>CAJQZJ010034140.1:4205476-4217117 GCA_907164525.1 Lophiomys imhausi | reverse complement strand
AGCCAGTGGTGAAAGGTATCATCCCCTGGGTAGGTGGTCCTCGGCCATTTTGGAAGCTGGCTGAGAATAAGCCTGTCTGCAAGACAACAAACAGCATTCCTCCAAAAGTTTCCTGCTTCAAGTGCTTGCTTGAGTTCCCACCCTGACTTCCCTCTGTGATGGACTATGACCTGGAAATACAATCCAAGTAACACCTACCTCTCCTAAGTGCTTTTGGTCAGTGTTTAACACAGCAACAGAAAGAAAACTAGACTGTTCCATAAAACAATCTTAGGAACCTTCAAAAAGAGGTAGCCGAGACTTAGCAGAAAAAGAATGGTGCCCTATGCACGGTAGCATGATCTGAATGAGGTCAACGGTCTTCTGCCCCTTAGTTCTCTACGGTAAACAGTTTCTTTTTTTAGTAACCAAGAGATACATGTATGTTTATGTGTACATGTGTGCACATATACATGTGGATGTGAGTGATAGAAAGAGGGAAAATAAACACTGTTTTCTAGTTTTAGCATATTTTTAAGCAAATTGTACTCACTCTTAGGTATCCCATTTTGCTGTTTCAGAACTGCACTTGTAAGAAATTATTTAGTCTATAAGCTCCCCCAGGACAGAAACTACGCAATCTTTATTCACACCACAGTGAATAAACCCTTTAGGAGTTCAGTAAGTATCTTTCTGTTGCTGACAAACTTAAATTCTTGTGCTGCTCTGTTCATTATTTTCTGAATAGTCTGTCTTCCACTGAGTTAAAAATAGGGCCAGCCTTTTAAAATTCCTCCATGTATCCCCTAACCTAAAGTTCTATTTTTCTCCAAATATTCTATTTTTAAATTTTAAGCCATAGTTGCTAATTTCCTTAAAGAAAAAAAATCTTCATAAAGAAAATACTTTTCCTATGATTTTATCATAATACAAATACTAAGAGCACTAAGCAGTGCTCTTAACCACAGAACCCCCTCTCCAGCCCATGGCAATGACTCTTTACGGTGCACAGAAGATCCTGTCTGCCCTCCATTCAGATGACAGGAGGTCCCTGTACTAGTAGAACAGGGCCAGGCTTAGAATTTTAATTTTCTTTCAACTTTGCCCAAGTGAACCCTAAAGAGGAAGATTACTTTGATGCAATAAAATCTACTGAGGTCACTGTGTCTTTAGTAATCTTGAAGTGCATGACCAGAACATCCCCAGTAGACCTGTGCAGTAACTTTTCTCTTGTGAAAATATCTCTTCACAGGAAGGCACCAGCACTTATCATTGCTCTTCATGTGTGTGACAATCTGGAACCTCCACACATCTCTCAAGGCGACTCTACTGCACAATGGTCAGTTCCTTAATAAGTAAGCTTGGCGAAACTGTAAGGGCTTCTGTGTAAAGACCAACCTGTGTACCATCTGCTGCCTCCTGAGTAAAGTGACGTCAAGTGTAAACGTCACAACAGAGGACATCCTCATCAGAGTGGACAAAGGAGAAGGTCCAGGACGCAGACCAGATGTGTTAGGAATTCCTACTATACATCAGAGCAGCTACGGACTTGTGAAGATGAGCAAAGGAGCTTAGCTGAGTGTCTTCATGCATGGTGTGCTAAGCCCAGGAAAGGTCGTCATCCAGGAAGAGACCTCAGCAGGTTCTCTCTAAACTACAGGTACGGCAACAGCCTGCAGGGCAGATGTGCATAGGTCCACCTGCGGGGTTGCGGAATGGTATATTTTGTACCTTTCAGTCCTGAACGGATGACAGTGGGAGACAAATCATCATAGTTGTTCATTAAGCTGATGTCTCCCGAGGTGAAGCTGACGGTGAGCAGAGGCTTGACGTTCTGCACAGGGATGGGGTACGCCGCAGGACCATCTGTAGAAACACAAGGGCCTAGTGAAAAGCAGGCAGTGAGCACACAACCTGGGCCAGGTGTCTAACTTAGTCATGGTGCCTGACTTAGTCAATCACTTTTCTATTGCTATGACAAAACATTATGAATAAGGCAACTTAGAAAACATTTCATTTGGGGCTCACAGTTGCAGAGGGTTAGAGCTAACAGGCAGGCAAGCAGGAATGGCACTGCAACAGTAGCTGAGGGCTTGCATCCTTATGCATAAATAAGAGGCCAAGACCGCCTATAGGGAAAAGAGTGAGCTTTCGAAACCTCAAATTCCATACCCAGTGACACATCTCTGGTGCCACACCTCTTAATCCTTCCAGAATAGTTCCATCAACTGAGGATCCAGTATTCAAACATATGCACCTAAGGGGGCTATTCTCAAACTGCCACAGTGCCCTAAAAGTTGTCTAATAATACAGATCACCTGCTGGCCTGGGAGGCCACCAAGTGAAGTGAGCACTGCAGCACTCAGGGGTCACACAGTGGGCACTAGGTGAGATGAGAAATAGATCTGCACCCCCAGAGGTGACTACAGGTGACAATGTATGCAAGCTTATTAGCGTGTATGTTAATGTGTCATGTGTTTCTTCTGACACTGAGTGTAAATTATTTAAATGTTGTATAACATAAAGAATGGTGGGAAAAGGGATAAAAATGTTTTCTTAATTGTGGTCCAATGTACAGAGCAAAAAGCTTCACTAAAAGTCAGAGGCAATAAGCAGTCATGGCGGCCAGCATTAGCTCCTTAAGTTTCACCACAGGAAACACCAAATTTACAGTGAGGGCAGAGCCCACATATGAGCAGGAACTACTTTACCAAATGTGTATAAGGGAACTCTTCTTGGGAAGTTCTGGGAGTGCTCGTGTATAACAAGCCGTGAGCTGGCTTACACACATGTTACTTGGAGAAAGTAAAAGTCGGCTTGCTCAGCAGTTAAGAGCACTCTCTGCTCCTCTAGTAGCCTGGAGTCTGAGCTCCAGCACCTACCTGGTGGCTCACAACCATGTTGTAACTCCAGTACCAGGGATCTGATGCTCTCTTCTGGTTTCCATGGGCATGCATGCATGTGATGCAGAGACACAGATGCAGGCAAAACATCCATGCACATAAAAAGAATGAATTAACATTCTTAAAAGCAAAGTCTCTTGGATAGCCGGATGGTCAGAACTCTTCAGCAGCTTCTGTAGGTGTCATGGTCACACTGGACTCATCTCCAGCCAAGCACGGTGGGTCTACACATCTGCCGGCTGGGTGACCCCTTTCCTTCACTCGAAGCCACTGCATCATGCCACCTCTGCACTCAGATACTCTACACCTAAGAGGCAAACGCATGCTACCCCTGAAGCACCCCACTGCCTGTGAAAAATGCACCCTGGTTAGAGAAGTGTCAGGGACATGCTGCTGCCTTAGACAATGTTAGACTTGTTTTGTGACCTTGGTCTTCCCACCCTATTTCTTCTTCTAATAAAATAATGAGGAGTAAATCTGGATCCTACTTACTAGAAAGGATTTCCATTTGAAGACAAGCTACTTACATTTCATAGAAACTGATGTTACTACTCTGAGACTGCAGAAATATGACCAACACTTTCATCAAGGCTATGTCCATCAGGAAATGGATTTGTGGGTGCTGAACACTCTCCTGCTAAGACCCACCGACCGTGAACCCTACAGTCGTCGCTGCTCTCTGGAACAGCAGAACGAATCTTTCTTTTACACAGCTAAAGCCAAGTCACCAGCTTTAAAACAGCTGGCGATTTGGTCATACCACGTAATGTTATATTAATAGTACACAACTTTTCATCTGCAATGAAAATGTATTCCTGCAAAGCAGCCAAGTCACACAAAACCTTAGGGAGGAGGAGACATATGTCTCACTTTATATCTAGGAAAACCTAAGCCTGTGGAACGCAATCAAGTCAACAGTGATCTTGGAAAAACGGAAGAAACCACATCCGAGAGAGTGAGAAGGCCAGCCCTGCTGCACATTAGCATTAGGCTCTCTGCAGTAAGTTAGAGGTGCATGTAAGGTGGACCTTCTCCTGTAAGTGATGCCACTCTCTTTCAAGATGTTCTCTCTGCCAATGCAATGGAAGTGAGGGCCAGCAAGGAGGAGGTTACCTTGGGGAGGAGAGTAGTCATCCGAGTCCGTGTCACTCTCACTGCTGTCCTCCACCAGAAAGATCGGGTAATTCCAGGACATGCTAAGGATGCCATCAGATTCATGCAGGAGGACATGGGCTAGCATTCTGCCATGGCAGTCCATGACGATCACCTGCCCATCTGCTGTGCCAAACAACACCTGAAACCAAAGAGCAGGGCCCTTGAACAAGTAGGAATGAATCTCAATCTTAATTTGTTTTAGGAGGACAAAATACATGCACAACTAAAAAGATAAAATAATGAAAACTAAAGATGAAAGGACAATTGGCCTACTTTCATTTTTGATGCTGTGACAAAATACAAAAGCAACTTCAAAAGGTCTATCTTAGCTCCCAGTCCCAGGCTGCAGTCCCCCATGATGAGGAGGTCAGTGTTTCCATTGTTACAAACAGAGAACAATGAACACCCCCATGCACGGCCCATTCAGACAGCCCAGGATCATAGGCAAGAATGGTGCCATTAACAGCGAGTGGCTCTGTCTACTCAATAACTGCAATCAGGTAGTCCCTCATATACTGAAACGTGACTAGCAGCATGATGAATACGTTATGCTATTCACATATTTTCAAATACCAGAACAACCTGTTTCACTGCTTTCATTTCTTTTTTTCTTCTGGCTCAAAGAGAGGTCTAAGAAAAGATATTCTTTTTTTCTGGAAAATAAGGATGCACCAGAAATTTATTATTATGATTATCTCTAATTTACAGGAAATGTTTGTCTGACCAAAGAGAACATACATTTGGTCATATAAGCATGTTATCTTGTCATATTTGGAAAACATGATGCTCCTAAACTAACTTTTTAATTAAAAAGTTTAGAAGGCTCATAAAATAATGGGTTTCATTAATATTCTCATACATGTATATTATGTTTACCTGAAAAGGGCTTTAATTTTCATGTTTGGAGCTTTTTACATGGATGCTATGACATTTATGAGCTAATAATCAAGGCAGTGCAGGTGGATGGCATTAACATGTTCATGTTATGTTTACTTTGGTGCTAAGCATGATGCTAAAGCCTTCATCACAGTAAGAGGAACTGCTGGTCCATGCTGGAATAAACCTCAGAGTAGGCACCTCAGTATCATAGGGGTACTCCTGAGAGCGTTTCTTTGGTCCCCCAGCTCTCAGAGTCTCCCCCACACACCTAGTGTGGGAAGCACTGGATGTAGGTGGGCACACATCCGAGCTGGGAAACTCTCAGGGAAGATTCTGTGGGTGTTAGCTCTTCACTAGAACAACATGGGACATGCCATAGCTGCTAGAAACTACCCTGTATGTAAATGTGTCACCAGCTGAACACCACAAGAGGAGCCTTGGGTCCCATGATGCTTCCTGCTACTACCATTGTGCTGGAGTGAAGAAGGGCTGAAACTGGAGTAGGTCCTTCTATAGCTGACGGTAATCGAGGACGTAGGCCGAACTGTGCTGATTTTTCTATGGCTGCAATTAAGAGTCCTAGAAGAGGAATTAGGCTTGAATTGTTACTTGAAAAAATTTGTTGAAGTTCTCAAAAGTTAAGAGTTTAGGCAAAAATCATGTTATGGCTAGAATAAAACCAAAGTCTCCAATTCAGTTATAAGAGATTGCTTGCAGAGCTGCAGAGTTTGCATCGGTTCAGTCATATCACCAGAGAATGAGGAAGAAAGATATAATTCCAACTCCTTCTTATCTGACGAATGGTTGGAATAGGTTGCTAGAGGCAGTCAGGATAATCATAGTAATTAAGAATAGTAGAAGATACTTAATGAAGTGGCTTAGATAGGGGTCTGAATGAATATATCATGAGGAGAATTTTATAATATATCATGTTACAAATAATGCTACAGATAAAAGTAAAATGGAGAAGTAATCAATTTTAAGGCTAATAGAAAGTTTAATAGTACTAATGGTTATTCATGTTAGTTGGTAGTTATGAGTTCAGGGTTACTGACGAAGACTAGTATAAGGGGATTAGACTCAGGAAGAAAGCGCACTTGACTGATGTGGTGACATAGAGGGGAAAATCAATTAATTTTACTATGTTAGTTATAGATATTAAAATAGGTAACAAGAGGATAAGAAAGATTAGGAGAATTGAAGATGAAGTTATGTTTATTACTTTTATTTGGAGCTTCACCAAGTTTTTGGTTTCTAAAACCAATGGATTACTTCTATTCTATAAAAGAAAGCCATATGTTTAAATATAAGTATATGAGTTACCAGCTCTTGCATACTTTCTTGTCAAATAAGATTTATTTCCTGTTGTCATATTCACAGTCTGATGTTTTGTGTAAACTAAATTTACATAGTGCATGTTCTATAATAACTTTAGGGTTTATAGTGAATAGAATAATAGGAATGATATGAAGGGTTATGAGCGAGAGTTCTCCTGTGTGAGATGGTTGAAAGTCATCAGTGTAGTCAGTAGGTTTGCCCCGTTGGGCAGCAATGACAATAGAGCTGTAATGGTAATATGAATTCTTCCTCCTATGAGAATAACAGAGGAATTAGATCAGGAGAATAACGATATTGTAATTAGTAACTCACCAGTTAGATTGAGGGAGGGGGGAATGGCTAAGTTTGCTAGGTCTGCTAGGATTCACCAGGTAGCCATTAGTGGGAATATTGTTTGGAGTCCTTGAGCTAAAATTATCGTTTGACTGTGGGTGGATTCGTAGTTAGTGTTTGCTTAGACCGTGGGCTATTATTAGTGCTGTTGTGTCTAAAACTTCAGGGAGTTTGGATCATAATAGCTGCAATTCCTAGTGCTGTATGACTGAGGAGTGAGCAATTAGAGATTTTATGTCAGTTTGTCGTAGGCAAATGGAGCTATTTATAATCACGCACACAGTGAGAGAAGGGTGAAAGGGATTTAGTTAGTGGGTCTAAGATGATAGAAATTCCTGTTATACCATAACCTCCTAGTTTTAGAAGGATAGCTGCTAGAATTATGGAGCCTGCGATTGGGGCCTCAACATGGGCTTTTAGGAGTTATTAAGTGGATTCCATAAAGTGGTATTTTGATTAGAAAAGCTATTATACACGCTAATCATATAATGTTATTTGATCATGTTTGGTTAAGTGAGGGGATGTCAAGTGGTGTAAGAAGGGGTTTAAGGTGCCTGTTGAGTTGTGGATTAAGATTAGGACAATTAAGAGTGGGATTGATCCAATAAGTGTATAGAATAGAAAAAAGCCATGCATTCAGTCGCTCTGTCTGGTTTTCTCATCGGGTAATGATAATAAGTGTTTGGATGAGGGTGGCTTCGAATGTATTGTGGAACATAGTAAGTTCAGAGGCTGAAAATGTTATGATTAGGAGAATTTGGAGGGTTAGTATGGATATAGAGAATTTTTGTAAAATAGTTTTTCATTTTTAAAATGGTTCTGGCTGGTTAGCAGTGTAACTGGAAGAAGTCATGTTATGAGAGTAGGTAAAGGAGATGAGAGGGGATTGGAGAAGAATGTAAGAGAGAAATTTATGTTGTTTTTGTTTCTTTGACATAGGAGTATGAGGCTAATTAGGCAAATTATAAAGCTATGTGAGGTTACATCAATTCAAACTGATTTTGTTTGTCTGATAATCAGGTTACAGGAAGGAGCCTGAGTGAAGGAAAAATAATTTTTAGCATGTAAGAGGTAGAGGTTACCACCTGCTTTGTGACAGTCTCCAGAGATCTTTTTTCTGACACTGTTATAAACTTTGTGTTTTTGTGCCTAAAGGGATTGAGGGATTTTATGATTAACATCCACTCTCCCTGTGACAGCATGCCAATCATCATCTGTATTTCACAGACACAAACAGCTTAAGAGAAACCATGTTACCTGATGAGGGCATGAAATAGTCAAACCAGGGCTACCTGACTACAAGGGCTAGAATTCACATGAGGACATACTTAGAGCTTTTCCATCCTGGCGTCATTTTGCTCTTAAGATGAACCTCTGCAGCTGACTCCGCAGTTGTATCTCGGGCATCTCGGAGAGCTCTGAGTACACAGTGGGCTCTTGATGGATTTTTTTTTTTAATGAAATGAATGAATGAAAATTAAGGACAGTGGTAATTTTAAGACATATGGGAAAATAATTAACTACAAGGGAAGATACATTTTCCTTAAGAAGCAATAAGCTTATGGAATTTGTGAGAGGCAAACGTGGTAACCACTACACTATGGAAACAAGCCTAGCTTAAGGAATTTGTAGGGCTGTTTTAGAATGAACCAGTCACTCATTAAGCATTGTTTTCAGACAGAGTCTGTGTGACCCAGGCTAGAAGCAAACTGGTGAGCTTGCTGCTTCACATCCTGGGGTTCTGTGACAAGAGGCATGTACCATAATGCCTAATATCTCTTTGGACATCGTCTACAGTAAGGGGCTGGAGAGATGGCTCAATGGTTAAGAGCACTGACTGCTCTTCCAGAAGACCTGGGTTCAGTTCCCAGAACCAACATGGCAGTTCACAGCTGTCTGTTACTCCAGAACCTGACACCCTTACACGGGCATACATGCAGGCAAAACATCAATGCACATAAAATAAAAATAAATAAAATGTTTAAAATCTATCATCTGTAGTTTAATGAAAAAATTTCCCCCAAGTAGAATGATAAATTCATCAGTGCACATAGATTAAAGGTAAACATAGACAGAACTATTAGGAAGAGAGAAACTCATCTTGGCTGCCAGCAGGAAAGCCAAACATCTGATGGGATGTCTACAGGGCATTCAAGGAACATGGGCACAAAGATGGAAAACGAGAACACAGCTCAGACCTGTTGAATTCTGTCCTGAAACAGGCAGGTGCTTAATGTACTTAATGAACAGTTTGCAACAACAAGCACCCTTGTTTTGTTTTGTCTTACACTTTCAATGGAGACACATATATTTCCAGAGGAAAAAGGTGGGGTGGGGTGGGGGGTCCCAAACAATCTGGATGCTATGGACCGGATCTGTGGAGCACACTTCTCCTTCTCCTCCCATGTTCTTATGTGCTTCATGCCACTTCATGCGAAGTGAAAGGACATCTCGTCACATAAGACTTTATTAATGAAAACAACTCACTAGCAGTTGACAGCAATCCTTTAAAAGTACCCAGGACTAAAGCGTCTCAGTCCTGAATGATTCTAAGTGCCCTGACTGCTGTGACTTCTCCTATGGCCCTGGTATTCTCACTGGTATCTTTATCGCCTCTCTCCTGTCTTTCCTATGTGACTGACTGTCTGGCCCCCTTCTGAGGACACAGATGTCATCAGACTGAATGTTTATATATCTGCCAAATCCATATGGTGATAGTAATTTGAGATGAGGCCTACAGGAGGGGGCTAAGTCTAGGTAATATCACAAGAAAGGGACCTTCATGGTGGGGTTAGCACCTTTCTAGGAGGAAGAGAGAGACAACTTGTATTTTCTCCCTTTTTACCCCAAGCCCCAAGAGAGGCAATGGAGTACCTGGTGTCAGCCATCTGCAAGCAGAAAGAAGTCCTCACCAGTAATCAAACTGATGACACCTTTATCTTGACCTTCTCAGCCTCCAGAAATAAGAGAAATTGATGTCTGTTTCAGCCAATTTGTTTACAGTACTTTGTTCTGTCAGCCTGAGCTGAAATCTGAAGGATGGGAGCTTCGTGTGTCAGCATGTATCTCCCCATGAACTGTTGTTGTGCATGAAGCTCAGCAAAGTATCTGCAAAGGGCAGAACACGCCTCTGCATCTAGTGACACTCAGCTTCTATTTTAGAGAATGAACAGAGAGCAGCTAGGAGAACAGGCATATAAGTCTCTAAAACAAAAGATGATAATTTAATGAGTGACTGCTATTTAAGATCCACATCAAAGCAAAAGAGAACAAAACACCAGCTCCAAGAGCTCAATAGGAATTCACTCCAATTAGCTCCCACAGGAAGACAGTCCACTACTGAGATGGGAGAAGCCCTCCCAGTCTAGCTATCAGCAATGACTGAGAAAGTGAGTGTTTTGAAACAAATATGTCTCAGGTAACTGAAGAACACTAATACAATATTAAATCAGATTTGGAAAAAAATAACCAACCAAACAACCTCCATTACAAGTTCTTTTCATGTCTAATCACATCAAATGAGATAAGGTTTCCATGAGCATAGGACTTCAGGAAACAAGACTGTGACAGCAATGAGTACACATTGGAAAGTCAATCTGTGTCACAGTCCTAGCCAAGTAAGGAGCATGGCTGAGGCACGGCAGCCCCTTCCGAGCTTCTCCTTGTCTTGCTGTTCAAGGGTAGGCCTGACTCTCTTTTCTCTTAGGACTCCCATCATGCCAATGGCCTCACGGACCACAACGATACTCAATCCCTTGCTAAGTCTCTCTCCTGGGCTTAGAGTCCCATATCCAACTGCCACCTGCTATTATATTCCCCTTAAAGTACCAAAAGCCCTTCCATGTCAGCATGTCCAAGTAGAAATGCATGCTCCTGCCTTCAACTAGAGCAAACACACAGGTCTGCTCCTTGCTAGTAAAGACTGCGGCTTTGCTTAGGTTCCAATACCCAGCATCTGTGTGGTACAAAACAGGTACTCAGATGCCTCACATAAGGGCTTGAGGGCTCTCTGCACAGAACTGATCTTATGCTAACCACAGCCTTCACTCACAGTACCCTGAACTCTATTTTGGTTTTGGGTCAGTCTCTCATACGTCTTGAGGGTGGGTCTGCATCACAAGATGTCACATGGTTCCGTGAAGAACGACCAGTGACTATTATAAATTAATATCTGCAAAAATCACTGGCTTAGATCAGGCTTTTAATCCCAGCACTCGGGAGGCCGAGGTAGATAGATCTCTGTGAGTTCCAGGACAGACATGGCTACACAGACAAACCTTATCTCGAAAACAAAACAAATAAACAAAGAACATTAGCTTTTGGTCTAGTTTTTCAATCTTTTTTTTTTTTTTTTTTTTGAGACAGGGTTTCTCTGTGTAACAGCCCTGGCTGTCCTGGACTCACTTTGTAGACCAGGCTGGCCTTGAACTCAAAGTGATCCCCCTGCCTCTGCCTGCCGAGGGCTGGGATTAAAGGTGTGCGTCACCACACCTGGCGTTTTCAACCAATTAAAGTGACTTTTTTCCTTCTTTAAATTAAAACCTAGTATTTACATCTTCTCCTACAGTTTTACATTAACATGACACTAGCTAAAGTCATCTGAGAGGAGGGAACCCCAATTAAGAAAATGCCTCCCTCCATAAGGTCTGGCTATAGGCAAGCCTGTAGAGCATTTTCTGTTAGTGAATGATGGAGGAGGGCCCAGCCCACTGGGAGTGGGGCCATCCATGGGCTGGTGGTCCTGGGTTCTATAGCAAAGTAGGCTGAGCAAGCCATGGGGAGCAAGCAGCACTTCTCTATGGCTCCTGCATTAGCTCTTGCCTCCAGGTTCCTGTCCTGACTTCCTTCAGTGATGACTATATGATGTGAAGGTGTAAGTGAATAAATCCTTTCCTCCTCAACTTGTTTGGTCGTGGGTTTTCATCACAGCAATAGAAACCCTAACTAAGACAATACTAACCTCTTCATATCCACACAGAAGTAGTTTTAGATAAGCACAAGTGTTACCAGTGGGAAACCAAGCTGCAACCTGAGTGGGAGAGTGAAGATGTAAT
>CAJQZJ010034140.1:4173063-4205466 GCA_907164525.1 Lophiomys imhausi | reverse complement strand
CAGCACCTTGAGCTCTGGACACAATACTCAGTTACATCCTTTAGTAAGACTGAACTGAGGAGCTCCATGTCAACAATGTACACTTCCACAAGCAGCTCTTTGCAATGTCGTGTAATCACTATACCACACAGCACTAGCATTAGTTCCTGGAGGAGGTGACAACTTTTTCTACAAGCTCTATGGCTTGGAGCTGTGGGAACATAAACCCTGGCAAAGTGCTCCCAGAAACCTTAGCACTGCCGGTGGCAGAACTGAACGCCCCGCTGAGGACCAGAATGAAAGGACATCCCTCTTTCTTCAGAGGGAGATCTGTTCTGATGTGCAACTCATAGCAACTTTCCTCTCAAAGACTTCCCTTGTGCAGTTTACAACAGTGGCTTTCAAAGGAGCTCAAGGCTAGGCCTAGGTATTCTGTAACTAAAGAAACAGTTTCTAAAATGGGCACCTGTAAATGAGAAGAGCTGCTCACTTGACAGACAATTTCCCATTTTATTTTGAAAAGATATGAAACATAGCTTCACTTCTGACCGTAACTGTCACATCTAAACCTGTGCAGTTCTGAGGATGCCTGTCTCTTCTTCTAAGCTAACCTGGAGACAAGAGCAGACACCCTCTCCTGACCACAGACCAGAATGACTTTAGCACTCTGCACAGCACAAGGGAGCCCCATCTTTATTTTAGGACCTTAACTAATCATATATGGGAAGATTCCTTTCCAAAATAAGCAAGGACTACATGAATCATCACAACTGAGGAAAAGAGGAAAGAGTTAGGACAGGCCTTTTCTGGCTATCCTCATCCAACCATTATGCTGTTTCTGGTTTGGAGCACTTGTTTTGATCTGCATGTATTCTGAAATATTCTTGAGTGCTTTGTGGAAGAAAGTCCATTTCTTTAACTGAAACAGGTACAGCGACTGTATTTGTACACTATGTTTCACTCTGTTGTGGTGATGGTCACTACTGAGGGGAACAGGCACAATGGTGCACATCTGTAATCTCCATTCCCAGGGGACGGAGGTAGGAGGCCCACCAATTTGCAACCAGCTGAGCTGCTCAGCAAGACCCAGCTCAACACACACATTAGAATACGGGCTGGTTGTGGCTCTCTCTGGGCTCACCTAATTACAGAACCATGAGATAAATAAATGGTAAGACACATTAAATAGAAATCTTTCATGAAATTTACACTGAACAAATAAAGAATGGAAGACAGGAGGAAAACTGTTGTATGCCCATCTTAAAGTCAATCTTTTGTTAGACTCTCTTAATATGGAGTTTTTAATACCACAGCCTGATGAAGGCCCTTAACTGAATGCTGCTGTCTGGTTAGATGGCTGGCCTCCAGAACCAACTTTCCAGAGTTCCACGGGCATTCCTGTGGAATTGCTATGGCCATCTTCTCATGCCTGCCCACAGCAACCCATTTGGCATATCTGCCCTTGGCACTGAGAGCACATGGACCGTGTCAGAGGAAATACATGCTATTCCAGTACTAAAACTATCCTCAACTACACTCCAGTCAAAGCCTTTGAGCTCTGACCTTGACTACACCTAACTGTGACCTAAGAAAATGCAGAATTTCAGCACCAATAGTTTCAATCACGTCCCCTCTGCCTCTCCTGGCCTCAAGTGGACACTGGTATTGTTTCTAAAAACTCAAGGCCATGTTCCTGGAATGACACCGGCCTCCCTCAAGTTCCAGCCTGTGAACACTCAAAGTCTCTAAGAGAACTGATTGTTCTAGCCACAACCCAAGATAGGGCCTGTGTCCTCAGCTAAGCATATCCAGAATCCTAATTCCATTAACATGTACCTTCCTGCTTTTTTTCCCCTTCATATTCAATACAGTGTCAGTTTGCCTCTTTCTCTTTCCTTATTCTTGTTTTAAAACACCCAATCACATTGGTCATGGTGGCTCATGCCTTTAATCCCAGCACTCAGGAGGCAGAGGCAGAAGTTCAAAGCCATCCTGGTCTACAAAGTGAGTTTAGGACAGCCATGGATACACAGAGAAACCCTGTCTCGAAAACAAACAAACAACAACAAAACCCACCCAGTCCCCTCTGCACAGAGGGCAGAGCAGCTCAATTCACATTGCTGCAGCAGTCACTGAAGGTGAAGTCTGTCCTTCCTGTGCTGGCTTGTCCTGGCACCACTGACACTCATGTAAACTCTACTCTAGTCACTAGGTACTGTGGGGCAGTACAGACCCAGACAGTGCCTCTCAAACCCCCAGGCTGGCCTCAAACTCACAGATCATCCTGCCTCTGCTCAAATGCATCATGCCCAGGCCTCCTCTCAGCCCTTTTGGGAAGAAGTTTATTAGTAACCACAAGAAAAAATTATTTTCAGCATATTTAGGAACATACTTGGATATATTTTTAATTTTATAGCATGGAAAGTTTTTATGGCTGGTAGAGGGGAGGTAAGAGCAGTGTTTGAAAGCAGGAGTCACAACAGGACTGGCTGACCATTAACTGGTCTGGTCTTGGGTCCTGTGGACAGAATAGGATGCTTCCCAACAGGTCTACACAATCTACACCAACCCAATAAGCTGGGAAGATCCCAGCATCACCTGGAATCATCCATAAAAATGGAAGGGTATCTCCCCCTCGAGGCATTGCAGATGTGGCTGCTGTGTCACATGTGCATCAGTAGGTGGCAGAGAGGAGAGATGCTATGTCTACATTCAGTGTTCTGACCTATGAACATCTGAATGAATAGTAGCCTAACATTCCTGGGGGAAAAAAAAGCAAGCTGGATAACACCACCACTTTGGTGCCATGGGGTAGTCTGAGATGACTACCACACCAGTACTAGGCAAGCACCGGATGGACTATCAGGACAGGAAACAAACCAGAAACTAGAAGAACTCTGCCTGGCCCTGGATGTGGGGGTTGTGGGGGAGCCAGCCCTGCCTTCTGTCTGCTATGTGGTGGTATTGGCTAGGGAGAGATCCCCTCCCCTCCCTTTTGCCCTCACCACCATTGGCCAACAGGAGATCTGGCCCAGAAGGGGTCACAAGAGCAGATCTGTCCCTGCCCCTCACATGCTGCAGCACTCAGGAGAGCAGGCCCTGCACATTTCCATAGTAGAACTGGCCATGCAAGTGGGGGTTGCAGGTCCAGAACCAGGACTTTGAGTTGGCCCACCTCAACATATACCCCATGGATGAACAGCTGGAGTGTAAGAAGAGGTCAGTTCCACAACCCAGGACTGCAGAATCTCCATGACACAGGGCAGTTATGGCATATCTGAGAGGAGTTCCAGTGAGGTTCCAGTAGCAGAAACCAGAGGCCTCGTGCCAGACCAAGGAGTCATTATAATGAATATTTGCAAACAGAATGTGTGGAGAATGGGGAATATTGTGGGACATACTGAGATACACTGCGGCTTCCACAATGAGCTGTTATTTTCTATGCTGGGACAGATTGCAAGGATGGAAGGTGGGTCTGGGGGGAAGTGGGAGATGAGAGGGAATAGGGTACATGATGTGAAATTCACAAAATGAAATTTTTTTCAATTAAAAAAATGTATTGTGAAAAAAAAAAAGGGTAGATGACCACGTTGGGCCTCCTTTTTGGTGAGTGCAAATTGGGCACTTGTGTTACTTCAAAGGCCTGATACACAGTGTTGTGTTTTAGAAGCATGTCTTTCTCCCTCCTTCATTCAAAATATACTTAAATATATTTTAATAGGTAGTACACTTGAATTAAAATAAAGTAGAAAAGACCAATTATTAGATACTGATTTAGTGATTTACTTAAAACACTGCTTGTACTGCTCATTTCTAAGCACGGCTTTACTTGCTCCCTGGAATAAAACAAGACCTGGAGAAATGGTTAAAACAATGAGTGGTTCCCATTAACACCTTGCTGGCTGCCCATGGGCTTCTGCTAACTTGCTTGCCCATCCTACTTTATAGCTTTAGAGTAAATGAGAATACAAACTAGACCAGAGTCTGAGGCCTTTCAAGAGCGACCCTGGCTTCGCCCCACTGGTGACTTCTCTCTTCTACTCTCATTAGTGTTGGAGGGTTTATTCCAGAAGATTCTCAGAACACATTCATGTAGCATAAATCAAAGTTCCCCCAAAACTTCCTTTATCCTGAAGTCAAGCCATCATATTCTGCAAAGGAACATGTCTCCAGTGGCTTGAGTACCTTATGAAGATGATCTAGTCAAGGAGCCAACAGTCACCACACAAATTTGGTCCAGTCACCACCAAAGGTTTTCATCAAATGCCTGGATCACCAACATTTTAATCTACCAGGTTTCAGAGGGTTTTTTTGTTTTGTTTTTCTTTTTCTTTTTAAAGAAAACTATTCCAAGACTCTGTGTGAGAGATGGGAGACTATAGCTTTCTTTTCCTGTTGGGTTGAGCATGGTGGCCTTTTGAGCCTTTGCCAGGGAACTCACAGACTGCAAGATCCTGGGACGTGAGAGTGAGGCTGTGGGGACAGCTAGCCATTACAGAGCAGCCAGAGAAACGTTTCCTACAGTGAAGGAAAATCTGCTGCAATCAATAAAGTCATCAATACTTGAAGTTTTCAAGTTCGACATTTTTCTATCAAAGGGTTGTGTCTCTTCCAGGTGTTGCATCATCGTCTGTGTGTCAAATCTTAGAAAAGATTTTTTATAACAAAGCTGTCATTAGTTGAGAAAGCAGAGGCTGTGTAACTGTCTGGGACTCTGTGTCCCCGATAGCTCCTTCTCCGTCTGACAGCTGCAGGCACTCCGGTGGGCTGTGGTTAGGAGGGCAACCCACATCCTTACATGCACACACACATGCACACACGCGCATGCACACACACACACACACACACACACACGCACGCACGCACACAGTTAATAAAGTGCTTGCCAAATAAGGATGAAGACCTGACTTTAATCTCTGTCAAGCTCTAGGTTCTAGTGAGAAGCCCTGTCTCAAGTCCTGATTCCACTTCACCTAAAAGTTCTTTTACTTCACATGGTGGCTGTCGAGGCTTTCCTTCAGGGTTTCCTACAGATGACTATATAAACTCAGTGTACACATCAGCTGGTGTTTTGTGCTAACCCTTCTTTTAACAGATTACAAAATAACCCTTTCAAGGTTAAAGATCTGAGAAAAACATGTGACCTGATCATGCTTGCACATTCTAAGATGTGGAATAAAACAAAAATCAGAGTCTTAGTAACTATCAAATATTTATCAAGCTAGACCTTTCCTATTTTATTTGAAACCATTTTAAGAGTGTATAAGAAAATATGAGATTTCAGAATCCTTCCCTTTAAAAGTTCTAGTTTTAACAAAATAAGTATCAACTATACATTCAGGAACACTGAAGTCTAGAGCAGCTAACAATAGGGTTACTGAGTAAAGACTTCTCCTTCTACAGCACAGTCCTTGTGGAACCCTGTCCCCATGGCAGAGGAAAGCCCCCAAGGACTGTTTCCTTGGGATTTTGTGCTACTACAGGAAAAGCAAGAGTCATATTACTACAGGTGTGCATTCAAAAACTGTTATCACAGAATTGTTCATCTTTTAGATTAAATTCCCAAAATTGGTTTTGAGGCTTTTGTCAGTGGAAACAGAAAAAGCATGGCTGGGCGGCTGCTGAGTACAGTGACTACCCTGCCCTTCTGAAGATAGGAGATGAGCATCAAACTCTCAGCAGCGTTCTCGAGTGTAGGACAGCTGCTCATGACCTTAATCCTACTGGAGGCACAGTTGCAAATGTCTTCAAGTTAAAAACATAAGAGGAAATGCAGGTCAGGACTTCTCAGAATTGCAAAAGTCTCATTGCTTCATTATCCTGGTTCCACGTGATTTACAGATTTTTGTTGTTGTTGTTGATTGTATCTTTCTACGTATGCCATCAGTTGGCTATTTACCACAACTCAAGCAACAGGGACTCCCCTTGTAAACTCTGAGGGCAGGAAAGTAGCCAGGACCCACCTGAGGAGCTCCAGCAGCCAGGCCCCAGCCACCAGACTTCCCCAAAGGCCCTATGGGTCATTTTCTCTAGGTAACTGTAATTTCCAGTCCCGAGGCAGGAGAGTACCCAGACCCTGCTCTAGAAGAAAAATCCCACCAATCCCTGAACAGGAAAACCCACCAACCCTTGAGCTCCCCCAAACTCGGGACCCGAAATCCCACCATCCTCACCTTGGAAAGCTTCTCCCCACACCGGAAGAAATCCTATATAAGCTCTGCCTACTGTTCAGTTCCCTAATACGAACAGAGGCAGCCACCCATGGATTCATCCCATCTCTTTTATGAGATTTGCTGCCTAGGATGACTCTCACAATGGTAGAATCCAAGAAAAAAAAAGAAGAGAAGTGGAGTTAAGGCTCCTGAGCTCAGCTCAACTGGGGATACACTCCTCTAGGAGCTGCAACACTACAGTGGTGCAGGAAATGGAGCTGTTACATAGTAGCACTCCAGCCAGGGCCATCCTCCCTCAGGGCTGCAAAGCCCTACAATGTTCTAGTGTAAGCACATCCCAAGCTTATCAAGCTATTTACATCACTGCTGTTTCTGTGATCTTCTCTTTTCCAATAATTTTTCAGTCTGTTATAAGCTGAATTAAATGCCTTGGAAAATTTTTTCCAGCAAATTTATTGAATGTGACTCTATTCTGAGATGAGGATTGATGTGATGTGACAGTCTAATCCAACAAGTGTGGGTGTTCTGAGAGACAGAGACTCAAGGGATGTTAAGTACCCTGAGGAAACCACATAGAGACACAGCAAGCAGTGGCCATTTATAAAGATACACCATTAAGGTCTCGGTCTTGAGTTTCAGCCTCAGAAGTATGAGAGGTGAGTCTCCACTGATTCAGGCTCCCTATCTGTGTGAGAGGTGAGTCTCCACTGATTCAGGCTCCCTATCTGTGGTGCTCTGCTATAGCAGTCCTAGCAGAATTAAAATACGCATAGCCCTTGTCCACTATCCACATAGGGTCACCTCCCCTTAGCACAACATAGACTTCTAGCAGGAAGCAAAAGGCAACAACTGAAAAAATTAGCAGTGAGAACTGAGAACATACTGTGAAAACAATTTGATTTTCTACAAAGGTTCTGTACATAGCCACACTGAATTGATGAACAATGTTGTGAATTCGAGTTTTCACAAAACAACAACAAAAACCTACATTTCAGCTAGGATCACCTGACTGACTAGGATTTCCCTGACTGTAGAGTGCAACTATAGAATGTTGGGGGTCTAGAACCAAATTATCTTGGGGTATCTTATCCCCCTTAATAGACATTCACTGCCCACCTCCGCGTTTAACCTAACATTCTCAGAATGAACAGGCAAGCTCCTTTACAGCCTGTGGGAACAGGGCTCTAGCTTACACCAAGCCAAAGGTGAAGAATGTGATCCAACAATGTCTGACATCCACAGCAGAGACTTCCCACTTTAGTGTGAATGGTATTTTAATCCATTTAAAAGTGTCTTGATTTATGACTTTCTTTGTACTATGAAAATGACAGAGAGCCATAAACAAGTTAGAATACTTGTTTATGTAACTGAATCTCAGTTCCTGGGCCATAATCACTCACATTCAGCTCTAGATTGCATTATTCAAAAGTGAAAGGCTGGAAAAGACAACCAAGTGGCAAACACAAATTAAGCTGATCCTGATTCTAAAAACAAAAGTATACAAGGTTATCATTCTTAGGGGTGGAGAGATGGCTCAGCAGTTAAGGGCACTGGCTGCTCTTCCAGAGAACTGGGTTTAATTCTCAGCACCCACATGGTGACTCCTGCAAGTCTGTAACTCCACTGCTGGGAGATCTGATGCCCTCTCCTGGTCTTCAAAGAACTTCACGCACATGGTGCACAGGCATACAAGGTAGGCAAAACATCCATACATAAACAAACCACACTTCTGTATCAGGAAAATTAATCTAGGTCCTGGATGGCATCACTACCAACTGAGGTATGGGAATATAAGTGAATGATACGTAAGACTGATAAGTCAACATCCACAATGTACACAAAAATGTACCACAAAAATATGTACATGAAGGGTAAGAGGGAGAAAAAAAGACAACTGTGAGCAAAAATCTCGAAGAATATTACGTGTTGAATTTAAAGAGGATGTACTGTTTTACATTTTCTTTACACTGAACACACTCATAAGCACAAACTGGGACAGATACTCCACCAGCAGCACCTGGAGAATGAAGTGGGCAGAACACACAGATGGAGGTCCACTCCCTGTGCTGACAGAATCACATGTGCAGTTAGCAACTGACACGCACTCAGACTCATGTACTACGTACTCTCCCACCCAAGTGCCACATAAGCCACCATCTAGAATGAAGAACATATATGACACATAGGAAGGGGAAAAACCAAAACAAACAAAACTAGACTTAATTCACTTGTAAAAGATGCACTGCTTAGATATTTAGAAGTTGGCGAGAAATATCCTAAATCCTTTTGGAGACTGAACTATGTCACAATGTGTGTATGTGGGGAGCTTTGAAGTGAATGTTGTTCTAACCACATGTTAAACTCTCTGAAAACAGGAAACATGAGGGAGTCAACCCTTACATACTTAGAGGTTTGTAGTCAGACCCACTCCAGGTTGCAGGATTCATGGGAATCCTGCTCTCCATGTCACACACCCAGTGCTAGAACCAGGTCACTAACTGCAAACATAAGGCTACTTTAAGTGTCTTCAAAATCACATAAGAGATGTCAAAGAATAGCAGGATGTGAGAGTTCATTTTGATTGCTACCTGACTGGATGAGAAGATACCTAGGATATTAATACAGCACATCTGTAATTAAATTATCAATATATAATTTTGTGAGTCATTATGCTATTTTACTAGTAAATCAAATATGGACATTAAAGAAATACTTAAATTCACACTTTAGAAAACCAGCTGGAGGCTCGCTGCCTTGACTGCACTTGTCTGACTCACATTCTCCTAGTTCTTCTCACTACGTAGTGCTCAGGGAGTCTTCCTGCTTCGCTTCTTCTCAGCAGTGTATTCCCGAGGTGATGACAAGTAGAGTAAGTGTCTGGCTGCTTCCCCAGAAGAAGTGGAGGGAGCACAGTTCACACTCCTGCTCAGTAACCTCAGCATCATCTACACCATTTCACTATTGTTGCTCATAAATGAACTGTCTTAGTTTTAACTTTCCTGCAGAGGAAATTTTTCCACAACACAATTACTAGTTGAACTTTCTTTTCTGCTTGTTACCTATCAATCAACTGGTAGTTTATTTGGATTTTTAAAATGGGTTTATATGAACATTCTATGTAATTAAAACATTAACTGAATATTTACTACATTAGGATTTCGTTTACATTTTTTTGTTTTAATTTTCACCGGGACAGTTTTCTTGTTTTATTTTATTTTTTTGCTTCAGTGCTGGAAATGGAATGCAGGGTTTTGTGAACAGTTGACAAGCTTTTCTACCAGTGAACAGTGTCCTCAGCGCTGTGTGATTCATTAAAAGGCATTTGCATCTATCCCTTCCTGCCTCCTCCTCAACCTGCTACAGTAAGAGTACACAGTGACATTTCAGAAGCATTACCTGCTGGTCATCAGGAGTCCATATTCCACAAGTGATCTGGCTCTCCAAGTTGATTTCAGATGACCAGTGTCTTTGTCCACTGACAGAACCAACCAGGACAAACCCATCTCGATATGAAATAAGTGCTTGAGTCCCATCATGGCTCCACGTGAAATCACTCACCTTAAAAACATATAAAGAAGGGTCAGTTTACAAGCATGAATGGGTGTTGTTGAATATTTATTAACTCTGTGAGCTCTTGCAAATCACTTGGTGTACGTGAAAATGTACTATGGTGTGAGAATGGGAATCACGTGATGTACATGAGAATGTACTATGGTGTGAGAATGGGCTGCAACCAGATCTTGGGGCCAGTGTTTAGCATCTGAATATATAGCAGCAGCATCCAACACTCAACAAAAGGGAAAACACTTTTAGCAAAGCTGAGGTATGTTCACTAATTTAAATTTTTGTTTAAGATCAAGATGGACTGATGACAGCAATATAAAATGGAAGGCTGCAGCACCCAGAGATGGTGGTGCATTCCTGTATTTTTGGCTGCAGGCTATCACAATGAGTTCCTGATCAACCTTAGCTCCAAAATAAGACCTTGTTTCAAAATCCAAACAAACAAAACCAACCAATCAATCCCCATCAAAACCAAATGAAAACACCAAACACTTAAAACAAAATTTAAAAAACACCCTGCCCAGGAGCTAGGTGTGAGCTGGGTGCTAAGGAGTACCTGCTTAGTCCAAGCAAGACCCTGAGTTTCAAATCAACCCTGTGGAGAAGAGGGAAGATGGCAAGGAAGAAAAGAGAGCATAGCAGAAATGACTGCAACAAAGTACAGCATGGACTTCATCAGCCAGCACTATTGTAAGGCTTTTGTGTGCTTTAATTCACTTAACCCGGAACAGCAATCCAAGGAGGTACTATCATGCCATCTACAGAGCATCTAAGGCACAGAGGAGCTTAGCCTTACCCACACAGTCAGTGAGTGACAGAGCCGAGGATCATCTCAAAGAGTGTGGCTCCAGAGCTCTTGCCTTTTCCACCCACTCTCCTACTTGCAGTTATTAACGGGTTCTCACGCCAGCACCGTCTGTTGCACAGTAACAATAGTGAAGTGCTATTTTTCTAGTCCTCTCGAAATGCTAGGGAGGACTCCTCTGCTCAGAGGGACAGGCAGAAATCTAAGCGGAAAGCTTACACATGTAGGCAGTAACTCAAGTGTAGTTAGAACATGTATTCAAATGGTGCTTCTCCTCTGTGCTCAGTTACTTCTATGGGTTTTTCGACACTCCACCATTCTCACACCTGCAGGCAATGGGGACTGGTGTGTGAGGAGTTAGGGCTGGGCTACAGTGCAGTACGCTGGATAGCAATCTTGATCCCTACCATGGCAAGGAAAGGTGATACATCTCTCTCATATGATTTTAAACATTTAACTACGCCTTCACAACCTGCAGATTTAGGATTTTAAAAATATTTATTCCATTCTTAATTATGTGTACATGTGTCTGAGGGTCCGTGCACAAAGGTTGGAGGAAAGGACAAGATCCCTGGATTTGATGTTACAGGCAGTTGTGAGCTGCCTGTCACAAATGGACTCCAGGAAAGAGATAAAGGTCCTCTAAATTTGGTAACACTGAGCCATCACTGCAGTCCTCAGGTACAGGGTTTGATTCCTTTTCCCCCCATAGTCAGGGTTTCTCTGTGTAGCCTTGCTTATTCAAGAACACACTCTGTAGACAGAGATCCATCTGACTCTGCCTCCCATGTGCTAAGATTAGAGTTGTGTGCCACCACTGCCTGAAGATACAGGATTTGACAGATGTTCATTAATTTGCTCTTAGCCTAGAAGCTATTTTACATATATTTAATTGTTTTCAAATATGCAGGGACTTGGGGCAGTCTGTTTGTGAGACACAGCCTTGCAGAGTAAGTTATGCTGGCATATGTAGACCAGCTTGTTGCCCTCGAACTCATGACAATGCTCCTGGTTCAGCTTCTTGAAAGTGCTGACATTTCAAGAGGAAACTACTATGCCCTCCTTGCTCATAGGCATTTAATAAGTTCAGTGCCAAAGACAAAACTCATGTCTTTGTCTTTCGTGTGAAGCACTTTACCAACTAAGCCATCTCTGGGCCCCCATCCAGGTATTTAAAAAGAGAATCTGTCCATTTTTTCTTTTAATTTAACTTAGTCCATTTATGTTTATTCTGCTCATTGCTGTTTTTGATTCTGTCTCTAGCACCTTGGTTTACTTTTTAGTGTGTACTACTGTGTTTCTTTTTAACTTCTCTTTCTCACACACAAAATCACTAACCATAATCTTTACTGTTGCTTATACTTGGAAATATTCTTTTTAAAAATGTGACATTACTAAATATATATCACATTTCAAGAAATAGGACAATAATCAAGCAGCAAAGAAAAAGCACTTTCAGCTGTGTTTTGAGCAGGGCTGGTTGAAGGCTGACAACACTGACCAGCAGTGCCTACAGTGACTGGTGGAATGGATGGCCTTTCGACAGCTGCTAAAAGTCACCACCAGTCAGAGCTCTTCTGTAGAAAACTTTGGCTTCACATCACATCCATCCAATTCCATGATACAGTTTCTCTTTAGAACATGAAGTTTCCAGAGACAGCATATTACTGGGTAATACATTTAACATTTTCCCCAAAGATCATGCTGTTATTCACATATACTTTGACTATGTAACATGAAACAGTTGTAATAAAAGGAGAAAGGTTTTAGAAAGCTAAAACACACAGCAAATGAAAACAAGTTTCTCAGAGATAGCAGCAAACCTTTCCTTTCCTATATCTGTCTCTTTAAAACTGTATTATTCCTCAGTATCGAAAAGACTCAAGTTCCTCTTCTAGCCATCCATCATGTATGTGTTGGGTGACAATAAACATCACATTCCTGTTATTTATAATTACTATAGTCAGCATCTTTAAACTGATTCATAACCTCATATGGGGTGACTTAATGGAATATAAGGCTTGTAAACTTTTTGGCAGGAATACAAGGTTTCTGAGTATGCAATGACAAAAAATTAATCCAAAATTAAACACATAACAGGCCCATGGTATTTCTGCCAGAGCCTGTCTGTGCTGAATGGAAGGACTTCACTGTAGTCTTGGTTCTGGACATGTAATATACACACTTGAACCATGCACAGCCACTGTCCCACCATGTGATACCAAAGAATGCTGCCTGAAGCACTTCCACTCAAATTCAAGGATCTTACATTACAAGCTGAAGTGTTTTTACTTCACACACAAAGCTTTCTTCTGCTGCAGAAACATTCACTTCATTATAAAAAACCAGACTTTTCATACTTTCTATTATCCTTCGGCATGTATGATATCACATCATATATCATAGGACCACACTGTGTCAGAATGTCTGATTTTTATAACTGATTCTTGAATTTCTTAAAGTCATTCCATGAACTTTAGCTTGAGATTAGGGCAAAATTTCCAACAATTTCTGAAATGGCAGCACATATACTCTTGCACCGTGTGTTACATATTCATGCAAAATGACATTTTCAGCATTGATGATTTTAAGATCAAAATACTGATCAACTCTAAAAACCACTAAAGACAGAGTATACTATTCAGTGTCAAATATTCAGTCAAGATTCAATTATTTTTGTTTCTTTGTTTTTTTAAATACCAGGTCTCCCTATGTAGTCTCCAGCTGGCCTGGAACTTGGTATATTGTCTGGGCTGGCCTTAAACTTGGAGCACTTCTCCTGCCTCTGCCTCCCAAATGGTGGGATTATAGCCATGACCTACTATGCCTACACAATATTTAAATTTTTGGGGGGGAGGGAATGAACACATTCATCTCACTAGTATGAAATTTTGCTTTATCTTTAATAAATGAAAAACATGTCTATAAATTGTTTTAAAGTAAACATCTTTATATTTATCATCAGTAAATATCGTATTTATATGCACCTATTGTATATATCTGCCTTGCAGGGACTTACATGGTAAAAAGAGGTCATAAGCGGACAAAGTAAAGAAATCCTTCTCTATCCGTGCAATGTCTAGAAGTTAGGGTTAGGCATGTCGCCTAATTGTGGTTTAGGCCTACTGTCCCCCCTCTCCCCACCTCTTCTCCTCTCTCCCTATCTATAGCTGAGACCTACTGACCAACTGCACTGGCTGGTTTTGTGTCAACTCCAAGAAACAAAGCAACTGGCGATCTCACAAGAAGGAGATATGGGTGTTCACATGAACTGACTGAGCTTACTGCTTTAGCACAGGGCAGTAAGAATCCATGGTACCTGCTGAGCAGGCACAGGAAGATCATGAGTTCGAGTGCTACACATACTTGGAAGAATCAAGGACTAAGGGTATATGGTAGCAAGTCAGTCCTCAGCAACTCTAACTCACCACCACCACCAACGTGTGTCTGTCTGTCTGTCTGTGTCTCCCCAAACTGGAGAAATAAAGATGGAAAACAAGTATTAAATGCTAGAAAATAATTTGCAGAGATTCCTCTTTGGGAGATTGTTTAGGCAGCTTCGTCAGACCCTCTCAGAGTGTGTGCCTGGCACAGCCATCCTCAGTGACTAACACTGTAAAAGAATGCACGCACTGTTCCACACCCACTTTGAAATAATGGCTTCATGAACATTTCCTGAAAAAGAAACTGCTACAGCATTACTTAGCTTCTGTCAAATGTTTGATTACTTTGTGACAACCAACTGCTCGCTCTAAGCGAGGATCATCTGCTGCTCCTTCTAAAGCACTGATGCTTCAAGGACCCTCCGCCTCCGCCATGCAGAGCTGCTCTTTCCACCATACACTTCCCCAGGAGCTCCCCGCACACACTGCCTCCATCAATAATCACAATAATCTGTGTGTGGATTTTTTTTAAACTAAGATTAGCTCTAACTCCAACTTATCAAAAGCAAACAGGACTCCCCCAAATGTCAGTATTTAATGATAGCAACTGCTCAACAGGTTCTAAGATTTGAAGAACCAGTTTCTAACCAGCAAAAGAACAGAAAAATTGTAACTGTGTCATGATCTATAGCAGTTCCTTTAGTAGCAACTGTGCAGGGACAGACACCTGTGAGCTGAGTGCTGCCAAATATTCTGTGGTCCTCATCAGCTCACTGGTCCCAAGGATCACTTCCCTCTACCTGCCTTGTCCCTGACATGTGTGTCTGTTCTAAACTCTCTCTATAAAAAAAAAAAGCCATCAACAGATGTGACAGGTGTGTCAATTACTCAGCTGCCAGATGGAGACAGTGGGGATTAGAGGACAAGTGGGTTCTTGGTGAGAAAGGATAGTGCTGGGGGAACCATGGAGTGGTGCTGCTGCTTGGATGGTAGGGTGTGTCTTTCAAACAACAATCAAGTCTGGGCACTTGCATATATTATATGAACACATGGATTTTTGCCAAAGCGAAATAGTTTGGTTTGGAGGGATTTTCTTTGGTCTGGTTGCTTTTTTTCTTTTTTTTTGTCTAGAAATAGTGTGGTATAATGTTGTAGAAAGAAAATGGGGTTTTAGTACTCAATTTAACACCAATGAATCTCCTTGGGCAAGTTATTGAACACTGTGACCTAGATTTCTTCTCTTCTATTAGCTGACAATAGCAAATTTTTAGAATAAAGTTCCTGTGAAGCTTGAGAGAAAAACACATTGGGGGGCAGCACTTCTGGTGTATGTCTTAGTCACCACAACGAAGGCACTTTTATGAAAGGAAGCATTTAATTGGACTAGCTTACAGCTTCAGAGGCTATTATCCTTATGGCAGCTCCATGTTCAGTTTGGACCCTCTGAGGCTCTTCTGGTGGTCACTCCTTTGCTGTCCTAGAAGGTATCTCCTGTGCTGATCTCTATACGATTGTTTCTCATGGCCCACTCACCAAGTGAAGAGTTTCATGGCTCTTTTCTGTTTTCAGGTAGTATGGCCACCTGTTGTCATGTTCAGCTCCTTTCTGATACTCCAAGGACTTCCTGCTGAGCTGTTGCCATTTCAGAACTGGCGTTGGATGGTTCTGGCTTGCCCTCCAGCTCCTACCGTCCAGTGTGAGGTTGGGCTGCCTGGTACCACTCCTCTCTTGTGTTTAAGGACACTCGTCAGAGGCAGTTCTTGTCCCCAGAGCACAGTTACTGATGAAGATTTCCTGCACTACTTTACTTCCCTGTGACTGCCTCACTGTACAAGTCTAGTGTACTGGATCATCATTGATCCTTTCTCACCTGATACTTAAGTTAGGAACTACCTACATTTGAAAGATACAGACCATACAGGTGACATAATATTCCAAGGCATTAAGATATTATTGTCAGTATTGATTAGGCCAAAGGTCTTGCAGGATGTCACCACAAGGGCCCTGCCTCTGTAAAAACAGAGCATTCTCTTCTGTGTGAGGGTTCATTCATTTAGTAGGTTATTTAGGTATAACGGAATCACCTGACCCTGATAAAGCCACATCCGTTTCCACCATGCCTCAGAGTGAGGAAAGGAGGAAATCACACTAATCACACTAATTTCCTTCTGAAAGGAAAACTGCAAATGCAGCAATCTGTAAGACCCTGAGAAGAAGTTCTTGCTGCTTTGCAAGGTCAAGGGCATGAGCTCTGTAGGGAGACAGCACAGGTCAGGAGCCCAGCCTTTGACTTCCAAGTTCAAGGCAGTTCTCTGTGCCTGTTTTCTCATCTACGATAAGGTGACAGTAATGATCCCAGTTTCAGGGACTATTGAGAATTAAACCGAAATGTTTGTGAAAAGTGCCTAACACGGCTTACACCTAGTAGCTGTCACTACGTGTAATATGCAATTCTCACAGAGCTATTGTCCCATAGTCCCAGCAAAGAGCCTATCTGTCAAAACAGTAGTCGTATGGCATCCCAAAAGTCAAGTTTCAGGTGTAGAGGTAGCAACTCTTTATGAACTCTGTGAGATAGACTCTTTTGTAAAGTTGCTTATAGGGTTTCTTTGGTGTTTCAATTAACCATCTAGCTAAAGTATAGGATTCTTGTTTTTAATGTGTGTAAGTGTTTTGCCTCATATGTGTATGTATACCAAGTATTCACAGAGACCAGAGAAGGGCACTGAATCCGCTAGAACTGGAGCTACTGATGGCTGTGAGCCACCATGTGGGTGCTGAGAACCAAACCCAAGTCCTCTGCAAGACTGGCAGGCACTCTTAACCACTGAGACATCTTTACAGTCCCACAGGACTTTTTTTTTTTTTTTTTTTTTTTAATCTGGAAAGCCCTACTGATGGGATGAGATGTGCCTTCATATTCAGAATGACAAGCAGCACTTTAAGTCACTACCGAGAAAGACAGGACATGTGCTATGTGGCTTGAATAAGACTAGCCCCCATAGGATCATATGTGTGAATGCTTAGTCATAAGGGAGTGACACTGGGTAAAACAGCGAGGAGGTGTGGCCTTGGTGGAGGAAGTGCGTCACTGGGGGTGGACTTTGAGGGTTCAAAAGTCCATGCAAAGCCCAGAGTCTCTCTCTTGGCCTGCAGGTCAGGACACAGCTCTCAGGAAGGCTAAGAAAAGGATGTGTAAGCCACTTACAACACACACAATTCTCAGCAGCAGCCTGGCTGTCAAGAAGGAGACATGATCCCCCACATTAATGATCACACTGAGTGAAAAGGAAGGATCTGACTCACTGCTCATACACAACAAAGTGTCAGTGTAGATCAGGGTCACTCATTTACTCTGCGACTTGGCTTGGTGACCTCGAAGCAACAGTGTTCCACTGGAAGAGGTCTGCCGTCCACTCACCTGAGCCCCTCGGTCATTGACCAGTTCCACAGACCACCTGCCTTCATACTGAATCCACACAAATATCCCTCCATCTGCGTCACACGTGGCTAGCTTCTGGTACGGCTCATTCCATCTCACCAGCACCACCTAAAAAAATAAGAAAACGTTAACCATGACAAAGAAAACAACCGGTAAAGTTCATAACCATGAAGTACTCAGATTCCAGAACTAAGTAGGAAAAGGATGGGAGAGACTGTGGGGAGTGGTGGGAGACTAGGTGAAGCCCACATGAATCCAGCACACTGTCCAGATGACAGCAGACACCTCGGCAAACAATGAAATACGTACACTGATAGGAAAGGAGAGGCCCCACCTGAACCCAGCACCTGCCTCTCACAGGTGTGCAAAGAGCTCTCATTTGCTGGCCCTGTGCTGTGGAAAATGGTTTTCACAAAATTCTCATTTTTGAAACGTGTTAGAGCCAACGTGGAAAACACACAGTTGAAATATTTAAGTTGCTTTGGGCTTATCTGAGAGAAAATATAAAGTTACAAGCGTCCGTGGGGTTGAATGAGAACACCCCCATAAGTCATATATTTAGCCATCAGGGAGTAGCACTATTTGAAAGGATTAGAAAGATTGGGAGGTGTGACCTTCCTGAAGTAGGTGTGGCCTTGTTAGAGGAAGTGTGTCACTGGGGGTGGGATTTGGGGTTTTAAAGGTCCACAGGAAGCCCAGTGTCACTCATCATCTCTGCGTACGGATCACGTACAGCTCTGGTGCCACGCTCCCTGCCATGAGGAGGATAATGGACTAAGCTTTTCTGAAACTGTAAGCCAGCCCCAAATTCAAGGCTTTTAAATAATGGCCGCCTTGGCTGTGGTGTCTCTTCACAGTGATACAACAGAGACTAAAACAGCTTCTAATTTTATGACTGTGGGAGCTTAACTCCTTTTATAAAATTAATATACACTACTAACTTTTTTTTTTGGTATTTTCAAGACAGGGTTTCTCTGTGTATCCTTGACTGTCCTGGACTCACTTTGTAGATCAGGTTAGCCTTGAACTCACAGAGGTCCACCTGCCTCTGCACTACTAATTTTTTTAATTAGAAAGAACTTAAAGCTTAAATTTTTCTGAATTACTTTCATCTTTCTCAATTATAAAAAACGTTTTTATCTAAAAAGGTAGAAAGTCTGGGTACAGCAAGATAGCTCAGTGGGGAAAGGTGCTTGCTTCAAGCCTAGCAATCAAGATTTGATCTCTGGAACCTGAGTAAGGTGTATAGAGAGAACCAACTACACAGGTGCGCCCTCTGACCTCCACACATGTGTGGTAGCATGTGCACCCTATTCATCATAAACACACAGACATAATAATAAATAAAATTTTAAAAGGTAGGAAGTATTTCAGGTAAGGACTGGCAAGTCTGCGAGCCCCAATTAAAAGGGTCAGGAACACCTATGCAGCAAAGAGAAGCTGAGCCATGAAACCAGTATCTTAAGGTTCACCACAGTAAGTGGCCCCTAAGACTCTTCCCTCCTGGACTATCCTGGGGACTGTGATGAACACAGACAGCATCATCATTACACTACGCTACATGGCTAATGTTGAGGTGGAGACTATGTATCACCTACACCACCCTCAGTGAGCTCACGGTTAAGCTTGGAACCTGGAACACCCACAGACACATGGGTGACCCCGAGGGCAGTAGAGGACTGTCCTTGATCAGCAAGAGCACTCCAGTGAACCAGGATATGAGCTCCTCCCTCTCCCTAGCACTCTGTCTAACACACTCAATGCAACTGTTGTGCATAGATAGCACCACTATAAATGGTTTCCAGATTCTAACTTAGGTTCTGCAGTTGAAGTAAACACAAGGGCTAATGGATCTCTCCAACACCAGACCCTCCACCTCCTGTCCACCTATAATACTTCCTGCTCAGAGACCAACAATATACATACCTCATAACTTCTCAAAACTGTGCAGTGGGTACCCCTGATCTTGGGATCTTTATATGCATCTCTAGGGCACAAGAAAACTAAGAGACCCCCAAGAATAGTCTGACTTAATCTGCCTTAAGCTGACCCTGCTTTGCTTAACTCAATATTTTTTCAGAGTGAGAGAGTATTACAGCATCTTTACAATACTAAAAACAAAGGAAGCTGTCAAGTTGTGATCTTTTGAACCCTGGCAATCCTTAACCTAGTGCAGTGGCTGGCTTACCACACTACAGTCAACTTGCAAGGATCTGAGAACTGCCCAGTGGCCCCACCCAGCCATGTGCAGTGCTGAGACCTGCTGTGGCTAATTCTGCATGTTCATTGTAGCCATAGTGTGCTAGGAGAGCCACTGGGGATGCAGGGTCTGTGCTGCTGAGGACATCTTCAAATGGCAAGCTGTTTTTAGTGTACGTGACATGGTAATATATAATTGGAAGCTTTGGTCCTTATTAAATTTTATCTTTGAACTGGAAAATATGAAAAATTATTTCAAACTCCCGAAGGCACTTTAACAACAATAAATGCTGCCTGTATGCTTGAGATGACCCAAACACTGTTAGATGCCAAAAAAGAAACTAAGGCATCTTGGGCCCCAAAGAACTGAGTTTAATAAACAGCTATGACACAGTGCATGGAGACAGGACCTCCACAGGTCCGATGGATACAGGAGTAACAACTAGGACTCATTCACGTAATCTAGTTTGATTCTTATTTAAATTGATTTGATTTTGTTTTTTAAAAAATCAACAACTTGCCTTTAAATGACAACTGAGTGTGTCATAGAAGTCAGAATTTCCTAACAGTCAACAAATAAAGCCAAATCCCTTCACTTCTCCCAGCTCTGACAGTGATTGGCCTGAGCACTGTACTGCACAGACATGAGGGTGGCCACAACTGGTCTGTAGTTGTCAAGCTTTACTCCAGGAGCCCACAACCATTTCAGAATGGTTACCAAAAAGGGGATGTGACAAGCAGGAACCACCATCTTCATGACTGGCCAGCTTTTAAATTATTTCCTTAGGTGACCATAGTGGATATTCATCTACTGTAAGGCTGTCTATAAAATGGATGTTTTACCTCTAATGGCCACTGTCATGTTTGATTACATAGTTACCATTCAGGAAAAGGTCTCTTCCTGGAAATAATCTACAGTCACAGAATGACACAAACATAACAGAGCAGAGGCGAAACATATTTACAATTATCTAATACTAAAGTAAGATTTTTATCTAAGATAACACAGTTGCTATTGTTGGGTAAACTATACATTCTGACTTGGTCTTATCCTTCTGGGATTCTGAGTTGAGATGCAGTAGTGACTGGAAATATGGTCTTCACGCACATGCTTCTTCACCTCAAGTTCTAATTCGCACAACTAAGAAGGTGGATAACTTGGAATTGGAAGCAGAAGTCTTAACATTGCTTCCTGGTTTAAAAATGAAGTAGAACTGCTAATGTTTGCTTGGCTGGTTCATTCTCATTTCCTCTCCTGTCTGCAATGCACAGCTGCCCACCTTATCTCCCAGCAGCTTATTTCCTGTTCTCTAAATCGTGCCAGCCTATTCGGCAACGTTAGGACATACCACAGTGCTGAGGAATTACCAGCCAGGGTTCAGCTGGGATCTCAGTTGCCAGATCATGTAGTTAGATGCTACAGATCCACCTAGGCATCTTGGCCACAGCTTTCCTGCCCTTCTAAAGAGAAGGACTGATTTAGTCTGTGCACCAAAGGACTCTTCCAACTAGGGTGTTACCTGAGGCTGCATTCATCTATTAGAAAAGGGTGAACTCAGTTTTAATTCACACCTTCGAGTATTCAAAAAGAACAACCTATGACTGTCTCACATAAGACCCAGCCTATCGCTTTACCATGGCAATCAGGAAATACTTATTGAAAGCTATTAAAGTCAGAGAAATCTAGAACTAAAGCAGAGTACAGGAACTCTGTAAGCATTATTTGGGTTATAAGAGAAAGTAGGACCCTCCAAATGGTGGGGACACACACAGAGGAAATGACGTCAGTGAGCAACACATCATCAGTGTTCAGGAACATTTACTTCAAACTAAAAAGAACACAATTTAAACAAAAATTAAATAAAAACAGCCTCTATAACAATACTGTGATAATAGCCAGGCGCAGTGGCACATGCCATTAATCCCAGCACTCGGGAGGCAGAGACAGGTGGATCTCTTTGAGTTCCAGGCCAGCCTGGTCTACAAAGTGAGTCCAGGACAGCCTGGGTTACATAGAGAAACCCTGTTTTGGAACAAACAAACAAACAAACAACAACAAAAAAAAACAATCCTGTTCATCTAATTCTGTAATTTATTAAGTGAAACAGCAACAGGTTTAAATGCACAAGAGAAAATAATATCACAAAAATGGCCATATGAACAAAAGAAATCTACAGATTCAATGCAATTCCCATAATTCTGTAACATTCTTCATAGAACTTAAAGGAAAAGTAAACTAAAATCTATATGATAACACAAAATGCATCAATAGCCAAAGCAATTCTAACCAGAAAGAACAACCTTAAAGGAATCACATTATCTGACCTCAAGCTATACTACAGAGCTACAGTGACAAAGACAGTATGGGACCAGCACAAACACAGATATGTAGACCAATGAAACAGAAAGAAGACACAAACATAAACAAGATGTCCAAGACAAACACAGAAAACATAGTCTATTCAACAAATGATGACGGCTAAACTTGAAAACCAGCTGCAGAAGAATAAAACAGATTCATATCTCTTACCTTCCAGTAGAATCAATTTAAATGCATCAAAGACCATAATGGAAAACCCAAGATATTGACACTGCTAGAGAAAAAATATAGAGAAAACATTTCAAGAATACAGGTATAGGCAAGAACTTTCTGACGTTTCCAACAGCACAGGAAATAATGCCAGGAACTGACCCAAGAGATTATGTGAAAGTAAAAAAGCTTCTGCACAGTGAGTGAAAATGTCAGCAGAGTAACCACTTCAGAAAGGGAGAAAGTCTTTGCAGTACACATCAGACACAGAACTAGTATCTACAAAATACACACACACACATACACACACACACACACACACACACACACACACACACACAGAGAGAGAGAGAGAGAGAGAGAGAGAGAGAGAGAGAGAAACCCCTGGCCAGCAAGAGGTCTTACCTGATAAAGGCACTTGGTGCAAAACCTGACGACCCAAACTTGACCCTTGACTCTTACACAGTAGAGGAGAACAGACTTCTACAAGGTGTTCTCTGAATTCCATACTCAAACTATGCCATTCATGGGAGCAAGTGTGCTTAGAAGCACAATAAACAAAAAGTACAGTAAAAATTTTAAAAAGAACAGAAAAGAAATGACAACAAATGCTAGAGGATCTGAGGAAAGAAGAATGCTTACAGCTTGCAGGAATATAATAAACTGACGGACACAACAGAAATCAGCGTGCCAGTTTCTCGGAAACTAACACTGTAAGCCACATGCAGCCCAGAATATAACCAAAGTACTACAAACCGTACCACAAATACTTCACTTCCATGTTTACTGATGCTCTGTTTGCAATAGCCAGGAAATGGAATCAGCCTAGATGTGGATAAGCAGGTAGAATGGATGATGAAAATAAGGTACACAAACTGAAGCTTCATTCAGCTGCAGAGAAAAATGAAATCTAAAAAGTTGTAGGAAGATGAATCTCAAAATTATTATATTAGAAGTATGTTCCACACAGAAAAGACAAATACTGCGTGTCCTCTCTCATATGTGAATACCAGTTTTTAATTTTTATATATGTGGGCTTGAGTGTGGGAACAGGTCATGAAACTAGACAGAAGACCATGAGAGGGGAAATTGTTTTAAGGAGGCAGGGGTTAGGGTAACAGAAAACATGTACCACAAAAGTAGAAAGCTATTGGGAATGGAAGAACACAAGCAGTGAAGGAAGGACAAGGAGGCGCACGTGAAGAGTAAGACAAGATGATCAAAACAAACTGGCATCATTATATAATTTCATATAAATTGGAAACAGCAACATTAGGCTTTTGTGTGTTTTGACAGACTGATTTCATACTTGTGAATTGTGTACATCCCTTCCTCCGCTCTGCCTTTTTAAAACACTGACTGCATTTGATGAAAAAAAAAAACAGAACAAATGGCTCTTTGGCCAAAGAACATGCACAGTTAAGTGGGACACCCTTGATCTCATGAAGAGGAATGGCTCACCCTGCAGGTGCTGATCTGAAACACCCCCCCACACACACACACAACTCTTCTGCAGAGCAGCAGGCTGCGGCAGGCCGCAGGGTCTCCAACTGTTGTACTGCTGGCAACTGCTCTAGACAGACACTGAGGTCACTGCAGAGACCTTTATAAGTTTCATCTCCTTACTGTCATCTACGATCTTGAAAAAGACAACTACCAGACAATTCAAAACTGCACCTTTAATATAAATTTAGCAATGCGAGGCTTCAAGTCACAAGACTGAGTTTGAGTTCAGGTTCTGAACCTTAGTAGCTATGGAACTGGGAAAGACAGGCTGAGCTTAGCCTCTAATTCAACAAATTACTTCCTATGGCCACTGTAACTAAACTGGCTGTGACACTGACCTCTGAGCCCATGTTCTCACTGCACTTTGGATACAGCATCATTTCCTCTTGACTTCCCAAAATTAATGGCATTTATTATGCATTTTGACTCACTTATGAGAAAAAGATAGTTTCCTAATTAATATATCACCCTTTGCTGTAACGACATCTCAAATAAATGCCAGAGTTAATGATCTATAAGTCTCATGGTTTACTAATGAATTATCAGTGATGACACGGGAAATGGTATCTGTCCAGGTTTCCTAAGTAGCTTTCCCTACCATCACACTATTTAAAGTATCTCACTTTATTCTTACTGTTCCACTGTGTGGGAGAACTATCTATTGTTATCATTTCAGAGCTGAGAACCTGGTTCATAAATTTAAGGTAATTTCACCAAAGTAAACCAGCAGGGGAGAGGGCACCAAGGTCTTCTGCTTTGCCATTCTCTAAGGCCTAGCAAACAGTGAAGAGGAAAGATGACAGGGGTGGGTGTCTATGAATGCTAGCAAACTGTCTTTCCATTCTGCTACTATACAACTCAAACTGAGGACGAATCCTCATGGCCTCATGAGTTACTGAAACCACTGTCTGTGAGCCTTTCTAGAAGCCCACAAGATCTGTAGGCTCAAGGATTCTTGAGAGAACCCAAAATTAAATGAACACAAATATGGATCACAGTTTCCTGATCCAAGAACAGCCACCCAGTTAGACAAATTCCCAGAACTCTATTTAGGTTTTGCAAAAAAGATCACAGTGAATCCCTCTGGAATCGTCTAAAGAATATAGGAGATCTTGGTATACCTAAGTGTCAAGTCAGAGTGATGTTCTCATATCCACTATATACTCCTGCTTCTCTTTTAGGCTCATATCACTGTGCCAGATACCAAAACTAAAAATGAAAGCATCATGCCCCCTGCCTGGATGGCGCTTCCTTGCTCAAGGGAGAGAGTTGTGAAATTTGTCAATGTGTTACACGTACTAACAGTGATGCCACCAAACCCAAACAAACAGAGATTAGTGGTCAATCTACTTAAGATTTCATTAAGAACTATGAGTTTTTTAAGATTTGCTATTTTTATTTGTGTGTGTGCATGCAGAGCAGCATGAATTTATGTGCACCATGGTTAGATGCCCATAGAGCCCAGAGGGCATGAGATTCTCAGGAACTGGAGTTACAAGTGATTGTGAGCAGACATGTAGATGCTGGGAACCAAACCTGGGCCCACTACAAGAACAGCAAGAACTCCTAACCACTGAGCCATCTCAGCTTTTAGAAAGATAAATGAAACCATACTACCGTTCTTATTAATAAGGACACCTGAATTGGTCTTCCTGGATAGGCAGAATGTAAATTCTATGGTCACAGCAAGTTACAAATTCAGTCTCTCACAACTCTATTAGGCATCAAGTCCATACAGGTGAAAAAACAAAACCTCATATTTGAATAAAAATCCACCATCAATTATTCACATTTTAAAAATAGTAAATCTTTGAAATTGAACCATTTTCCATGAAGTTACTAAACATGACCCCAAAACCTGTTCAACAGGGTTCCAAGCCTATACCCGCCCTGTTCAGTGAGGTCTGCTGGAAAGCTAATGCTACAGTGCAGGTGCCTTCATGCTCTGTGGTATGTTCAGGTCATATCACATATAAGGTGCTTCACATGCCTTCTAAACCCCAAACAATAAGTTTTCAAGGACCACTTCCGATAAAATGATGGTGCTTTGTCAAAAACAAAAACTAAAACCAAATAAAGAAAAACAAAATAACAACAAAAACCCTACTGTCAAGGAAAAAAAGTTGTGTATCTTATTTTCTTGCCTATAATCATTCCCCCAAGTCACCACAAATCAGAGATTAATCTACAGTCAAATCACAAGTTCTAGTGGCCTAATGGCCTGAGGCAAGGTGACACCTTAGCTCAGGCCATGTCAGCCTGATGTTCTCATAAGAGCTGCCCCACGACAACTGCTTTCCCCATCCTAGAGCCTGGTGGAGTGCTTGGCTCTGTCAGATGGAGCGTGATCTATCAGTCATCTCCACTCGGGTACCAAACACCACCCTGCCCTTCGGTGCGACTAGGTTAGCTGTGTTTCTGTTGGCATTTTGTTTTGTTTCAAAGTTGTTTGACAGGACCAAGCAATCCATGTGAAGCATGGATGCTAAACACAGAAACACCATTTAAGGACTAAGTAGCATTTGTTTAGTTTAATAGTTTCCCAACTCTTGTTATTGCCCAAGTAAGGGGAACTACATGTAGCCTGGATGCTGGTGAGAGGCTGTCCATAATTTATGCTGAATTTGTGGAGAGGGCCTCAATGTAAACTCAAATCTCAAGTGGTCCTCATTTTAATGTGTAATAGAAAATAAAATTAAAAACTGCTAATAAGATCTCAAAAGTGGCCGGGTGTGGTGGCATATGCCTTTAATCTCAGCACTCAGGTGGCAGAGGCAGGCAGATCTCAGTGAGTTGGAGTCCAGTCTGGTTTACAGAACAAGTCCAGGACAGCCAGAGGTACACATAGAAACCCTGTCTCAAAAAACAAAAAGGAAATTTTAAAAAATAAATAAAAGCCGGGCGTGGTGGCGCACGCCTTTAATCCCAGCACTCGGGAGGCAGAGGCAGGCGGATCTCTGTGAGTTCGAGGCCAGCCTGGTCTACAAAGCGAGTCCAGGAGAGCCAAGGATACACAGAGAAACCCTGTCTCGAAAAACCAAATAAATAAATAAATAAATAAATAAATAAATAAATAAATAAATAAATATCTCAAAAGTGTGGGAATACAAGAGATTTGTTGTTTTTACCTTTAGACTCTTCTCTTAGCTAGTAGGCATTTTTCCTTAGATTTCATTTTATTAAAATACTAGATTATAATAACTACTTTCAGGGAGCCTATTATTTTATACAATTATCATACACTAATAAAAATGTCTAAAAAGTACCTTCATCCACAGGAGGGGGGAACTGGTCTTTTTCCTATTTTAACTTTTTGAAATTTATTTATTTTGCATTCTAATCATCCCTCGACCTCCTCCAGTCCCACTCTCCCACCCACTTCCCCAATACTCCCTCCCCCAACCCAGTACCAACCCACTCTGGCATATCAAATCACATCAGGACTAAGTGCCTCCTCTTCCACTGAGGCAAGGCAAAGTAGCTCTGCTAGGAAAATGGAATCCAGAAGGAGGCAACAGAGTCCAAGTCAGAGAGAGATAGTCCCCACTCCAAATGTTAGGGGATCCACGTGAGGACCAAGCAGCCCATTAGCTTCGTACGTGTAGTGGACCTAGGACCAGACTATGTATGTTCTTTGGTTGGTGGTACTGTCTGTATGAGCCCCTCTCTGTCCCAGTTAAATGGCTATGTGAGTCTTCTTGCAGTGTCCTTGATCCTTCCAGCTCCCTTACACCTTCCCCTAACTCTTACTGGAGACTCCCTGATTTTTGCCTAATGTTTGGCTGTGGGTTTCTACATCTGTTTTCATTAACTGCTGGATAGAGCTTCTCAGATGACAGAGAATGATGGATCTTGTTTTCAAATCCATTCTGTTACCTTGTGTCTTTTTATTGGGGAATTGAGTCCATTGATGTTGAGAGTTATTACTGACCAATGACTGTTAATTCTGTTATTTTGATGTTAGTGGTGGTAGAGTGTATACATGTGTGTTTACCTTCTTTTGGTTTGGGAGTTATTTATGTCCTATGTTTTCTTGGGTGTAGTTAGCCTCCTTGGGTTGGAGTTTTCCATCTAGCATCTTCTGAAGGGCTGGGTTTGTAGATAGGTAATGTTTAAATTTGGTTTTGTTGTGGAATATCTTGTTTTCTTCATCTATGGTGATTAAAAGTTTTGCTGGGTATAGTATTTTGGGCTGACACCTGTGGTCTCGTAGGATCTGTAAGAGGCCCTTCTGGCTTTAAGAGTCTCTTTTGAGAAGTTGGGTATAATTCTGATAGGTCTGACTTTATATGTTACTTGACCTTTTTCCCTTGCAGCTTTTAACATTCTTTCTTTTGTTCTCTCCATTCAGGGTTTTGATTATGTGATGGGAGGAGTTACTTTTTTGGTCCAATCTATTTGGTGTTCTGTAAGCTTCTTGTATGTTTAAGGCATCTCTTTCTTTAGGTTGGGGAGGTTTTCTTCTATGATCTTGTTGAACATATTTTCTGGGCCTTGGAGCTGGGAGTCTTCTCCTTCTTCTACTTCTATTATTCTTAGGTTTGGTCTTTTCAGAGTATCCCAGGTTTCTTTAATGTTTTGTGTCAGGAACTTTTTAGAGTTAACATTTTCTTTGACCAATGTATCAATTTCTTCAATTGTATCATCTAAGCCTGAGATTCTCTCTCCCATCTCTTGTTTACTGTTGGGGATGTTTGTGTCTGTAGTTCCTGTTCTCTTTAACAGGTTTTCCATCTCCAAGATTGCCCCAGTTTGTGTTTTCTTTACTGCTTCTATTTCCATTTTCAGATCTTGGACATTCTTCTCCGGTTTGTTTTTTCCTGTATTTCTCTGAGAGATGTATTCATTTCCTTTACCTGTTTGATTGTATTTCTTGCATTTCTGGGAGGGATTTATTCCCTTCCTCTTTTAAGGTCTCTATCATCTTCATAACATTAGACTTAAGGTCATTTTCTTGCACTTCAGGTATGTCAGGATATCCAGGGCTTGCTGTAGTAGGATAGCTGGGTTCTAGTGGTGCCATATGGCCCTGGTTTTTTGTTTTTTGTTTTTTTTTTTTGCTTGTGTTCCTACACTGTCCTTTAGCTATCTGGTTTTTCCTGGTGTTGGTAGGTCTAGTGGTTGCTGATGGTAGTAGGCCTCGGGGATTGCAGGTAGATCTGGTAGGCCTGGATGGCAGCAGGCCTCTGGGAATCCAGGGAGAACTCATAGTTCCTGATGCTTTCCAGCCTCTAGTGGGTTCTGATGTCAGTTGGCTTCTGGAGATCCCTGATGGCCCCCTGGGTCTAGGGTTGCAAACAGAGGTGGCACCAAGGAGGTGTGGCTTGTAGGGGAAGAGGCAGTCTGGACCACTGTGGGGTTTGCCTGCTTGGCCAGGCAAGCAAAGAGGTTGGGGAGGAGCCTCACCTGGTGGTTCCTGATGGCCACCTGGGCCTGGGGTTGCAGGTAGAGATGACTCCCAGGAGATGGGGCATGGAAGGTTCACATTGCTGTGGGGTTTTCCCACGCGATCTGGCAGGCAAGGGGATGGAAGTGGAGGCCTCACTTGGTGGTTCCTGATGGCCGCCTGGGTCTGGTGTTGCAGGTGGAGATGGTGCCTGGGAGATGGAGTGTGGAGGGGAAGGGGCACACTGCACTGCTCTCCTAAACATTTCTAATTCCTTATTTTCCTTAGATTTTTAGCTTGTCATTCTTTACATTTTCTTTTAAGTAGCCCTAGAATTCCCCACCTATGATTCCTGCTGGCTCCACCCTATCCACACTGTGGTCATCTATCAGACCACCCTCAGTGGCTTTATCTAGTCTACTGATTTTTAATTCAGTCACACACAGATGACTCCTGGTTTTCTGCTATGACCTGAACTTTGACTCCTTTATGAAACTGCCATATTCAGTCTCTATGAGATCAGTCCAGCACCTCCAGACTTTGCAAGTTCAAAGCACAGCTCTGCAAGGCTGACCTAAACATTGTAACCCATCCTTCAACCCCACTGACTTCCCTCACCCAAAGAACCTAAACTGCTCTTGATGAGAGAAGCAAGTTTTTCCTGTAAGCTTGAATACAACTTGGAGCCTTGAACACTACCAGGAACTGAGAAAGCCGTTGAGGTTACTGTCCAAAACACTAAAAAATATAAAACATGTTGCTAAATACAGAGAAACAAACCCCAGCCCTGAGCCAAATACCTTAAAGCCTCAGAGACCCTCCATACCCTAAAGTTAAAAGAAATGGCTCAGCAGTTAAGAACAGAGGACTTGGGTTTGATTCCCAGCACCCACATAGTTAACAGTTGTCTCGTAACTCCAGTTTCAGAGGATCTAACACCCTCTCCTGTCTTCCCAGGGCACTGAAGGCATGTGATGCACAAATGTACATGCAGGCAGAATACCTATACACATAAAATTTTAAAAACATGTTTTTATAAAAAGGAAGAAAAAGAAACTTCATACTTACTGACATGCTTAGGCAGAATGTCCCTTTACTCTCACTTTGTGGTGAGATGTGTACAGCACACTGTATGGAAGTTCCACAGAAAGCACTAGGGACTCATCATCGAGGCCTCAGGGCTTCTTTCTTTGGAATCTCCAAGTCTTATTCTGGTATGGTTTGGCAGGTTTTTTGTATATAAAAACTCCCCTCCCAGCCCTTTGTGGGCAGCTTCTGTCACAGTTCTTGCTGAATAGACCAAATTCGGTACTCTACCTTTACCAGCAAAGAATGGTGGTGAGGAACCACCACTCCCACCCACACTCAGGGCAGAGTCCAGCACTAACGCAAAATGTCCAAACTATCAGACGGAGCTGAAGGCAACTTCACTCTTTAGCTGATCAGGCCAGGAAGCTCTGAGTCGTCCCTACCATACCCTAATTGTGGCTCACTGGTCGGTACTGCCCATCTGCATCCACAGCAAATCCAGAATCCAATCACCTCTGCCACACTTGAGTTCTCCTTGTAACTTTAGTAGCCTCCCTGGTTTCTCTGTCCCAGGACAGTCTATGTCCTGTACTCATACAGACTTACACCCTTCTCTCTCTAAAAGCTCCCTCACTGTCCTGGATCTCCCTATGGTCCCTAAGAGCATGATTCAAAAGCTGTATCTTGAGCCCTGTCCAAGGAGCTCTGTCAACTCAACATAGTCTGTAGAAAGGGATCTCAACTCAAGACATGTGCAGATCAGCCTGACCCATGGGCACATCTATGGACAGTTGCCTTGACTGTTAACTGATATGACAGGGCCCAGCCCACTGTGGACAGCAGCATTCCCTAGGCAGGTGGGAACGAGAAAGCTACCTAAGCATGAGCCTGTAAGCAAGCCAGCAAGCAGCAGTTCCCATGGCTTCTGTTTGCATTCTTATCCTGACTTCCCTCAGAGATGGACTGTAACCTGTAAGCTGAAACTACCCTTCTTCTCCCTAAGCAGCTCTGTGTCACAGTATTTTGCCACAGTAACAATGAAGCTAGAACAAGCCCAGACTTTTTCAGGTCCAAATTTCCATCAGACACAAGCTCATTTTCACTAAGAAATCCATCACTACCTCTAAACTAAACATTCCCAGGTAAACTTAGCTTTCTAGAAACTCAAAGGTAGCTCCACCATGCTAACTGGTAAGTTTTATGAATGAAATCATGATTCCTGGAGACAAATGCTAGAGTAATTTCTTCTTCTTAAGTCTGAACGAGCCTTGAACTTGCAGCAGTCTAAATACCCACAGCTGGCGGATGTGCTGGTGCAGGGAGGCTGAGGCATGTGGCTCCCTGTGTGCTGCTCTACATACCAAGTTCCATGTCAGTCAGAACTACAAGGTGACACTGTCTGTCTGCCTATCTGTCTGCCCATTCATCAGTCCATAACTCATCTTCCACCTTAGGATGTGTCTTTGTAGCTCCACCAATTAAGAAACATGGATTATTTCTCTACCCCTTCAATTCAGACTTGTTCTGTGGCTTTGACCAACATAAAGCTGCAGAAAAATTATATGCTAGAATGAGCCCAGAGATCCTTTCTGCTTCTGCTCTCCCTTTTCCATCTCTCTTTTCCTTGGCCATTTTCTCCCATATGCACACCTGAATCTTGACCATAAAAACAAGCCCAGGCTAGCTGGCAGACTAAAGAGAGGCATATGGCTTGGTTGCCCCAGGCATTCCAACTGACAGCCTGCCAATCTTAGAGTTGATTGGCAGCTGATCAGAGATACATGATTGAGTCTATTAAGACCAGAAGAATGGCTTACTTTAGCCCAAGTCAGTGACTGATCCACAAAATTTTAAGCTAAATACTTGCTTTACACTACAAAATACTAATAATAACTTACAAAATTTTACTGTGTGTTACAAGACAATATAAAAATATTCTAGCACATAGAATATCCTCAGAAAACAGAGCTGGAGAGATGGTTCAGCAGTTAAGAGCAGTTTCTGCTCTATTACAGAGGACCTAGGTTCAGTTTCAGGCACCCACATAGTGGCTTACAGCTGCCTGTAACTCCAGTTCCAGAGGATATGATATCTTCTCTGGCCTTTGTGGGCACTAGGCACATGCATGGTACACACACATACATCTATACATACATACAAGCAGGCAAAACACTCATGCACATGAAATTTTAAAAAAGATTAAGATAAAAATATAAAAGGCCACTGGGTGTGATGGTGTACATCCCAGCACTGGGGTGGCAGGGCAGGTGGATCCCTGTGAGTTCAAGGTTATCCTGGTTTACAAAGCAAGTCCAGGACAGCCAGGGCTATTACACCATGACACCCTGTCTCTAAAAACCAGATAGATAGATAGATAGATAGATAGATAGATAGATAGATAGATAGA
>CAJQZJ010034140.1:4132417-4172714 GCA_907164525.1 Lophiomys imhausi | reverse complement strand
AGATAGATAGATAGATAGATAGATAGATAGATAGATAGATAGATAGATAGATGATAGACAGAGTAGATAGACAGATAGATAGACAGAGAAGATAGATGATAGACAGACAGACAGATAGCCAGCAAGATGGCCAGGTGGGTGAAAGCACTTGTCAAACCTGATGACCTTGAGCTTGATCTCCAAAATCTATAGGCCTCAAACTCACAGAGATCCACCTGCCTCTGACTCTTAAGTGCTGGGATTAAAGTTGTGGGCCAGCACTGCCTGGCTCTATGCTGCTTCTCACCTCTACCATTCCTTCTCCCTCATCAGAAGGCTACCTAGAGCTTGCAAGACATCAGTATACTTCAGCCACTCACCTCTATCAGGTCACAAGCCCCCTGACTTGCACTCACCTCTATCAGGTCACAAGCCCCCTAACTTGCACTCACCTCTATCAGGTCACAAGCTCCCTGACTGATTGTGCTGACAGTTATATCATTACTTGATAAGTCTGTCTCCCACCACTTTAGTTTCTTCACTGTGAGCCCATGGAGAGCTCACCATATATGCACATTTATACATTAGTTTGAAGCTGTATGCAGTGTTAAAATCTATAATCTCATTACTAGACACCAAAGTTCAAGGTCTCCATGGGCACCAATGGGAGGCTCTGTCAAAGGGAAGGAAGAAGGTAGGAAATAAAAATTTTAAACCCTCTTTCTGCTGTCTGCTGATCCAGATGCAGAACTCTCACCTACTTCTCCAGCGCCATGTCTGTCTGCATGCTGCCATGCTGATATCAGGATAAACCTCTGAACTGTAAGCCAGCCTAATCAAATGCTTTCCTTATAAGAGTTGCTGCGGTCATTGCGTCTCTTCACAGCAACAGAAACCCTAACTAAGACAGAAATTGGTACCATGTACTGGGCCATTGCTGTGATAGGCCTGCCAGTGCTTTTGTTTGGAGGAATGTGGACTTTCGGGCTTTGGATTAAGAAAACAGTTGAATGTTTTTAGTGGGGCTTAACGGGCCACAGTAGTAGGAACACGGAAGACAGTGATGCTAAGGGTGATTTGATTAGTGGGGGTCTGGCTCAAGAGGCTTCAGAGAAGAATATTAATATATGGCCTAGAGATTGTTTATGTGAAATTTTGGTGAAGAATGTGGCTGCTTTCCGTCCTTGTCAAAAAAAAAAAAAATCTGCCTGAGGCTAAACTGAAGAGTTATGGATTAACAGCTTTGGCAGAGGAGACTTCTAGACAGCCTAGTATTAACTGTGTTGCTTGGTTATTAGTGCTCACTCTTGAGATCTATAATGAAAAGAAGCAAGATGAGCAAGGAAAAATATAAAATGTACAGTTTGAAGAAGAAAGAAACACTAGGAAATATAAACAAAAGAAAAGCCTAATGCTAGGTGGAATGAAGGAGTAGTAAGTAACCTCAGGACAAGACCCCACCTAGGTAAGCTTCCAACCTGTGACAAGGAACTACAGAAAAGTTTAGGGTTGGGCATTAGGGCAAGACCAAAATGCAGAGAAGAGAGAAGAGGAGGAACCAAAATGAAGCTAATAAAACAGGAAGCTACAAATCTTTTAGGAAGTGTTCTTGTTCATCCGAGCCCTCCTGAAGAAGAGACACAAAAGAATACTCGTCCTTCTGAGGAAAATGAGAGTGAATGCAATACGGAACAGATACTTTCCTTTACACGGAACGTAGGTGACATGGCAGGTTTAACAGCATCCAGCGATGAGAATGGCCACCTTTTATCTCAGCACTTGTGTGGCAGAGAAGGGGGCAGATTTCTGAGTTTAAGGTCAGCCTGGTCTACAGAGCAAATTCCAGGACAGCCAAGCTTAGGGAGTGAAGGAAACACAACAACAGAAAGCTGGTGGAAATGTTTTTGAACAAGGGGAGCTTGTTACAGTCCCAGCAAGCAGCAGAACTGACATATTCAGCTTCATGGTTCTGGCTTTAGAATCAAGGATACAAGAAAGGGTTATGGAATCTCCTTTTGTGACTAAGGAAAGCCACCGAGGGCGGGCATGTGTCAGGGGTGTCCCTGTATGGAGGTCCAGAGAGGTCATTGTATGACGTTGTGAAGGTGAAGCCTGGATTGTGCTGGAGGCCCCAAATACTGGAGATGCCAGAGCCATGGGATAACTGCTGAGGAGAGCTGCTGGAAGAAGTGGAACCAGTTGGAGAGAGAGGTGTGTTGCAGTCAACAAAACTGAAAGGAATTGGAGATCTGAAGAGTGTTTTGACATCAGACATACAGATGAAGAATTTGGAGCTTTCCTAGCTGACTTTTGCTCTTGCTTTAGTCCAGTATCTCCTTACAATGCTCCTTTCCTCCCTTTTGGAATGGTAATGTATATCCTGTCCCATTGTGTGTTAGAAGTATGTGATCTGCATTTTCATTTCAATTTTACAGGGTGTTACAGCTAAGACACTGCCATGAGTATCAGAGACTTTGAATTCTGGACTTTTAAACAGAGGGAGACTGTGACAGACTATAGATGGAGACCTTTGAAGTTGGACTGAATGCAGTTTTGCATTATGATATGACTACAGGCATAAGGGGGCCAGGGAGTAGACTGTGGTGGCTGAATGAAAATGGCCCCATAGGCTCACGGGGCACTATTTAAAAGGATTAGGACTTGTAGCCTTGTTGGAGGAAGTGTGTCACTGGGTGGGGGTGGGCTTGGAGGTTTCAAATGCTCAACAGGCTGGGTCACCTTCTCTTCCTGCTGCCTGCTGATCCAGATGTAGAACTCTTGGCTACTTTTCCAGCATCATGTCTGCTGGCAAATTGTCATGTTTCCTACCATACTGATAATGGGATAAACTTCTGAACTATAAGCCAGTCCCAATGAAATGTCTTCTTTTATAAGAAAAAAATTTTAAACCACACTTAATTGCTTAACTTGTAGCTGGGAACCTGAATTGTTTAGAGCTTAGCTTATTTATGTAAACATAGCAAGGCCATGGTTTGAGAGAAAAGACACCCTGAAAAGATGAACACATCAAAATAAAATTGTCTTTAACAAGTCACTTTGAGAAAATGTCACATTTCCAAGCTGTTTTAAAACAAAAATATAAGCCGGGCATGGTGGCACACGCCTTTAATCCCAGCACTTGGGAGGTAGAGGCAGGCAGATCTCTGCAAGTTCAAGGCCAGCCTGGTCTACAAAGCGAGTCCAGGACAGCCAAGGGTACAGAGAGAAACCCTGTCTTGGAAAACCAAAACAAACAAATAAATAAAAATAGTGAGTACTAGACTTATGAATAAATTTACAGTTGAAAAGCTGAAACCACAAATGCTTATATAACACTAATACCTATATTTACTGTTATTACAACCAGTGGAAAAGGGAAAATGCTTCTATAAGCAACTTTATTTTCAAGGCATTAAAAAATAAACAATGAGCCGGCCGTGGTGGCGCACGCCTTTAATCCCAGCACTCGGGAGGCAGAGGCAGGTGGATCTCTGCGAGTTCGAGGCCAGCCTGGTCTACAGAGTGAGTCCAGAACAGCCAGGGCTACACAGAGAAACCCTGTCTCAAAAAATAAATAAATAAAAAAATAAACAATGAGTTTCTGAAATCACATGGCAGAGTGATAAACTATGCTGTATGGGTCAATGGCAGGCACCTCTCCACCAGTATGGCAGCTCTCTTCTCCCAAACCCTCATGGAATATAAAATGGAGAATCGGTTCTAAAGGGTAAATGAAGCAATTTTCAACTTTAAGTTTTATAGTTCTTCCCCAATTGTTTTTATTCTTGGAAAATCAGCATAAATAACAAACATTTGCATTCTGTCCCATTTGTAACTCACTCCTACAAAACACCAACATTTACTTCTCCTCAGCAGTGCATTCAGGCAGACCCATCTTACTATTATTAACAGAATCTTCACAGCCCAATTAAAGCAATAGTCCATGCAATCCAAGTTCCCAAATAATGGGTTATGCCAACCTGGAGATCTGCCTCTACTCCCAGAATGGAGTGAGTGTCTTTCCAAACAAAAGAAAACAGTGGTTCTAGCAGTTGTGCTGAGACAACCTTATAAGCCCAGCAAGGTTGGCCAACGTTCCTGTCTAAATGGAATTAAGAGAGATGAAATCTTTATCTTCAAGAAACTAAATCTAATTAAATAAAAAACAAAAAGAAAAAAGAAGGGAGGTCTAAATCATGTTTCCAACTGCTAGAACATAGTAGGGCTTTGATAAAGACATCTGTTGAATGTATCAACAACATATCTTTAAACACACATTTTACAGTAGCTCATAGATGAGTATTATAGTAAGTCTAAGTTTTCTACTCCCAGTTTAGTCAAATGCCCCTTCTTTGAAAAGAGTTAGTATCAGAAAGGCAAAAGTCCCATGTGGAGATGCACCCCATAACCATTAAATGTAACTAAACATCATTTTAGAACCCTGGTTCATGTACAGAGTTACCTGGGGCAATAAAATCCACTCAACTGGAGGGCCCTGTATGCCACATTCTTTACTTGGAATCTCTTTGGGTTTCTTACTTATAGTTCCTCCTAAGGAGCTATGCAGAATAGTGGAGAGCCTCACCTTTTCACTTTATGCTAGCCATAAGACATTTAGCCCCCTGGATTTCCTGATAGAGCAAACATGCCTCAGAAGGTTGTGTGGACATTCAAACACACAGAAAGCCTGTCTATCACCTAGAGAACAGCATAAACAGTGGTCTAAGCAAGCACTGCTGCTGCAACCCTGTGACCATCATTGCTACTTGACTCTGCTTTCAATCACAGGAAGAACTTTGACTTAACACTTATTTACAGTTCTGCTACCACCTGTTTACACATCATCTGCTTTCAAAGTTCTAACTAAACAGGGTCAAGTTGATCACATCATGCCCAATAGAAAATGCTATCAATAATTTCATTACTGCAAAAAAAATCCAAGTTGTCAGCCTGATTTCCTCATCCTTTATATATCTATACTAAATTTTTGTCTTACTAAGTGCTACAATGTATGCCTTTTCATTATATGGAAGTAACCAAGCAACAAAAATAAACTATTCCAAAGTCTACTTGCTGATAATAAAAAGACAATACTTTAGAACACAGTGTCGGAGATAATAATGAAAGGAAGAGGTAAAATTATTACTGATGGGACCGTGAGCTCCACATGTACTGCAATTTTTTTTGAAGTTTAGATTATCTAGAATGTATGGAATGTTTGCTGCTGCAGAGTTCATTTTTATTAACAATAGTTCTCTACTATTCTTTTTAGAGTTGTATTAATTTTCATGTATATGAGTGTTTTGTATGTCTCTGTACCATGTGTGTGTCTTGTACCTATGTAGATCAGATGAGGGTTTTGGATCCTCTGGGACAGTGTTGTAAGCCACTATGTGGATACTGGGAACCACAGCAAGGTCCTCTGGAAAAGCAGCCAGTGCTCCTAATTGCTGGGCCACCTCTCCAGTCAAATTCTCTACTCTTGAAGCACTCCAGGTCCTCTCCAATTGCTTCATACTACTCAAACTCTTAAAATCAAAACTGATTTTTATTGAAATCTAATCTTTAAGAAGCATGCCACAGTGTACAACTAGAAAATGTGTCAAGATGTCAGGAGATCAACAAGGCATCTCTGCTGTTATGTGAAGCAACGGGCTCTGTAGTTGACTGCTAATAGCTTTCAAAGAGTTTTCAATCATATTCCTATCTATACAGCACTACAGTGCTGTTCCAACCTTTCTGCTTCAGAGGACCTGAGAAAGAAGCCAAATCTGCATGTAGCACACTGCTGTCTTCTGAGAATCTGCCAGTTCTTACCTGTTCTGCTACTGCTGAAGGTTTCGTAGCTCCTGTTACTCTTCCAAGTTATTGGATGGCTTCCTTTTTTTTTTTTGGCCTTAAAGATAGCAGAATGAATTTGTTTATTTATTAATTTTTTTAGATGAGGTTCTATTATGTAGCCTAGGTTGGCCTTGAACTCACAATTCTCTTACCTCAGCCTACTGGCTACTTAGGATGACAGGTGGAATTATGCCTTTAAAACCTTGGAAAACAGGAGATTCAAAGCTACTCCCAGAACAACGTTCTTGACAGACCTCTGTTCTGGAACTTTAAGTAGTTCTTGGCAGTTATATGGAAAAGGGACTCTTAGTTTAAAGTACATGGCTTTGCACAGTGAGTATGCTTGTGCCAACTAAGGAACTGAACACCTTGCTATACTCCCTACAGCCTCAACTCTAGAATGTTACTCACTGGTGCTTTTTAGGAACCAAATACTGTGTTGTAGAGATCACATGTCATCTCACCAGCTAACAATCCTAAAATTTACATGGCATTATCTGTATCAACTGGAAGTTGTATTTCTAATGTACAATGAGAAACTGAAGCCAGGAGTGCATGGAGCCTCTAAGTGAAGAGTTCTGCTGAGGGCAGGAAGAACATCAGCTATATAGCTCAAGCCAGGTCCAACCAGGGTCAGCAGACACCAGTTGTCTCCATGCTCCAGAATCTCTGTTAGCTTCTTCTTTGGCTCCTGGTGCTACCATATGGAAGACAATTACTCCAAACTTCACATTCTCCTTTTTTTTTTCCAAGTTCAGTAGAAATGAACAAGGTTTTTTCCCCTTGATAGGCTGTTCAAAGTTTCTCTGCATCCCACTGCTCAGGAAAGGCTATTTGATGCCATTTCACTGATGCCAGGAACACAGAGCACCTAAGACCTAGGGTTGCCATCAGTTGTTTCAAACAAGACTGAACTCTCAGCAGGAGCCCCAGCTCCAGGGTGGGACTAGCGAATGCTGCATGTCTTCAACAGATGTCACACAACCCTCTATCTCCAGCTGAGAAAACGGAGACTTGGGAGACTTTTAAATAAATTGTTGTCAGAAGTACTGATTCCACGAACATCTTGTCACCACCACACAATTTACTCCCAACAAACCAGAGAGGGTACTACTACTTAAACTACAGACCTGGGTTTTGGATCCATTCTCTGGTAAACATTTCAAGTACATATTCCATATGCAGCCATTATAGTGGTGCTTTCTGATCAAAACAAACAGAAGAAATAAGAGCAGACTCTTATACCAGAATAAACCTACCGTGAAAGCACGTGATTTGAGTTTTTTGTATTTGTGGTTTGAATGCATGTGTGTGGTACAAAATCACAATGTGCCCTGCCTCCATGCCTCCCAAGTCCTTTTGCAGAGACATGCACTGTTGCTGGTTTCTTGCACATCCCCTTCTAGAGGCATTATGTACATACAGAAGCATATGGGTATGGACTCCTAGGAATGAAGGGGTGCACCATTTATTCTACATATGGTTTTGAAAGCATATGAGCTTTCACCTTGAGGATTCTGAGGGAAATGTAAAAGCAGGATCAAACAAGCTTCCGGGTAAACACTCTGTCTCAGGATACTGATCCTGCCTGCTGCACTCTATGCCAGGGGATGACTCAGCGCTCCCAATGCTCAGTTGTTCTCCCTTCTAAAGTGATATTACAAGTCATTAAAATGAAATAAGAGCTGCACAAAATAAAGCCCTGAGGTTAAAAGTGTGGCCTTGAAAAATGTATTGGTATTCTTAAAACTGCTTCTAGTAAGAGAACCTCTAACACACTGGCACTGAAACCTACAAGAATGTGATAAAAGATTCTCTGCACTATGCTGAAGGAGCAAAGTACCTGCTAAATACTGCAAGAATCAAAGCCTGAACACGGGATCTAGACAGATGGCTCTGCATTTTATAGCACTCTTGCTCTTGTGGAGCACCCAAGTTCAGTTTCCAGCACTTACTTGAGCTCACAGGAGCCTGTGAGAATAGTTTCAGGGGACACGACACTCTCTTTCTGGCCTCTGTGGGTGCTGGTACACACAAGGAACAGTCTCTACCATACAATCAACACTCAATAAATTTAATTTCTAGACATCATTTTGATCCAAAAAAAAAAAAATCCCAAGAAATACAATCTTAACTCCACAATGGCAGAAACAGGGTTCTAACCAACACTTGCTGTCATATCTATTGCCAGGTAATTGACAGACCCAAGTCTCTGAAGACAAAGCAGACATGCCTCCTAACTTAGCTCTCTTTAGGCTCAATAAATTATTTGTAACCTGTACACACAAGCTAGAAGAGAAAGTTGTACTTTTTTTGTTCATGTGACAAATTAGGTAATCAAAGGAATACTCCTCCTGACCAGCATTAAGCCAACTAGGACAACCTTCCTGGCTCCAACACAGGGACAGTGTGGAGGGAAAGTCCCAGCAGTCTTTGTGCATAGGTCAGATGCAGCTATGGGACATTCTAGGCCCCAAAGATGGTTGACCAGCCTACATACAATCATCACAGACCTCAGTCTTAACTGGCCAAACCTGAACATCAGTAATCTCAACCTGTCTGTTATGCTGTCAGTAACCACAAGAGGATCAAACTTCACTGCAACATGTTTGATGTGATCTATGGAGGGTCACTTTGGGGACATACTTCAAAGGAGTGTGGAATCAGACTTAGTACAGATAACCAAGGAGTTGAGTTCACATCCCTGGCAAATGCTGATGCCACTCAACTGAGTATTTTTAGATATAGGACAGTTATGCAACCGAGCTGTTTCAATGATGCAATGGGTCTTTCTTAGTAGAAATCAATAAAAGTAATCTCAAAAAAGTCTTCCAACTACTGGAATTCGAAGCTGACATGTCTGAACATTTTTGAGGCACAATAAATAAAGCATCTAAAATGTTTATGTTAATGATAAGAAATATTCTATAAGAAAATACAGGTGGGCAAACAGACTCATCTACAAATAACTTCTGAAATGTTGGTATCAGACATTCTTTTAAATGGGGCTATATGTCCCTTATTAAAAAGAAAATTATACAATAAAAATGGAAGTAATAAAATAAATAGCTAGTTTTTAATCTGTCAGGAGAATCTCCATCCAGGCTCCTTTCCAAAAGGAACAAAGACTTTTAAGTACATACCTTTCCATGTAATGCAGGCCTTTACTGAGAGAAAGTGTGTATACTAATTTTAAAATGATGGTAAGTGGCTTTCATCCCTGAAAGACAGATGCTAAGAGATTTGAAGAACAAGTTATAATTTAGGGATTTACTGCCAATTCAAAAATAGAACACAAACACACTAATTAAGGGGGAAAAAACCAACTTAGGGTTGGAGAGATAGCTCAGCAGTCAAGAGTACTGGTTGCTCTTACAGGACCTGGGTTCAAATCCCAGCACCCACATGGTGGCTCACAATCCTCTATAACTCCAATCCCATGGGATCCAATGTCCTCTTCTGGCCTCTTTGGGAACTGCATACAGATATAGACTAACACGCAGGCAAAACACCTACACATACACAGTAAAAATAAAGGGGAAATGATTTAAAAAGAAAAGAAAAACTCATTGAGAGACACTCGCACAGCAGATTAAATAGGCCAAGTTCTTGTTTAGGGACTTACTGTTCAACTCTTATTTGCAAACAACAACACACTACTATCTCTCAACACTAAAATACATACTACTCATACTTTAAAATTTTGTAAAATCTATAGTTAAACACCACTCTAGTCACACAATCAGTGAGTCTACATACACCATGAATGGTGACAACTGCTCCCGGCACCACTCTGCTGAAAACTGCCCAACAGACAACCTCAGCTGGCAGCTCCAACCTGGATCCACCTCATGATCACACAGGGAGGAGGAACGAGGCCTGATTTCATCACAGGAATTCAGTGTTGGGCTGGAACGTTGGCTCAACGGCTGCATGTGCCTGCCTTCAAGTTTAATGACCTGAGTTTGGTCCCCATGACTGAACACAATGGTAGAGGAGGAGAACAGACTCCAACTGCCACAAGCTGTCCCCTGACCTCCATACACGTACCATGGTGCACACCCGCCCACTTACCCACACACCTAAATAAGTGAGTGCAGTTCAAATTTTTTTTTTTTTAAGAATTCAGGACTGGCAAGATAACACTTGCCACCAAACCTAACAAACTGAGTTCATTCCCCTGAAAAAGAGAACTGATTTATCCTACGACCTCCACAATGCACAATATTGCACAATGCAATACTAACTCTTAAGTAGATCATGGCAAACTCAAAACAAATTAAGTCAAAGAAATAAAATTTAAAACTAGAAGTTCAAAAAGATGTATGAAAGTAGGGTATAGTGGCTCATGTTATAATTCTAGCACTTTGAAAGTAGTGTCACCAATTGCAGTAATGGATGGCACTTTTGTGCTGACCCTTCACTGGGTGGGCTTTTACTTGTCCAAAGGCCATTTCACCTACTCAGACCTTAGAGGATTATTCTAACAATCTCCCATCTCTTTCAATATTAAATGTCTAGGTGACAGATAACTGTAAAATGAGTCACTAAGTGGCTGAAAGTCCAACCCTGAGGAAGCACAAGCCATGCTTTCTGAATATAGTATGTGACTGAGGTCCTAAGGCAACACAATTAAGAGGTCAGAGAGTCGGTATCAGAGCCAGTTAGTGAAAAGTGAAAACTAATTTACTTGTTCTGACCAATAAACCACAGGATTGGAAAAGCCAGCACAAGGAGGCAATCTAAGTTCTTGGAGACTCTTGTGGGCACAGAATCACACCTTCGGTGCAGCTCTGCCAGCTCATGAACATGAGGCCAGATGGCACAGCCCTCTCTCTGCTACTCTAATGGACCTGCTGACATCTGTGGGCATGCTGGCTTACCCTGGACATTTTTATGTAAGATCTCAGAGGTACATCATAAGCAATGTTGACACCTGAGAAAGGCAATCGCCTCAGAATGTTCTTCCCACAGAAGCCAACATTTACATCTCAAAATGCTTGGTAGAAGACAGACCTCCAACAAATGGTACTGGCCAACAACTGAGTATCTGATAGGCCTCTGTTTGGCATTGCCCTTCAAATAGCAAATGTATCTTCTCTTGTGTTCATTCAAGAAAGCATGTTGTTATGAAAAGGCTCTGATTTCTAGACAAACAAAATCTTAACTCAGGGGGACAAGAAGTTCAACTATATTCCAGAGGCATCCTCAATACTTAAGAAATAAAAGTGAAAACCTTGACTTCATCACAAAGTCAGAAAATGTAACTGCAGTGGCTTCGAACAAAGGGCAACCCTACATACCTCTGGACAACGCCTGGCACTTCCTAGATGACTATGGGCAGATCCAATAGCACACAAGTAATGGCCCTTAGTAACCAGAGTGAAAACAAAACAAAACAAAAACTATTAAATATTCTGTGTACTAGAGATAGACACTGCCCATAAGTTGAAGGTTACTTCTGGGGTATACAACAACCCCTCCAAGTAGACACACAGCACAGTGTGGTTATTAGTCTCCAACAAAATTCTCAGCATCCTCTTGTTCCTATCTCTTATTCCTATTCTAAGTTCCTATCCTGGCTATTTTTATGTCAATGTGACATAAACTACAGCCAGAACCTCAATTGAGAAAATGTCTCCCTAAGATCCAACTATGAGGCATTTTTAAAATTAGTGATTGATGGTCGAAGGTCCAACCCACTGGGGGTGGAGCCATTCGAGGGCTGGTGGTCCTGGGTTCTACAAGAAAGCAGGCTGAGCAAGCCATGGGGAGCAAGCCAGGAAGCAGTACCCCTTCATGGCCTCTGCATCAGTTCCTGCCCTGCGTGAGTTCCTGTCCTGACTTCCTTTGATGATGAACAGTGACATGGAAGCGTAAGCTGATAAACCTTTTCCTTCCGTGATGTTTTTTAGTCATGGTGTTCCATCGAAATAGTAACCCTAAAACAGTTCCTTTTCCTGTTTCCTAAGGAACAAAGGTTTTCTAGAAGCTCCTTAAGCCAGCTTTTCTATTTTGTCTCCTTTTCATCATTTCTCCATAAACTACTCCTATCTACCCACCCAGCCTAATGACCACACCCTCCACCTGCCAGAGAAAAGGCGAGTCTCCAGTCCTGGGGACTCTAGTCACCCCTCGCACATCAATGCCCACCATCCATCCTGTCTTTGACATTGAAGGTCCCCAGACCATAACAGATAAAAGGACCAAGACGGTGTAAAGAACTGTTTTGAGTTTTCCAAGCAGCCGTCACTTCTGGCCTCCGCCTCGCCAGAATTCCTGCAAAAGCAGTCTGCATCAGTTTTCCTCAGGGTCATGACTGACTTATATTCCATCTACAACCACAGAGTCACGGAAAATAACAACCTTCAAACTACTAAAACAAAGTCCTGTCCTCTCTATCCATGCTACTCTTTTCCTTAGAATCTTTTGTAGTGGAGGTTTAGAATTTCTTTGGAAACACAGTTGTGTTGAATGACTATGTAAGGGTTGTGGGAGTGCTTAACCTACCACCCGAAGAGAGACTCATAAAAGGGGCATGCAAATCAGCCTGATGACGGACACATGTGGGGAATATAGTTATGGAAAGACACCTGGAAAAGCTCATTATCTTGATCAACAGGTATACCACGTGAGGCGGGCATAAGGTTAGCCAATGGGAAAACATCCCAGTGATTAATTAAAGAGAGTATAAAAAGGAAGGCCCAGAAACTCCAGAGGGCTTTTTTCTTGGCATTCCTTCTCAATGCTGCTCAACGTTGCTCATCACTGCTTCACTTCGAAAGACTCTAGCTAGACAAAGGTGGCTGCTGCTGAGACTTGTGGCTGAGGTTGGGCGGAACCCAGGTTGGACATAGCCCAGGTGAAAAGTGGAGGTCCAAGACTGAGGTCCCTCAGAAGGCGGCACCTGCCCTATGGATTCAGTGGGGCCAGCTGGACGGAAGAGACCGTAACCCCAAGCAGGGGTGTGCACAAAAGCACCAGGGCCATTCGGAGGGCAGCACATCATCAAATGCAATGTAACCCCAAGTGAAGTAAGTGTCCTATAGATAAGTAAATGGGGCCCACTCATAAAGTTATGGGGTGCTCTGGCCAAACCTTTTTTATTTATCATGTATGCTGAACCAGTTTGTAACCCACTTGTCTTAAAAACTCACCTTCTTCATTCTCATTGCTGGAACACACTCATTTCTCAACTCACAATTCCTCTTCTTCAACTCATAACCTACACTACACCTAACCAGAGTTCTGGAAGAGGATAACAATGGCTACCCCTACTTTACGCTGCTTCCCATCACCAAAGGAAGATCATCCTTTACTTGGTATTACAGATCTCTCATCTATTCTTTCAGCTTTCTTCCCTACTACACTCTGACACGAGCACAAACCTCTTCACAAAACAGGGATCCCTGCTTGTAACACAGGGAGTCTGAATTGTTCCCTGAAGAATTCCTTCACATCCTTCCATTAAAACACTTTGTATACACACCACTTCTCAACTAATTCACTATGGAAATCCATCACTTAACAATGAAGATTTTGAAGTCAAGTATTTTATCCCTTTGCACATGTCAACAAATCTCCATAAGTTTTCTCTTCTAAGGAAATGGGAGAAAGCTATGAATAGTGTCCCATGTCTGTAATCCCAGCACGTGAGAGGTATAAGCACAGGCAACATCAGTAACATAACAGATTCACGATCAGGCTTGGGTCCATGTCTCCTTGTCTGAAAAAGGGGAATTAGGGGGTGGTGATGAAAGAAAACCAACAGTCTGCTGAGCATGCCTGGTAGAAACATTCCAAGTTTATCTGCAGACAGGTAATTGTCATTGTCACAGTGATAGCAGCCACCCAATGCGACAGCACATGATGGGAAAATCAGCTCATTAGTAACAGAACGTATGCTGTGGCCTATTTACTAGTGAGGACACATAGTCAGCCATTACCTTAGTCAGTGTTCTGTTGCTGGGAAGAGACACCATGACCAAGGCAACTCTTATAAAGGAAATCATTTAATTGGGGCTGGATTACAGTTCCAGAGGCTTAGTTCATTATCATCATGGTGGGAAACATGGCATGGCAGCATAGTCCTGGAGAAATAGCTGACTACATCCTGATCTACAGACAGACTGGGTTTGGTAAGGGCTTTTGAAACTTCAAAGCCCACCCCCAGTGACCACATCCTCCAACAAGGCCACACCTCTAACCCTTCTCAAATAGTGCCATGCCCTGGTGATGAAGCATTCAGCCGACAGGAGCCATTCTCCAAATACCTTTAAGTGAACTACACAAAATTGAAACACATAAAAGCTACACACATACACACACATGGGGGGGGAGGAAGAGAGGGAGGGAAAGGGAGGAAGAGGGAAGGAGAGAAGGGGAGGGAGGGAGAGGAGGTGAGAGAGGGAGAGAGAGAAATTCTAATAAATTTCCCCTAAAAATGCATTCATTAATCAACGTATTAGCAAGGAGATTATATATACACTCCACCAAGTGAAATTAGAGCTTCAATATGCTATGTTGTCCACACAACTTTATTCACCTCTCAGGAGCAGATAGATCCACATCACCTGAACTTATTTAACCACTGTATTAGTGTACCTAGAGTGCCATGAGTATCAGGAGGCCCAATATTATACCTGAGTATACGGAATATGCCCACTTGAGTTCCATGACTCTCTAGTAACCTGGTCCTTCATGAGAAATGCCTGCCCAGTCAGAAAATACAACAGCAAGAGAAGAGCATTCACCGGGCATGCATAAGAGTGAACTTTGCACCCAAGTGAGGCAATACTCCTCAGACCTAGAAGAAATTATTAAAATCAGGGCCTTCATAGGAGAGCCAAACTGTTCAAACAATGTTCAGTTATCATCTCCCACCCCCAAACACTGTCCTCACCTCTGACTCCCAATCCCATCTGGTTTTGGCTCTGCCCCAGCAAAGGGATGAGGGTCCCTGGACCAAACTCACCTTCCAGCCTACAAGGCTCACTGCTCCCTACACCGTGGAACATAGTGTGGTTGGACTAGCTTGCTATATGTACAGTGCTAAACTCTCTAGGGGATAGAGAGAAAATGGAAAACCACTCTGTTGTGCTGCAATCTGCACCCCAGTCAGTGCTTTTGTAACTACACAGAAAGCTAGCTGGCATGCTATTAAAACATGTAGTGGAACAAGTATGCTGTATGAGAATGTCCATGAGAACATTAATAAGATTAACTGGAATACTATGCTTACCAATGTTACCTTTAGACCTATGGTTTTTATTTTATTTATTTTTTATTTTTTTTATTTTTTTAAGTTATATAAAGGCAGGTTCATTGGATATGAGAGGGGAAGAGAAACAGCATGTGCATGCAGGGGGTGGGAACAGGGACAGAGTGGGGGGAAGGAGGCAGAAAGAGGAGAGGGGAGAATGAGGGAGTGAGAAAGAGAAATAGAGATCACGTATGGTTTTTTTTTTTTAAACTGACTTTTTTTTTTTTAAACATTTATTTATTTATTATGTATACAGTATTTGTTCTTCATATATGCCCGGGCAGCAGATCTCAATGTAGATGGCTGTGAGCCACCATGTGGTTGCTGGGAATTGAACTCAGGACCTTTGGAAGAACAGCAAGTGCTCTTAACCTCTGAGCCATCTCTCCAGCCCATCACGTATGGCTTTTAAATGTCCATTTTCAAATGTAATTCATTTCATTTCCAAGTCTGATTTGCACTTCAGTGCACCTAAATCAGCAACAACCCTATTATTGCTAGCTAAACTCTGTCTTCCTCTACTAGGTTGGGCACTACATAAGGGCATAGGCTGTAAGGCAAACAAATGTCATTTTTGACACCACTTGATTCTAACGCAGATCCTTGATACTCCTCAGGAAACTACCATCTCCTACACTTGGTTTACATGTGTGCAGAAGAGCTGCTCAAGCTATCTATCCTGTTCTATTATAGACGTGGCTCAGGCTTGACCAGTTAAAGTATTGCCGCCCTGGGAACAGTAACTGGCTCAAGTATGGGAATATGACAAACACCACATATATGACTTTTATTGGGGGGAGAGGCTGGTTGGTATTTTGTTTTTTAAACAGCAAATGAAGAAGCTGGGCAGTGGTTGCACAGACCTTTAATCCCAGCAGTAGGGAGGTAGAGGCAGAGGGATATCTGAGACTTTGAGGTGAGCATAGTCTACAGACAAGACAGTCAAGTATTTGAGACCACTTCCATGAACCACTATATTCTTTTTATAAATTGTTTCAGCCAATTTGAGTAGCTTTCTGTACTTGCAACAGCAGCAACAACAACAGTAATAATAAATAATAATAACAATAATATACATGATATAATATTCATGTAAAATCTCAAAACTTTTTAAATTAAAAAAGTAATGGGGGCTGGAGAGATGGCTCAGCGGTAAAGAGCACTGGCTGCTCTTCCAGAGGTCATGAGTTCAATTCCCAGCAACCACATGGTGGCTCACAACCATCCATAATGAAATCTGGTGTCCTCTTCTGGCCTGCAGATATACCTGCAGACAGAACACTGTATACATAATAAATAAATCTTAAAAAAAAAAAAAGTAATGGTGGCTGCCCCAGAGGCATTGCAGGTGTGGCGCCTGTGTCAAACATGCATCAGTAGGTGGCACAGAGGAGAGAGACTATGCATCTGAATGATTAGTAGCCTAACATTCCCCATAAAAAGTGAGCTTGAGACAAACAACCATTAGGACCAGGGGACCCCTAGGACAGGGAGCTAGCCTGAGATGACCACCAGTCTAGTGTCAATGAAGGGATCCCAGGGAAGGGTGCTAGCCAAGGACTAGAAAAGCCAGCCCAAGACAGATGACTCACAAGGGACCACTCAGGAGTGACCATGAGACCAGTGCCATGGGGCCTGTACAGGGACTTAGCCTGAGATGACCACCAGTCTAGCAGGTGCAGGCATAGGGGAGACAGACCATGCCCAAGATGAACCCTGCCCAGTACCATGATGCATAAGCAGGGGCACAGCACTTCTGAGACAACCCCAGACACTCTGAGACCCCAGTACCTCTAAGAAGTACAAGTAAGTGGTGGAGAAATGGAAAAAAAGAAACAGAAGGATGTGGGCACAATGTAGAGAGGCAGAGCTGGAGACTCCTCGAGGGTTATGAGGAATCACCTGGGACCATGGTGGGATCCTGGCTTGTGCTGCCACCGGGGAACATGTCTAGGTTGTGGCCCTGTAGCAGCAGGGGTCTGTTCCCACGAAAGGCTAGGTGGATGTCCCCAGTCTAGGCTACCACCCTGGGACATGTTGATGTCTGAGAGCTGTCCAGAAGTGCTCTCACCTGGGCACTGTGGAATATCTGACCCTGAAACCATGAGAGCACGGGAGCTGATTCCACCCTTGGCCAGCTGCAGCACTCAGGAGAGAAGGCTCTACAACTCATTTGGGCAGCACAGTAGAGCTGATCCTGATGGCTGGGGTGCAGGTAGGATGGCCCTAGGGGTGTGAGATGGCCCTGCAACTTGTCTACCCCTGTGGCAACATTAGCAAGGGAGAGATGCCTTCCCTTACCCTCATCCCTTGCCATCTACAGCAGGCAGGAGAACTGGCCCTGCCCCATACCTGCTGCAGTACTCAGGACAGCAGGCCCTGCACCTCACCTGGGCAGCACAGTAAAGCTGGTCCTAGATGTGGGTGCTGCAGATGAGCCAGCCCTGAGGGCATGAGGGCTGGCCCTGCCTCCTGTCTATTGGGCCATGGCACACACGAGAGACACCCTCCTCCTCTCCCTTGTCCCTCACCATCTATGTCAGGTGGGAGACCTGGCCCTGGGGTAGTGACAGCAGGGGAGCTGGCCCTGTCCCTCACAGCTGCAACACTCAAGAGAGCAGGCTCTGCACCTTGCCTGGCCTTGAACTCACAGAGAACTGCCTGCCTCTGCCTTAAATGTGCTGAGATTAAAGGCATGCACCCTCACTCAGGCAGGGTTCCTGTAACTTCTGACTCCAGCCCTATTATCACATGAGTGGCATCTTTATTCACATGAGTGGCATCTTTATTAGGAAATACATATGTAAATAGCTCTGGGTAAATAAGACAAAACTCTCCAATGATCCAAAGGTGAAAATTACATCCCATAAATCTCCTCGCACAGGAGGCTTCTCTGGAGTGCAAGTAAGAGAGCACAGCAACCTGTTAGCAGTAAGTGCACGTCAAGGAAGAGTGATTACCCTTCTGTTTTGTTCCAAATTTCGTGTATGCTTAACTTAGGAAAATGTTTAATGCCTTTTCTCCAAGGTTCTAAGACTTGCTGTAATGATTTCCATAGGAAAGCATGTCTGAAATTACACAGTAAAATAAAGTAGCTACTAACAACATGGGCAAGGGAGCACTTGCAAAGTGGCCAACCCAAACTTACATATGCTGGATTTTAAGAGTAAATACTTTCTAAAAAAAAGTATAAACACCACTCAATAATTTTGTACTGATTACATGTAAAAATAATATTTTCAATATACTTAATATATAATATAAACTATCTTATTAAAATTAATTTACTTGCCTATTTTTAAAAAGCACTCCTACTTAAAACTTAATATTGAATATGTACTTAATACTACATACCTACTGTACAGTGGTTATCTAGAATATGATACTGCTTTCTATTTTAATTTTAGGAAGTGTCACCAGGTGTGGTGGCGCACACTTTTAATCCCAGAACTTGGAAGGCAGAGGCAGGTGTATCTCTGGGTATCCCAGGCCAGTCTAGTCTACATAGGGCGTTCCAAGGTAGTCAGGGCTATGTAGAGGGGAAAAAAAAAGTGGGGGGAGAAGGAAGGAAAAAAAGGAGAGAAAATTTAAGAAGTCTTGTTCCCTTAAAGAATTCCTTCAATAAAAAGAGAAAAATGTTGATTTATATGAAGATCCTAACTCCAGTAGTTGATTTCAATCTTGAAAATTAGTAATTAGATATTTTAAGTATAATTGAAGAGAAAACTAAACAAGTACTCTTTGCTCACATGAAGTCATTCCCTAACTGATCACAATCAATCACTTTTGTTTTCTCTATGAACAAAATCATTTCCCAAAGTTCTAAATATTAACTCTCGGCATCTTACAAAGCCATTAACATTTATTTCTGCTACCAAGGAATTTATAGACTTTATTAACAATTAGTGCTTCCAAAGTAACTTTTCTATTTAAAGCTCATTCCTGAAGATCTAAAAATGTAAGCAAAGAAAAAGGACTAAGAGTTTACACACTGTTAGATGGGTGGACTACCCAGGGAGGAAAAAGGACTAAGAGTTTAAACACTGTTAGATGGGTGGACTACCCAGGGAGGAAAAAGTTTAAGAGTTTACACACTGTTAGATGGGTGGACTACCCAGGGAGGAAAAAAGACTAAGAGTTTACACACTGTTAGATGGGTGTTTCACACAGGGAGGAAAGAGGATGCTGCTGCCCTGAGCAGTAGGTAGTTCAGGATAAAGAATGGTCTCTAATGCCGGGTGGTGGTGGCGCACGCCTTTAATCCCAGCACTTGGGAGGCAGAGGCAGGTGGATCTTTGTGAGTTCGAGGCCAGCCTGGTCTACAAAGTGAGTCCAGGACAGCCAGGGCTACACAGAGAAACCCTGTCTCGAAAAAAAAAAAAAAAAAAAAAAAGAATGGTCTCTAAGACAGAGACATTTTTTCTGTATTTTAGAAGATCAAATCTAATAGGCCAAGTGGAAGAACAACATATGTCACTGAGCATTCCCTAAAACAGAAACAATGAGGAAGAGAAACCAAATGTAGGTTGCCAGAAGGTTCAACAAAAACACCCAGCAGTGCAATCTTAGGCAAAACATGCAGGCCTGCTTGTTTTGGAAGCTCAGAGTGTGGGTAGACTCAACTGGAAATACTTAACTGTAACATAGTGAATTCTCACGATCTCCTTTAGACCTGCCCATCCTATGCCACATCCCAGGGCAACTTTGACTTTTAAACCAAAAAAAAAATAAAACAAAACAACAATCTCATAAAATGACACCCACCACCAAGTGTACTAAGGACCCACTTCTGCGTTTAGACCTAAAAGGCTCCCCATTAAAATGTGTACTAACAATTCTATGTACACAGGAGTGCCTTGCCGATTAGAAAGCAATACACGAAAGATTCCCATTATCCTAGGAACCCAAACTGATACTGGAATTGTTGACAGCAGCCTAGTCTCCCTCAGTAGGACTCTGCTACCCTGCCAACCCCCCTCACCTCACATTCCTTTCCTGTGTCAGCACGCCCCAGGCCATTAAGCAGGATCTCAGCTCCACTTTGTAGCCACCCAAGGAAATGTAAAATGCAAATGAAGAAAACGCTAAGGATCCTTATGCGCACAAATCAGAAGTGTTGGGAGAAACTCACTGGTATCTCCAGGTTCTTGTGTCCCGGCATAAAGAACTGTACCAGGGACACATGGATATTAATAGAAACAGTTTATAAAGACAAAAACATTGCCAAGAATGTGAGCAAGCTAGTGATCTGGAAGACATCTACTGGAATATCAGGCCCTTTACAAGTCATTTACATAGCACCTTCTCTGCCCACCTTTGCATATAGCACCGGGCTTTTCTCTCACAGGTTCTGTTGCATTAACAACATAGGGAAGGGTTTCTAGACCTCTGCAGACCAGCATTTCCCCCCCTTAATTTGTTTATTTTACAATACAATCGCCACCCCCTCCCTCTTTTCCCCCCAGTCCCACCCTCCTACCCACTTCCCCCATACTCCCCTCCCCACCACACCCAGTACCAACCCACTCTGGCACATCAGATCACTTCAGGACTAGATGCCTCCTCTTCTTTCACTGATATCTCCAGTCCTACTCCCTACCACAGAATGACAGTGCATCTGGGAACCCATAATTTTAGAATAAAGTAAAAAATAAAGAGGAAGGAAGGAGGGAGGGAAGGAGAGAGTGAGGGAGAAAGGAAAGAAGAGAGGGAGAGAGCGGTCCCTCAGGCAGGTGTGACATAATCCCTGCACTGGAGAAGTGCAAGCATAAAATCCCTCGGGCTTGCTGGCCAGTCTAATCTAGTATGTGAGACCCTGTCTCAAAAACCAAGGTGGACAGCTTCCTAGGAATGACACCTGGAGGTAATAACGCGTGCGGGCGTGTACACACATACACACACACACACACATACCCGTACACCCCTACATCCAGAGAGAGAATTAAAACAGTTTAGTAATACAAAACCTTAAATTTTACTATTTTCAAATTACTGGAAAGTAAAAGATGTGAAGATCCAAAAGGAATGAGAAGAAAAGGGCATACCCAAGATGACAATTACAAAAGGAAACTCTGGAAATCAGATGGCAGCAGGCCATTGGGCAACACTAATCGAGAAGCACAAATGGTTCCCAGGTGGAATGCTCTGGGGCCAAAGTCAGAACAAGTGAGCCACATAATGAATGGGATCACTGAAGATTAATCACTGAAGAGAATACTAATCTCTGTATTCACTCACGGCTGCCTTCCTAACATTTGTTCTCTGACCATGGTCTTCTAAAGGTCTTTAAGGTATGAAAACTATAGCTCTTCCATCCCACAAGCAAACTGCTCTTCATCATGACTATGCCTGGTCCACTTGACCCCCAGCCTTGTTTTCCCCTATCCTCCAGCTTCTCACTCAGCGGTCCAGTGTTCACTGCCATTCACAACCTTTCACTGTCTCTCTGCTCACTCCAGTCTTTTTTCATTGCACCTTTTGTAATTTTCACTACAGCATATCATCCTCCGACCTTCTCTAGCACTCAGTGGTGATCAGCCCAGTACAACAGTCACCACATAGTTCTCCAGGTATGGCCTTAAAGAGGCATAAAGAGAGAGAGTGACATTAACTGTGGCAATGTTTTCCCACAAATGATCATACATGTGTGTAGGAGTGTGTGACACAGTGTGTGTGGCGGTCAGGGGACACCTGGGAAACCAGTGCTTTCCTTGCTCTGCATCCCAGGGAAGCACAGGTCATCAGTTGCACAGCGAGTGCTTTTGCTCTCTGAACCAAAAGAGAACAGCAAGTGGAAAGAACCCCCCATGACTATCACTGTGCTATCCTACTCAGTGAGCACAAATAGACTTATCTATGATGAATCTGTAGGAGAGACAAAAGCTTTGTGGGCTTTGCTGGTTTTAATACAGAATGAATTTTCTCAGTAGAATTGATGTATACATTACTGAATACTAAATTATGCAAAACGTTTCTGAATCTAAAGTTTCCAATGCCAAAATAATACTCATTACTTTGTTTGTATGCTAACTTAATTTAAAAAAAAAGTTAGTTTGAGGCCAGCCTGGTCTAGAACAAGATCGTTTGCTAAATGGTAGAGTTTAAGGCAAACGATCTTGTACTAGGTGTGGTGATGAAGGAAGATGGGAAAATAGCTTGTTTATGATATAAAATCCATATATAGAAAGAGAGGGACAGGATGGGGAGGGGAGGAGGGAGAGGGGAGATTGACTCATTCCATAAGTTGTGTGACTCTAGAGAACCCTGATTCAGGTCCAAAGGGCCATTCAGTGAACTTGTCATTTTAGCTTCTTCACTCTGTGTAATCTTTGTGACTCTGTGTCTGGAGAAGGCCCTCCTGCATTCTCTATGCCCACCTCTGTTCTTGGAAGAGGACTACAGGTTATACATACTAGGGTGGGTGAGTTTAGAGTTCTCCTACTGCATAAGGGTTTGTAACTTGTAGACAGTGACCTGTTTCACTGTTGAAACTATTTTGGGTCATTTTTTTCCTCACTGCATTTTAATTCTTCATTAACTTGTATGTCTTCACATTAGAATGTGTCCTGTTGATGACTGCCTGCTGAGTAGAGTGACCAACTGTGTTAGTTTCCCAAGATGTGGTATTGTCCTTACTGAATCTAGGGAAGTCCCCAGCACACTGACACACAATCATCCACTGTCCACTGTTCTCGTGGTTCCCAGAAAACTCCCATCAGATACCATCCACACTCATGGACACTGACACTCTGTCTAAGGTCATGCAGTTGTATAGAGGAGAGCTCGAATTTAATCCAGAGCCCTCTGACACTCTTCAGCTTATCTTTATTTTCTCAGAACTTGTATTAAATGCAAGTCTCTAGTCCCTACCACAATTATGAAATCTAAAGGCTCTGAAAATGGGAGTTTTTGTTAATTGAATGGCAAGACCTGACCTGATATGAGTAAGGTTCTTTATTATCCCATTGCTTTAGCTGCAGAAATGTTTGTTTTATTATGAGTGTTACTAGAAGCTAACCATATTGCTCCACTTCCACTGGCTGCTTCAGCTTGCTTACATCTCTACGAAATGCCTTCTCTAACTTGCCCCCTTCCTCTGTACACTCAACAGGCTACTGTGGTCATGCCAATAGTACTTTGGTGAAGTTGTCTGTTCAGTGATGGTTTGGCAAACTTAGCAGAAAATGTGGCTTAGTCTTTGCAGAGACTTTCTAACTCTTTATTCCAGTTCATTGTGGCTTCTTTCTCTATCATTTCTGGTCACCAAATCCAGTTGTTATAGCAAGATTTCCCTCTGAATCTGACATCCAAATCATATCATATCCATATATATATATGGAACTTATTGGGATGACTTACAGGCTACAGTCTAGTCCAACAATGGCTAGCTGTGGAAAGTCCAAGAACTTAGTATTTTCTCAGTCCCAGAGGCTGGGTGTCTCAGCTGGATCTCATGGAGGCATTTTCTCAACTGAGGCTCCTTCCTCTCGGATGACTCTAGCTTGTGACAAGTTGACACAAAAAACCAGTCAATTCAATTGACCCCTTTTCAACTTGTCACACACACATCACTATTAAGTCACAACCCTTCTTTTCTTATTCATCTCCCAGAACTCACATTAAAAACATAAGTTAACTTTAAAAGTCCCATAGTCTTTACAAATTCAAACACATTGAAATCTGAGTCCTGTTAAAATAGCCATTCTCTTAAAATTCAAATCTTTTAAAATTCAACATCTCTCAACTGTGGGCTCCAGTAATAGAGCTTCTTAGTTCAAGAGGGAAAAATCAGGGCGCAGTCAAATCAAAGCCAAACCAAATTCCAACCCTCCGACGTCTGATAGGTCACAGCTCCAGCTCTGCCTCTGAAGCACCCTCTAAGCTCCAGCTATCTCCACTCCATCGCTGCTGCTGTTCTTGGTGGTCATCCCATGGTACTGACATCTCCATAATGCTGGAGGGTCTTCTGCTGCAAGTGGGCTACACTTGCACCAACAGGCTCTCACAGGCTCTCTTCATGGTGACAAACCTCAACTTCTCTGCATGACCCCTTCGATTCTAGGCCCTCACCTGCCACTAAGGCTGCACCTTCACCAATGGCCTCCCCTGGCCTCTGTCAGTGCCAAGCCTTAGCCGATGTCCCTGACTCCTTCAAACCCAGTACCACCTGAGATGATGTGACACTTACACATTATCAAGTCCCGTTGCCAGCATGAGGTGCCTTTGCTGCCCCTGGAACACAGCTTCTCTGTGCTGACTCTCAGGAAATGGTGGGGTGATGTTATGCATTCTAACTGTTAATTAATCTGCTCGAAGAAGCTTGCTTGCTGTATGTCAAGTAATGCTGTGTTACCTTGTTTGTCTCTGATTGGTTAAATAAAGGCCTGAGATTGGGCAAAGACAGAGGTAGGGGTGGGACTAAGGTGCATAGGCTGTTGAAGCAGAGAGGTTCATGGGTAGAAGAAGCCTCCAGAAAAAGAGGAAGAAACCTAGAACAGGAAAGAGGATACACGCTATGGGTTAGAGAAAAAAACATCATTCCATGTGGCCTGGAACATTGTCATAACGTGGGGAACAACAGCCCAGGGGGAACGTATGTATATGTGGGATCATATTTAGGGAACAGAATTAAGAGCTAGTGTAGATGGGCTAAGATGGCACAATCCAGGGCAAGGCTGTTAAAATCCATCAGGTCTCTCTGTGCTCATTTATAATGGCAGGTTACGAATTAACACTGCCGACCAATTAATCATAATCTAAATACTGATTAATAATCTAATTAGCCATTTTTCTACAAAGAAACACTTCCCAGATTTCACCTCAGTGATGCTGGTCTCTTCCTAATCACCTCTAATTTCTCAGTTCCAGCTGACCAGCATCAGTTGTCCCAGAAACACAAATATTTCACTTCATGGATACTGGTCTCTGGCTTAATTATGGTTCACTCTTTAGCACCAGCTGACCAGAATGACAGCATCTTAATTCAAAATAGCAAATAGCCCTGATAGCCTTTAAACTTCCCTCTGAAACTTCAAAAGCCAGGCCTCCATCTCTGCACTGCTCTCAGCATTCTTATCTTTCAAGCTCCTGAAGAATATTCCACTAAGCTCTCAAAACTCAATGGCTTTTCTAGCCTAAAGTTCCAAATCCTTTCACAGTCCTCCCAAAAACATGGTCAGGTCTGTCAGAGCAATATCCTACTATGCTGGTACCAATTTGTATTAGGTAGGGTTTCTATTGCTGCAACTAACAACCATCACCAAAAAGCAAATTGGCGAGAAAAGGGCTTATCTGGCTTACATTTTCACATTGTTGTTCATCACTGAAGGAAGTCAGGACAGAAACTCAAACAGGGCAGGAACCTGGAGGCAGGAGCTGATGCAGGGGCCATGGAGAAGTGCTGCTTACTGGCTTGCGCAGCCTGCTTTCTTAGAGAACCCAGGACAAATAGGCCAAGGGTGGCACCACCTACCATGAGCTGGGCCGTCCCACAATGATCACTAATTGAGAAAATGCTTTACAGCTGGATCATATGGTCCAAGTGGTAGAGCAACCTATACAACAGCCTGGACCTATAGAAGAGCCTTCTCCTGTTCCAGGCCCCACATAAAGCTAGCAGCTTTCTGAGTCATTTGGGGTATGGGCCACAGTAACACCCAAGTGGGGAATGTGCTGCTCCAGAATCCAGATAGGCCCACTAAACGCTGTGTTTCTTTCTTTCCTGGTGGTAGAAGAGGCCAGGTACAATAACTTATCCTGGGGCTGGAGAGATGGCTCAGCGGTTAAGAGCACTGGCTGCTCTTCCAGAGGTCATGCCTTCATGAGTTCAATTCCCAGCAACCACATGGTGGCTCACAACCATCCATAATGAAATCTGGTGCCCTCTTCTGGCCTGCAGATATACCTGCAGACAGAACACTGTATACATAATAAATAAATCTTAAAAAAAAAATAACTTATCCTTCACCTTAGAAAGAATATCTCTGAATGCCCCACACCACTGGACACTTAAGTATTTTACTGAGGTAGACAGTCCTTCAATTTTGAATTGATTTCCCATCCTCTAACCACACATGTGTTACCAATGAGTTCAAAGTGGTTGCTACATCCTGCTCACTTGGTCCAATCAGCATAATATCATCTATTGATATCTAGTGCACCAGTGTGATATTGTGTGGAAGAGACAGATGATCATGATTCTTTCTAACTAAGTTATGAGTCAAGGCAGGTGAGTTATATATCCCTGATGTAAAACTGTATATTTCAGTTGGCAAGGTATACTTCTTCCTTGCCAACTGAAAGCAAATTGTTTCTGGTGGTCCTTATGGACACATACCAAGAAAAAGGCATTTGCTAAATCAATAGCTGCATATCATGTACCAGGAGATATGTTAATCTGTTCAAGTAAGGATACTACATCTGGTACAGCAGATGCAATCAGAGTTACTACTGATTGAGTTTTTGATAGTCAACTGTCATTCTCCACGATCCATCTCATATGACTTCTGCACTAACCAGATAGCGTTAAAGGGAGATGTGGTGGGAACCACCACCCCTGTATCTTTCAAGTCTTTGATGGTGGCACTAATATCTGCAATTCCTTTAGGGATACGATACTGGTTTTGATTAACTATTTTTTTTGCCAGTGGCAACTCTGAAGACTTCCATTTAGCTTTTCCAACCATAATGGCCCTCACTCCACAGTCAGGGAACCAATGTTACAGAAAATTATAGAAAACTATAATAGAATTCTACTTCAACTAATAATACAATTCTAAGTATACCTATTCCAATTATACATTCTGAAACTGGGAAAATAACCAAAAGATCAGTTCAGGGACATATTAGACCTACTGTGAGTCAGACATCAGCCAAACTCCATTAATCACCTGGCCTCCATAAGCTCCTACTTTAACTGGAGGGCCACAATGTTCCTTGGAATCAGCATCAATTCAGAACCAGTAGCTAATAGACTTTGGAAAGTCTGATTGTAAGGTAAGTGAACCTGTTAGGGTGATCTGAAAGCTGCTTATGTTATTGTTAATTACTGGACTCAAGATCTGGTCACATATACCTGTCTTTGTTGTCTAAACCTTGCTCTACTTAAAGCTGATTGGTTGAATAAATGCTACTGCCTGGATTGGGCAGAAGAGAGGTAGGTGGGGAAAAGGTTGCGGGCTTTTGGGGGCAGAGAGGAGGATCACAGAAGAGAAAACAAGGGGGAGGAAAGGAGAGGACACAGGCCATGGGTTAGATGGAAGAACATCATTCCACATGGCCTGGAACATTGGCACAGCATGGAGAGTAACAGCCCAAAAAGATGTATATATATTTTGGGGTTTTATTTGGGGAACAGGATTAAAAACTAGCTTATTTGGACTAAGACTGCACAATCCAGGCTAAGGTTTGTTAAAATCCATCAGCTGTGTGTTTATTTTTAACTAATAATCATAAGTATCAATTACAGATATTAATATTTCCTTCAACAGTTATCCTTGTAAATGGCCATAGGTCCCTCTGGGGAAGAGATGGAGAGAGGCTAACAGTAAAAGTTTTAGGTGTTTTTATCAAGGTCCTTCCTCAGGGGAACCTGAGCTACCCTTCATTCAAAAGGGTTTTGGGTCTGCAAACTGGCTTAGGACTGGAAATAATTCACTGGCCAAGATTGGGTTTTGTCATAATCCAATGTAGCCTTTCTTTCATTTGTTTTTTTTTTTTTTTTTCTGCTTATACAGGTCAAAGAGAAATGCAGCTGGCTTCTTATCTATTTTATGCCTGGAAACACCTTGATTGATTAGCCAGCACCTAAGGTCCACACCAGTCGTGCCACCTTAACATTCACTTTGCCTGTGCTGACCTTTACAGGTTAGGCCATTACGGACATTGCTTTGTCCATAACTGCCCAATATGGTAACTACGATCACTTTGCCTTTGGTGATTCTAACACCTGACCCATGGTATCTGGGAGCCCAATTAAATCTATGTCATTTAATCTGTCCAATTGAGCAGCAGCATCTCTAATCCTAAGATCTGGCACAAGGAAAAAAGTGACAACAAAACTCTTCAAATGTGCTGGTGCCCCTGACCATTTGCATCTTACAGGATTAGTGAAAGGTGTGTCTTGTGGGCCTTCTCATTGTGGAGGACTAGGCTTTACACAGCACGTCCACTCTACAAGTGCAATGTCCCTGAGCCTAGGGATATTAGGTATACCCAACTCCTTTTCTTTTAATAAGCGCTTCAGACAGCCATTCAAACCAACTTTTGACATCTTTTTTTTTTTTTTTTCTGTGTGAGCTTCCATATTAAACCTAGAATCTAGTATCTGCTCAGTCCCACAAGGCTGGGTCTCATGGAAACATTTCCTCACCTGAGGCTCCTTCCGCTCTCATGACTGTGGCCTGTGTCCCACAGCTCCACCATCCTGCATGAGCGCACCATGTTCCCAGACGGAGAGATCAGGGCAGAGACTACACTGTGTGAGGATTTCAAAACTACAGCACTGTAAGACTTGAAATATATGCTGCTGCTTTTAGCAAGCATATCCACGCTGATTTTTTTTACACACCTTTTAAGACAGGAACCAAATTATGTATATGTCAGGCATGTTTTGTGTACCTACTGTAAGTTTGAAAGTTATCTGTAAAATTTAATTCCTCATCAAAGTACATTATAAAAAATTCTCCAAGAATAAGAAAAATATTATATACACACACATATAGATTCCCTAAACTTGTATTTTTAGTAAGAAAAGTTCAAACTCATAAGTTCTTAGTGAATTAAACTCACTGAAAAGCAGAATCTCAAGCTGGCTTTACAACTGAAGCTTTCCTATTTTGATGGTGGAATGTAAAATGGTATAATCACTTTGGGAAACTATTTCGCAATTTTTACTCTTAAATACATGCCAACACTATGACTCAGAAATTCCACTTTCTAAGTGTATAGCTCAACCAAAAGATATGCTTTGTACATGAATGTTCACAGCAGTTATGAGTATGAGAGCCAAAAACTGGAAGAAATCCAAATGCTTATCAACAGAATGGACAAATTGTGTATCTCATATCAATAGAAAACTAAAAGAACAGTCTAAGAATGCACACCACAGGGGTGGATCTTGGATATTGTACTGAGTTAAGAAGTCTCACAGAGTATATAATAAAGAATAAGACCTAGCTCTCAGTGAGGGTGTGCCTTACTGAAGTACAGGAGCACCTCTATACAAGACTTGATGGACACTACTCCAAGGGACATCTATGAAGCAGACAGTAAGCTCTCAGACATGTGTAGTGAATCTGCTAGAGCCTTGATCTGGGACTTCTCAGTTTTCATAACTATGAATAATTAATTTATATTGTTTATAAACTACTTAGTATAAAATATTTTATTACAGCAGCAAGAATGAACTAAGATGAGTGTAAAGTCTGAGAAAGAATAGCTGTAGCAGGTACCTTTAATAAGTACTGGAATATTCCCTAATTGATTTGGTGGAAGTTTGCATGTGAGACTGTAAGTTATATTGCTTCAATATATGCTGAGGTCCTCTCTAAATCCCTAAATTGAAACATAATCTAAAGGCAAGGCCTCTAACAAAGGGATTAAGTCATGAGAGCAGAATCTTCAGGAATGGAATTGGTGTTCTCCTAGGAGATTCCAGAGGACCTCTCAACCTGTTCCAAATAAAATAATCATTAGTGTACAAGTCAAAAGAGCATGCCCTCATCATCTCCATAGAAGCTGTAAGTTGGCAACCCAGATTTCAGACCAACCTCCAGAAGAACCATAAGAAATGAGTCAGCATTGTTCATAAACTACCAAATCTATGGTATTTATTTTTAGCAACCTGAATGGACTAAGACAAAAATATTCTTGCTTTTCCCCAACCATCTAATGACATTTTAAAATACCCGAAATCGTCACAGATTCCTCATAAGAAACATCAAATAAGCCAATGAACAATGAAGCATATTATCATGGTGTTATTCAAATAACACTTAGCAAGAAACTATCAGCCGGCCGGGCGGTGGTGGCGCATGCCTTTAATCCCAGCACTTGGGAGGCAGAGGTAGGCGGATCTTTGTGAGTTCGAGGCCAGCCTGGTCTACAAAGTGAGTCCAGGACAGCCAAGGATACACAGAGAAAACCTGTCTCGAAAAACCAAAAAAAAAAAAAAAAAAAAAGAAACTATCAGCCATGGCCTCTTTTAAATGCAGTAGTTAGCACTTCTGCATGCCTGAATAAAGATTAGAATAAACATATATAATAGATTGCATGCCTGAATAAAAGATTAGAATAAACATGTATAAACTTCACATATAATGGCATCTTGGGGTTTTAGAAGACCTGAAGAATCTATGTATAAATATAGAACACACAAACATCAGTACAATAGAGCCTACATGATGTGAAAAAACATGGGTCTTGTCAAATTAATGAATTATTTTACGTCCAACTGCAAAAAAAGCAGCCTAGGTGTTCAGCCATCACCAGAGAAACACACTGATTCACTACTGAGGTGAAGGAAGCACCACTCTGGTTTTCACACTTAGCCCTAGGGACAGAATAGAATATGCACTTCTTTGTCATGGAAACCAGGAACCTAAAAAGCAGGTTATCTAGATTCTCCCACCCTAATCAGAAAGCCCTTCACCTATGGCACACCGGGCATCCCCCAAATGGCTGCACCTTTCAGACATGCAACAGCAACTCTCAGAAGAGAAAAGCAGGGAAGGAGGGGACAAGTGACTAACTTGTGAGAGGACAGGAACCATGCCCACCTTTGTGTCTTTCTTGGTGGTACACAGAAGACAGAATTCACAATTCAACTCTCACTACCACCAAGTCTAAGAAACTGAAATAAAGTTTGGGGCCAGGGAGGAGGCTCAAAAAGACCACTAGAAGAGATCACAGAAAAAGCAAAACAAAATCACAGCTCACCTCACTGTTGTGGCCTCGCAGGTTGAAGTTTATTCTCTGTGGAGTACTCCTATCTCTCCGACAGTGACTAGAGGTGAAAGTCACCCCCACCACGCCGCGCCCATTGCCTGTGGCCAACCATCCTTCTTCATAGTAACGCCTTCTGCACACGGGCTTCTCCTTCTCGCTCTTGGGGACACGCCCTTTCCAGGACAGACAGAGGATGTTGGAATCACTGCAAAGCAAAGGCCCATGTTCCACTGCTGCATACATACTTCTTTCAATGAATCACTTCACTTGAAACGAACTGAGAATTTCAAACCAAATTCTTTTATTGACTTATTTTCGTGGTTGGGCTCTGTTGGTTTGTTTGGGTTTTTTTTTTTGTTGTTGTTGTTGCTTTTGTTTTTCCTCCTTTAGTTACAACAGATCTAATCTAATTAGGTCAGTATTTTATAAAGATCCACCAAATGCATAGTGAAAAAATTCCTCTATAAAAGATAATGTCAGTCTTCTAAGAAAGGCAATGCCTAAAAACACATGGGGTCCATTTTCATTTTCAAACATGTCAACCCTTTAGAGAAAGCGCTCTGTTAGTGAGTGGTGATGGAGAACCAGTTCTCTGTTTTCACTCAGCTTGGCAATTCTCAGCCTGAGATTCCAGTTTTTTGTAATGTGATTCCAGAGATAAAGGGTTGCAAACACATAGACTTCAAGTAACTTAAGGCGTTAGGAATCTCTCTAGCTGGAACTTCCTATTCAAAAGTTCAAATGTAGAGAATGAACATACAAGATCATCCTCTAAAGCTATCCTCTGGCACGTCTTCTGAACTAGACAAATCTCTGCTGTATAGCTGCAAAAGGCTGCATGAGGAAAAAGGCACACTAATGTGCAAAGTCAGACTGGAGCTCATGCAGACAGCAGTGGGAATTTTAGGAGGAAAAATGCTCTTTCCCCCAGTGCTCACAGTCAGAAGCTTCCTGTCTCAGGGACTGTCCCTGGGTGCCTAGGAACACAGGGCTCCCTAGAATGACCCCAATGGCTGGAGCAACCCTCAGTGCCATAGAGACTGGAGCAAAGGCCCTCCCCTTGGCAGAGGTAGAGGCTAGAGCTTTCTATCTAAAAGGACCAGGTATTTTTCTTAGTTTGGTTCTACTTCTTGCTAACAATGAGTCAGGCTGCAGGATTCTGTTTCTCCTTAAACTCGTTTCTCGCTTTTTTTTGTTCCTAAAGACCATGTATTCTTCTAACTTAATGAAAACAAAAAAAGTAATCTTATAATTAAGTCCATTAAATACTCTTCCTTTCATATGCAAGTCTTTACAGCACCCACTCAGGTGTGTATCAGGGTCCTCCAAGCCGTATTATCTACCGAGAACGACTCCACGCTTTGCGGAAAGATGCCTTTCTGTTCACATTCAAGCCTGTTCACACACCTTTAGACCAAGAAAGGCCTTTCTTTGATATTTATTTTGTAATTGACAGTTCCAACTAGTATTTTCAAATACTATATATATGCAGAAAAGGATAAAGAATAAAAAAATTCAAATAGTCAGCTGAAGACACAAAAGAATTCGTTCCTTTTCAGATCTGTCCCCTCACTCCGGCCACAAGCACAGTGAAAGTAACTGAGTTTCAGTACAGAGTTTTACAGTCTGTTCCTTTATTACACTGAAGAGGTACTCTTGAGACTCAATCTGTGCAATGTTTTCTTCTTCTGCAAACTTCCTTTGTCCATGAATGCAAGGAAAATTTGCCATTAGTGATGGACTGTTCTCAATGGACTACAGATCCCAGCAGTATGAAGTTGTTCCATCTGATGCTTAGATTAATTTTCATCATTTGCAAAACTCTTCATGTTCAGAATGAGTCTGTCTTCTAATAAAAAAGTGTGTATGTAGAGAAAAAGTTTTACATATATAGACACGCTCTTTGACTGGCACTTGATATGTTTGTTTTCCCAGTTAATTCAGGATCTATCAGATTATTCATAACTTGAAGGTCCTGGACTCTTACAAATCTGTAAAACAACAATGACAGAAAATAGGATATATATATATATAAATATATACACATATATCTTCTTTAAGTAACAAATAAAAGTTCTAACAAATAAGTGCTGTAGCTAAAACTAAAGATTAGTTTTTAGATTACAACCATTAATGAAGCCACTGATTATATTAATTGTAAAAATTCAAGTAGTAAATGGATATAAACTTAAGAAACATACAACAGGAGGCATCATTTGCCACACACTACCGGATTAAATCTGTCAACAGCACTGCACTGTCCTTTCTAAAACTCTGGGCCCTTGATGTGGTCCTTTCCCCTACTGATGACTTGGTTTAAGCACACTTTTTCAAAAATGAAACTCAAGAGGCACAGGACAGTTAGTGGAATGATTTGTAGTCAGTGGAATGATAAAGTTCTTTGTAGGGTTTTTGTTTGTTTGTTTCTACATCATTAAGAGATATTCCTTAAAAACCAAAGCTTTGGGCTGGAGAGATGGCTCAGCGGTTAAGAGCACTGGCTGCTCTTCCAGAGGTCATGAGTTCAATTCCCAGCAACCACATGGTGGCTCACAACCATCCATAATGAAATCTGGTGCCCTCTTCTGGCCTCCAGATGTACCTGCAGACAGAACACTGTATACATAATAAATAAATCTTTTTTTTAAGCATTTATTTATCTATCTATCTATCTATCTATCTATTTATTTATTTATTTATTATGTATACAGTATTTGTTTTACATATATGCCCGGGCAGATCTCAATGTAGATGGCTGTGAGCCACCATGTGGTTGCTGGGAATTGAACTCAGGACCTTGGGAAGAACAGCCAGTGCTCTTAACCTCTGAGCCACCTCTCCAGCCCAATAAATAAATCTTTAAAAAATTAAAATAAAACAAAGCAAAGCTTTAACAAAGGCCTCTAAAAAACCCCTACTTCTGATGGCCAGCAGGTGGCTGAGTATGAGTAAGTGGCTATGAGCAAGCACAGCTGTTTACTCAGCCTCCAACTTTTCTACTAGCAACAGACTCCTAGGTCAGTGGTTCTCAGCCTTTCTAAAGTTGCAACCCCTTAATACAGTTTCTCACATTGTGGTACCCAGCCATAAAATTACATTGCTACTTCATTACTCTAATTTTGTTATGGTTATAAATTATAATATAAATATCTTATATACAGTTGGTCTAAGGTGACCCCTATTAAAAAGGTCATTTGACACCCACAAAGGGGTCCTGACCCAAGGTTCAGAACCACTGCACTAGATCATCTTTTGCTGTCTTCCCTGTGTTGACATTTGCACCAATTTGCAAAAGTAACAGTGCTCAAACTGTCCATTCTATGAAGACTCAGGGGCTAGTCTTCCATTGCACTAGAAGGCTATGAAATTTTTTAAAAGCCCGATCATCTTCACAATTGTCCTACTTAGGGTGACTATTGCTATGATGAAACACCATGACCAAAAGCAAGTTGGGGAGAAAAGGGTTTATTTGGCTCACTCTTCCACATTGCAGTCCACCACTAAAGGAAGTCAGATGGGGAACTCAAACACGGCATGAACCTGGAGGAGCTGATGCAGAGGCATTGAGGGGTGCTGCTTACTGGCTTGCTCCCCATGGCTTGCTCAGCCTACTTCCTTATAGAACCCAGGACCCAGGGATGGACAGCACCACCCACAATGGGCCCTGATTAGAGAAACTAAGATTTTCAGCTATATGGCAGACTTACTCATTCTCTCCCAAAAAGCTCTCAAAGCAACAGACCTCTGTGGGCACTTGGCACTTGTTTGACCTGAAATTAGCATTTAAATCTATGTCCCCAGAAATTACTAATGCCTCACAGGCAGATCTTGTGAAAGCATTTTCTTTTCTTTTTTGGTTTTGAGACAGGGTTTCTGTCTTATAGAACTCCCTTGTAGTCCAGGTTGGCCTCAAACTCAGAGATTGGCCTGCCTCTGCCTACTAAGTGCTGGGATTAAAGATGTGCACCACCACTGCCCAACACAGGAGGCATTTTCTCAATTGAGGTTTCCTCCTTTCAGATAACTCTAGCTTGTGTCAAACTGACCTAAAACTAGTCAGCAAATGACCTTCATAATAAAAATTAAAGTCTATATTTATTTCAAAAGCTAAGACTATGAATTCATAGTGAAATAAAGCAAAGAATACTGTAAATAACCAGGAGGGAGAAAGTACTAAATGACCATTTAAAAATATTTTTTTAATTATAAAATGACAAAAAATTGTAATGTTCTGTACTTGGCATGGCTTCAACTATTATTTTTTTTGAATCTAAGCCTTCCTTGTCAGGCGTGATGGCACATGCCTTTAATACCAGCAGCATTTGGAAAGCAGAGGCAGGCAGATCTCTTGTGAGTTGGAGGACAGCCAGGGCTACATAGAGAGACCTTGTATCAAAAAAACCCCCACCAATCAACAAACAAACAAGGAAAAGACTTTCTTTCTTTGAATGTATTCATATTACACTGGCTTTGCTACCAATTAAAATCACTGTTACACTAACCTAAATAAAATGAAAATCTACACCAAGGCCAATTCTCAATAACAAACTGGCAAGTTGGTAACTGTAAGGAAACAAAAGTAGAACAGATAAGAACTGTGCAATTGTGTTGACTAACAGGTTGTGAATGCTCCACAGTTTCTTAGGACTCTGATCACATGCCCCAGCCACCTGTCCAGCCATCCAGCAAATGTCTCACCACCAGCCTCTTACAGAGAAGCATGATCTCACGACACAGTAGCTTTCTGAGTTAGGGGTTAATTGAATGAAAAAAGGAAGGGGGAACCTGAAAAGGTGGCTCAGTAGTTAAGAACACTGGCTGCTCTCCCAAAGTACCCGGGTTCAAAACCCAGCACCCATGTGGCAGTTTGAAAACTGTCCATAATGGCCAGGCATGGTGGCACACACCTTTAATCCCAGCACTTGGGAGATAGAGGCAGGAGGATCTCTGTGAGTTCAAGGCCAGCCTAGTCTACAGAGTAAGTTACAGGACAGCCAGGGCTACACAGAGAACCCCTGTCTCAAAAAATAAAACAAAACAAAAAAAAAAAGAAACAAACAAAAAGGAAAGGGACATGTTTCAGGTATGGTGGAGAAGAAAGTTATTGAGGTTAGAGAGAGTCCAAAGCAGACAAGACTCTGAGCTGTGTGAGGAGACCGGGGAGGGGAATGACAGAGGGGAAGAGATTGAAACCAGGTGTAGCAGCTAGGAGGCCCCAAGAGAGGGAAAGGACCAGGTAACCAAAATGGTAGGATTATATAGGGAAGGACAACTAGGGAAGAGCAGCCCGGACCCTGGGCTGAAGAATTTTAGTTGGGGGCATAGGGTGGGTGATATGCCAGCCAGGAGGGTCCTGTATGTATCAGGTAGGGGCTGAAGGATGCAGGGAGACCTGGCAGCCAAGTCTGATTTGATATGTTAAATAGGGACCTCAGCCATTTGCCCCAGGTTTGAAGCCTAACACTAATTTCTAGGGACAGAGATTTAAATGCTAAATTTCAGGTCAAGCAAGTGCCAAGTGCCCCCAGAGGTCAGCTGCTTTGAGAGCTTCTTGGGAGAGAATGAACAAGTCTGCCATATAGTTCAATAAGAACTACACATGAGATAAGTGTTCTCAAACAGTAAGCTCTACTCCCAGTACAATTCTTGTTAATGTTTACTGGTACTATTCCACACTTAATAAATTCTCATCTAGTTCTATTACTATGAATAATTCCCAGATAGTAGAAGCAATAACTGATGTGAACAAGAATGGGATTAGGGGGTCAAAGGGCTTATGAAATAAATTCCATCTGGTCTGTTAAGTATGCAGTATCCAGGAGCACTTGAATCTGATTTTCCAGAAAGTGCAGATCAGAGACATTAAGAGTCACTTGACATAAAGCTGAGTTAGCTACAAAAAGCAAGGGAGAAGAAGAGGATGGAAAAACAGGCCTGTCGAAATGCAGTCCATGAATGGAGATGCATGAAGAGAATTCTGAGTGCTTGTGAGAATACTCCAAGAAAACAAGATAAGAATCTTGTGACCTCAGTTTCTTCAGAACATGAGACTTCTTGGAATGTGTTTTCATGCTCCTCCCAGGTAGAGCAGATGGTGTGAGTTTACCTCAGATTACTCATTACTGCTTGCTGTTGTTACTCAATTAAATGCTTAAACTATCTTTTATGTGCCTCTATGAAAAAATATGTTTTGCCAGTTTGACTTATCCTTGTGATTGTACAGTACTTAAACTCACGAGAACTTTACTCATGTGACCATTCTTAACCCTCAGAATATAAATTGTCTGATGTTCTAAATAAAGCTGGCTATTGCATGAGACTTTCGTCCACCTCATTTTTCAGCTCCATTCTCCCAGGACCTATAGCCTCTAGAGCGGTGACCATGATCCAGCGGTAAATTCTAACATCCCACATCTGGTAAAGGCAGAAGATGCAGCTAAGGAGTCTAAGAAAAGTTAAGAGAGAGTCCAGAGTGAAGAATGGAATGAGAAGAGCAACCACAGCACACTCAAGGAGGAAATGGTTCCTGGGCAACCACCAGAGGCGCAGGCCAAGCTGGCACTGGGAAAGCACAGGTCAGGAAGTCTAGGCTGTGATCCAAGCAGCACCAGCAGAGTGGGAGAAGACAGGAAAACCAACTTCTGCATGAAAAGACCAATGCTGCAAACAATGGCTAACAAGCACTTGAGGTGGACTGGAGAGAATCTTGATGCAACTACGTCCTTGGCAGCACAAAGTCAGTGCCACCGCAAAACAAGGACAAACCTGGGTCAAAGAAAGAAAAACTTAGTGATAAAAACTCCAGTGACAAGAAAATAATTAGTGAGAAAAAGTTAAACTAGTGTTAAGACTGAAGGTGGGCTGGGAGAGATGGTTAGTGACTAAGAGCACTGGTTGCTCTTGCAGAGGTCCTGGGTTCAATTCCCAGAACCCACAAGGCAGCTTAAAATGTCTGCAACTTAAGCTAGAGGACATTCTCTTCTGGTCTCTGCAGGCAGAGACACACTTGTGGTCCACAAACATAATTGTGGGCACACACTCATACACATTTTTTTTTAAAAGTGGTTCAGATTAAGGTCAAAATTCAAGGAAAGAAAAGAAAAATCAAATTATATTGCCAAAGTTAGGAAAAATTCAATGCTATGAATTAGAACTAGCATTTCTAGAAACAATGCTTTATGTCCAGCCTCATGTTTACTTCATAATCATTGAAACATCTAGACTATAAGAGGCAGAATGGGCATAGAGAGGGAAGGAAACAGAAAGGCCTCCGAGTGACAGTTGACCCAGCAGCGGAGCAGGTGCTGTAGCTGTGCAGGTGAGCCTTGCTCAAACTGTGAGACCCTGTGGTCTCAGACCTGAGCTCAGGGTTTCCCAGGCTTTCAGATATTAAAAGATCTCTAATCTGAAAGACCCAGAAGCTGACACGCCATTTTCAGACTGGAGATGATCAACCTCCTGTACAATTCTGCAGCTAGACTCTCTGGGCAGCAGCCTGGTGCTCATGCTCCCCAACTGGATCTTTCTGCAACTCCATTCCCTAGGGAGTGAGAACATGGAAAAATTAACACAGACATATGAAGGCACTGCAAATAATTGTCTGGCTGACATATAATATTCAATGACTGTTGGAGGTTACTATTGTTATTTTATTGACATCCTATCATTTGTAAGATCCTGAATAAAATAAAATAAAAGGATATTCAAAGACAATTCACTCTGATTCTATCCTAAAAGTAGTGATAAATAATGCAGAAAGGGAGAATTATCTTCAATTACAACTAGTCCAAAACATACCACTTCTTACTGAACTGCCTCACTGTGACAGTGAATTTCTGAAGGAGAGAGGCTGAGCAAGAACCACACTGTCTGCATTGCCAAAAGCCCAATGCTCACCTTCAAATTCACACATCCTCCAGAGATGATAGAACCACTTTACAAACGCTTAGATGAAGGTTCAAAGAGTCTAGATGAGATTTTTAAAACTCACCAGTTGATATGACTGACAAAATTAAGATTCAACATCTCATGACAATACTCATAATTTTTCCACTGAACTACACAACCAAGATTAACAATAGTCATTTTCACTCCACACCCATGTTGCTGTGAAATACGAAAGGCCATGGGATTATTTGATGAGAACAAAGATGAATCAAGACCAATTTGACTGTTCTCAGACTCCAAAGTATCTAGAGGAAATAACAAATGACTTAAAGGGAGAAAATACTGAAATCAAGAGTGGTAAGTCGGGGAGTAGGGTAATTTTTACTATTCAAATTATAAAGGCATTTATGTTATGTGGTATCTTTTCTTCATGCTATTATACAAAAGTCAATTTAGTTTAAATGGGATTAAATCTGATTCTTATTATTTACTGATATCTCCATTCTGTGTAGATAGACACAAGCCTCTAAATTTTTAAATAAAGAATATAGTGACACTCAAAAAGAGAAATAAACAACAACCAAAGTGAATTTTACTTTAAAATGACAAAGCCACAGGTTTAGAGATAGCTTCCTAGCACTCATGGTCACTTAATACAGTATCGACGTGCATGACAATCATTCTCCAATCTGGTTTACCTTTCCAGAAAATAATTTGGCAAAATGCAGAAAGTGATTAAAATCAACACTGGCAAAGATAAAACAAAGAATCAATCAAAGATGTCCATAAAATATGCTATTGAGTATCATCCCAAATGCCAGTTGGTATATTATCACAAGGGAAAAAGTCATATAAAAGTGGAAAGTACCTAATATCACACCTTTATCTATATATATAATTAACAGATAACAGAATTTTTTTTTTTTTTTGGTTTTTCGAGACAGGGTTTCTCTGTTTAACAGCTCTGGCTGTCCTGGACTCACTTTGTAGACCAGGCTGGCCTCGAACTCGCAAAGATCCGCCTGCCTCTGCCTCCCAAGTGCTGGGATTAAAGGCGTGCGCCACCACCGCCCGGCTAGATAACAGAATTTAATGAAAATATATTAAGAGAGATATAGCTACTATGGAATAAGTAAATTTCCATTTGCCCCTAAGTTGTTATGTTAGACCCTGCTACTCAGGGTGATACTATCAAGAGTGGGACCTTGAGCCGGGCGGTGGTGGCGCACGCCTTTAATCCCAGCACTTGGGAGGCAGAGGCAGGTGGATCTTTGTGAGTTCGAGGCCAGCCTGGTCTACAAAGTGAGTCCAGGGCAGCCAGGGCTACACAGAGAAACTCTGTCTCGAAAAAAAAAAAACCAAAAAAAAAAAAAAAAAAAAAAA
>CAJQZJ010034140.1:4097871-4132317 GCA_907164525.1 Lophiomys imhausi | reverse complement strand
AAAAAAAAAAAAAAAAAAAAAAAAAAAAAAAAAAAAAAAGAGTGGGACCTTGGGCTGGAAAGATGGCTCAAGGGTTAAGAGCATTTATTCTTACAGGAGACATGGGTTCAGCTCCAGCTCACCAACATCCCTAACTCCAGTTCCAAGGGATTCAATGCTCTCTTCCAATCTCCAAGGGTACCAGACATGCATGCGTTACACAAATATACATGCAGGCAAAACACTAATATACATAAATTAAAATAAATAAGCCTGGGCTGGAGAGATGGCTCAGTGGTTAAGAGCACTGCCTGCTCTTCCAGAGGTCCAGAGCTCAATTCCTAGCACCCACATGGTGGCTCATAACCATCTATACTGGAATCGGATGCCCTCTTCTGGTACGTAGGAGTACATGCAGATAGAGTTCTCATATATATAAAATAAATCTTTTTTTTTTTTTTTTTGGTTTTTCGAGACAGGGTTTCTCTATATAATGGCCCTGGCTGTCCCGGACTCACTTTGTAGACCAGGCTGGCCTCGAACATACAGAGATCCACCTGCCTCTGCCTCCAAAGTGCTGGGATTAAAGGCGTGCGCCACCACCGCCCAGCATAAATAAATCTTAAAAAAAAAAAGAAATGTTTAAAAATAAATAAACCTTTTTAAAAAACTTAGGAGGTGGGGACCCTGGGAAGAGATTCCACCATGAGAACTGCATCCTCATGATAGAGGCTCCAGTAAGTTGCCTTGTCCCTTTCACAATATAAGAATACTCTGTAGAAAAAAAATTGATTAAATTATTACTTGTATTTATATTTAATTGGTCAGCGGCTGTTAATTCTTGACCCTCCATTACAAATGAGCACACAGACACCACATGGATTTTTAACAAGCCTTGACCTGAATTGTGCAATCTTAGCCCATCTAAGCTAGCTCTCAATTCTATTTCTCAAATATGACCCCATATATACATACATCCTTTTGGACTGCAATTCTCCATAATATACCGATGTTTCAGGCCATGTGGAATGATCTTCTTTAATCTACCCCATCTTGTATCTCCTTCTTCTGGCTCCTGGCTTTTTCTTCCCATCAACCTCTCTGTTTCAGAAGCCTGCACACCTTAGTCCTGCCTGCTCTGTCTTTGCCAATCTCAGGCAAAGTGCAGCCCTCCCTAGACACCATATCTACTCATGCCTTTGACCTTGGGCTTTTCAACTGCTGAGCTGGTAGCAATAAATTTCTATTTTTCACAAATTACTCAGTCTAGAGTATTTTGTTATAGTAGTAGAAGGAATGAAGACAGTAAAAACAAGAATAAATTCAAGATTAGAATTAGCACTGTTTACTAGTCCCTTTCCCAAACCCCCACACTAAAATGATCAGGGATAAAAGAAAAAAAATGCAGAAAACAAAAGACCATTGATGGGCCTTCTAAGTTACTAAAGGACAAATAGAGTATGCAAGATCAGACTGACAGAAAAGTACCAAAGAGCCTTGATTGAGTGAGGCAACCAACTACCTCTTTTTACAAGGGTTGGCTAAAGAATTTCACAGGCCACAGAAAACCAGACTGACTCCAGCAAGCTTTCTTGTACCACATTTACAGGCAGAGGAAAAGGACACACTGGAGTACTATGCAATGAAGTGACTAGGAATGAACAGACTGTCTCAGAAAAGCAGTGAAATCCCTTAGTGATCTAAAAGGCTCACAGATGGCCACTACTAGAGACGGGCAGAGGACCAGAAACCCAACTGTGGCATTCTGGAATCCTATTCTCCCACTTAGTATACTAACTGTCTCAAAGGGAAATGGAATCTAGCTTTGATCACTCTACATAGATAGATGGAGGTGCTTTGGTTTTCCATGTGGGTGTGACATGGTGACACACCAACTTGGATGAAGGCAACCACACCTTCTAAATGTATTATGGTGGACCTACTTGATGGACAATTATCTGTCTTCAAAAACTCTAATTGTGGGGCCGGAGAGATGGCTCAGTGGTTAAGGGCACTGTCTGCTCTTCCAGAGGTCCTGAGTTCAAGTCCGGGCAACCACATGGTGGCTCATAACCATCTATAATATGATCTGATGCCCTCTTCTGGCATGCAGGTGTACATGCAGATACAGCACTCAAATACATTGAAATAAATAAATAAATCTTAAAAAAAAACCTCTTAATTGTACAGTGCCCACTAATAGATGAATGGATAAACAAAATATGGTATATATGTAAATATTGTTATCGTCCAACCATAACAAGGTAAGAGATTCTGGCACATGGTACAACAAAGATTCTGAGAATACTATGCTAAATTTAAAAAGCCAATCACAAAATGATAAATATATATGGACAAACACCAACATGAGGTGCCCATAATGAGAACAGGGGAGGTTTACAATGTACAGTTCCAATTTTTAAAAAATTACAGTGTTGCATAGTAGTGCATCTATACAGTACTGTGAACATAGTACCACTGAGTTATATACTTAAAATGGTTAAAATAATTTTATATATACTTTACTACAGTAAATTTTTTCCAAAAAAAATTATGAAAATTACATAAAATGCCTGGTTTGGTAACATAAACCTATAATCGCAGCACTCAGGAGGTCAAAGCAAGATGATCAAAAATTTGAGGCTTGTGTTGTATCAAGTTTTAAATTTTAAAAACATAAGACTATTTATGATCTTGAGTGTAATTATGAAAAATGGACATGAGGAAGGAACTCAGGAGAACGGTGTACTTAAGAATTATGCTAGTGAGGGCAAACATGCTCTTGGCTGGGCATTAGCAGCTCATTGACACAACGTACAACATGTACTTAGCCAGCTCAGGCCTCTGGTTCTCGCACTGGACCACCGAGGAAAAAGAAGATAATAAGATAAATGTAACAATGTTTTGCTATTTTTCAGGCTTAAACTCATAAGCCAGTAATGATGATACAGCACCAAACAGCAAAGCTCGAGTATCTGTGGCCACAAAGCCATCTGTTTCCATCCTTACCATCACATTTGGTGTCATGTGTTATGCAGTTACAGCATCTGAAGACTTTTCAATGAGCTAGCTGTGACCCAGAGAGGAGCTCTGGGCACACAAGTTTTTATAAGAAGAGACACCGAAGTAAGATGGCCAAAGGATCTAGGACAGCTCCTGACAATCTACTGGAGCCCTGGGATGGGTGTACACTTCTGTTCAAAGTCTGCTTTCCCATCTTCACAAACACTATTTGCTCTACCCTGAATCAAGAATATTGCAAAGACCAGAGGGCTGGACAGATGGCTCAGCAGTTAAGAATACTTGTTCTTATAGAGAACACAAGTTTGGTTCCCAGCACCCATGGTGGCTAACAATAGCTCTAGTTCAAGGGATCCAACATTCCTTCTGATCTCTACAGGCTCCTTATGTACATGTGATGTAAATACACTCAGGTATACATAAAACTAAAATGTTTTTTGAAAAATACTACAAAGATCAAAGGTGACATTTGTAAAGATGATTTGAACAAGCCAATCTGTATGTGTGTGAGAGAGAGTGTATGTTACAAGCTTTTTTATATATATATATATATATATATATATATATAAAAGCCCCTCACATTCCCTTGTTTCTACACTACTTAACTAGTCACACTCAAGACATGAAATCTCCCCAGTTAGCTCTTAGATTTCCTCCAGTTCCATCACACCACGCTGTGATGACAGAGATATTATAGGGCTTTCTACTTAAGAGAGGACATTGCAGAGGCATCCCTGAACGTATGCGGAAGGCCATCAGAGGAGAGGGTCACATAGAATAAAGGGTTCCCACATCTATCAGTAGTGTTCCCTTCCAACAGTGCTTTCAACCCTGTGGAAACATGACAGGTTTCTGAATCCTTTAAAGCAGTAACAAATATCCCTGACTCCTTTGAAGGCAGGTAATTCTGTGTGGCAAGGAGCATGTCAGAGTGGCTTCCCAGAGCCAACTTCTACCTGTTATGTTTTATTAAGTTCCAACTGACCACACCCCACACTCCAGTAAAAGAGCAACCATACAAGTTACATATTCCAGCTGTTGAGTTTTAATTCTTTAATACACTAAAAATGTCAATGAGTAATAAGCCACTTCTATGCTGGTGTACAAATAAGTAAGGGAAATTTGAGAAAATGACAAATCAACAGAAAAAGTTTCTGAGACCTCAAACAGCACAAATTCCCAGAATCTCAAATAAACCTGTCTTCACAGTAAAGGTCACTCAGTGGCAACACAGTCCTGTCACAGGTACACCTGGAGAGGCTCTGCTCCTCCTGAAGGGCACTTCCAGCAGAGCAGGGCACTCTCTGGACACATCCCAGATTCTCATACCACATAATTTTCACTTATTTTGTCTTAGCTTAACAGGCAAAGGCTTAATGTAGTTTTTTTCTTTTCAAGAGACTCATTCTAAATATTACAAGCCAAGCCACTACCAAATTTATGTCTGTTCTTCAGTCAAAATTTGAATCTTCTCATTAATAACCGCTTCCTCACAGTCTTCACCTTCATTTACAACACTTAAGAATTTCTTTTCTTTTCTAAAGCATTTTTCACAAAGAAAGAAACAAAGGCATTCAGGAGAGTTACTGTTTACAAAGCCGTAGGGTTGGACTCTTACATGGTTGGTCACACCTAACTACCGGCCCCTCAATTGTCTAGTTCTTATGAAATGAGTCCTGCAGCCCAGTCCCACTTGTAAATCCTATTCCCACCTAATTACAAAAAACTGCCCATTATGGCCCTTCTGGGGTCACAAGTACAAAGTCCAAGTCCTGGACATCAAATACAAAAATACTCAATCTATACACTCATGGCTAAAAGGAGCCTGTATCACTACAAACTAGCAGCAACTTTCTGAAGTACACAACTTATATTTACACATATGGGTTCTGTATGACACAGAAAGACAGACAGCCAAAGTGTTTACTTTGCTTTTTTTTTATTACTTCTTTGCCTTCAACCTTCTTTGCCAGCAACATAACAAACAGCATTATGATTAATGACAAGTTAGCATTGTCAGAAATCATACATTTACCCATATAAACCCCAGCAATATTATAAGTAAATGGTTAACTCTCTCTTCATAAAGGAGCCATCTGAGGCTGGGGTGGGGGGAAGTGATTGACAAATATGACAGAGGCTACTCAGAGTCAGAAATGAAACCCTGTTTGACCAATGCATCAAATTATTCCAAAACCCAAGTAACTAAAAGATCTCTGCCACCAGCCTGAAAGGCAAGGCAATGTCTCATTTGAATGATGAAATTAAGGTAAACTCCCTTCTTTCACTTTGCCTTCCCATCCATTTCTAAATCTCAAGGCTTTTCCTGAACCAACACCCTCCCACTTTCTGATCCTCTCCTCTCAGACTCTTGTGCATCCTCCCTGAAGGGACAAGAGAGTGCAGAAAGGAGTTAAGATTCAGTTCCTACCAGGAAGCATGGGAAAATTAATGAGCTAAGCTATGCCAAAGACTAGGGCTTTGTCCCACATGAACCCGTATGTCTGCTTAGTCTGGTCCCCTGGAAATAGGCAAGCTCAAGGGAAGCCTGAGGACTACACTGGACTGAGGGATACCACCCCTGGGATCTATCTTAGAAAACTGACTTCTAATTCCTGTAATTACCAGGAGAACTCATGGTGCTCTGGGCGTATTCTAGTACTTAAATGTGAAGAGCAAGGAGCCACAACCAGGTCTCTAGAATAGCTCTGAGAGTCAAATGGATGACTGTAAAAACTGCGAATGTACGAAGGCTTGCAGAGAGACTGACTGTCACGGAGAACAAATGGCAAGTTTGTGTCAGCAGGTGTCTTTCTGGACAACATACCAGGGAAGACCACTGATATTTCTAGCCCTCTGCATGAAGGTGCTCCTTCCCACACCAAGTCAGAGACTATTGACCATTTGGCTAAAATTCATCTCCCCCTTCTCCTTTACTACCAAAATCCCAATTTTATTTGGGGCAGAAAAATGTCTAGGTAAAAACATCATTTCTTAGACCCCCTCTGTTGGTTATGAATAGCTACTAACATAACCTGAGAAGTTTTCTCAGAAAGGCTTCTTAGGAGGGCCTGACTTGGACTTGACAGGAATCAGACCTTTTTCGTTTCCAGCCTCTGTGTTCCTCTTAACTGGTCACAGTAATACAGAGCTCCAACAGTTACCTTCCAGAACCCTGATGCTAAAGATATACAAAAAGGGAGCTGCAGCTGGGCGTAGTAGCACATGTCTTTAATCCCAGCACTCAGGAGGCAGAAGCAGGGGGATCTCTGTGAATTCAAGGACATCCTGGTCTATAAAGTGAGTCCAGGACAGACAGGGAAACACTGAGAAATCCTGTCTCGAAAAAACAAGTAAAAGAAAAGAAAGGGGGGGGGGGGGGGAGAGACAACAAGAGAGCACTTGCTGCTGCTCCAAAGGACCCAAGTCTAGCTCCCAGCACATGGTAGCTCACAACAATCCCTAACTCTAGTTTCAGGGGATTCAATACCCTCTTTTGAACTCTGTGGGCACTGCCAGGTACACAAGTGGCACACACTCATACATACATGCAAAATAATAGTATCAAACAAAACATTTTAAAAGATGTACTTAACACACCAAAGAGAGAGAGAGTCCATCTTAGGGACCTGAGTGACCAAGCAGCCACCTGCCTGGCTCCATGCTGACACATGAGGAGTAAGTATCATCTTGAACAGCTGCCTACGTGAGTTTTCTATTGGATACAACTAAACTCCATTGTCACTGACACACAGACATGAAAGGAATTAGAGATTTTTAAAGGCATGTCATCAGTTAACTGTCTCATTTTGACAATACCATTTCTCAGTTGTACTAGCACTTTGGAACCACTTAATCGCTGAATATGTCAGACAGCCTAAGACAACCAACTACAGTATCAACTGTCATCCTTATGCAGAAAGTTAAACATTCACCACATCTTAACACCCTTCCATACTTTTTATCAAAAGCCCAAGGTCTATCTGAATAACCCGTGATATAATAGGACTGGCTATGCCTCATAGACTGTGCATGTAATTAGAACTGGAACTTTCAACCCTACCCCTAGCCACTTAGGGGATGGGGAGGGGCTGAAGGCTGAGTCCAAACATAAAGACAATCAAGTTAACAAGACCCCACATGCTGGCTGGTGAGCACATAGAGACATCGAGACTCCACAATGAAAAGACCCACGAGCTCAGCAGCCAGGATGCTCCCTTCCCACGGTCAGGGTCTCGTCTACATGGCTATTTCCAACTGTATACCTCATCACAACCGTGACAGTAAGTAGTTTTGGGTTTTTGGGGTTTTTTTCCAGTGAGTTCAACTTATCCCACCTGGCATGGTGGCAAAGAGCCCCAAATTTACAGTCAGAGGACAGGCAGCTCTCTAAGACTTGCAGCTGTTATATCCCATTAGACAACTAAAATCTGAGGGTCTGACACACATGCAAATTGAGACAGAATTGAACTACAGGCCTCAACTAGTGTCAGAGAACCAATGTTGCAGCATTATATTACATGTAAATGTTTTTATTTCCTCTAATGAGTGGATTAGATGAAAGCCGTATCCAAGCTGTGCAAATACCTTGGACTGAGCCCAGAGTGCTTCCCTAGGCCTATAATGTTTTTAGTCTCTGAGACTCACTGCTGAATAAGCTCACCCTTTCTAGCTCTTTTCTAAACTCTGGCTGGCTGGTTCAACTCAGATGTTCTTGCTTAATCTTCTCTCCAAACTGAGTGATTCAAACTAGCTTCTCTTGGCTTCTGGTTGAATTGCTCTACTTGGAAAAACTGTCTCTGAACTCCACAAACTGAACTCAACTCCCCCTATAGAGCACCCTTCTCCTTGGGCTCTGACTTTTTAGCCCTCCTTTGTAGAGCCCCCTTCTCCTTGGGACTCTGGCTTTTTCCCCCCTCCTATGTAGAGCCCCCTTCTCGGGGCTCTAGCTTTTTATTCCCAAGTCCTCAAGAGTTAAACTTGCTCAGCTGGTTACGCCATGCCCCTGCTAGCTCATGAGACCATTAACAGAGAAAGGTTAGAGGGAGAGGGGACCTAGGTCTCTTTGAGCTACTTCCTGCTGATTAAGGTCTTTGGATTCTTTGGGGGTAATCCCAGTCTCATTAGAAGTCCAGCAAACCAGGAGACAGCAGCAGGAAGAACAAGCAGCAGTTTGGGGAGCACCAGCAAGTGGGAGAGCAGCAACCACTTTCTACCTTGTAGCTCTTCCTCTTCTTTGTAGTGCTGTCTCCTACTTCTTTATAGAGCCTTTTCTCTTCTTTGTAGAGCCTCTTTACTCTTCTTTATAAAGCTCTTTTACTTCTTTGTGGAGCTCCTTCTCTCTTTTCTCTTTAGAGCCCCCTTCTCCTCGGGCTCTGACTTTTTTTTTTTTCTTCTCTCCTTTGTAGAGGCCCTCTCTCCTCAGGGCTCTGGCTTTTTATCCCTCCATTGTAGAGCCTCGTTCTCCTCCAGGCTTTGGTTTCTTATTTCTCTCTCCCAAGTCCTCAGAGTTAAACTTGCTCAGCTGGTTAAGCCACACCCCTACTAGCTCCCAAAACCCTTAATACTTTATACCTGTGTCTTAAGCAGACCACCTGGGATTAAACAAAAACATTCTCACAATTGGTTTTAATAAACTCCTACCACATCTCCCTGCACTGCTCTTAAGTAGCCTCTCTTTCCTGTCTATTGTGGGCATAACCTATCTCTGATTCATCACTTTGTACCTCAATTAGATGTCACTGGGATGAAAAGTGTGCGCTAAAGGCATGTCTGTATTCCAGTCAGAGGGATGAAGGGTGTGTACTAAGGGTGTGTCTATGTTCCACCCACCTCACACAGACCCAGGTCTTTGGATATCATCCCTTGCCAAAGTAGCAGTAGTCCTAATGCAGCTCCCACCGCTGCAGCTGCTATCAAAGCCGATGTGGCAGCAATTCATCACAATGGTCCACCCCCTCCCCAAATGTCAGTAAAGTCCCTGAGCAGCATGCCACAAAAGTTTACTGGCAGGCTGCTGACAAGGGAGCCGTCCTACCTCAGCAGTTGTCCTGTCTCAGCCTGCTGCCTACTAGGGGAGCGGTCCACAGAGACAACATCTTTCCTGTGTCAGCTTACAGTTACATCAAGTTACTCTAGTGATTAAACTTTGCACAATTTCAGTGAGCTCATACAATGCTATGAAAATGGGCTAATTTATTAGAAAAGTTGAACAACTTTTCTGTCAGACATATTCAATTGAATTTTGTGTGTGTATTTGTATTAAAACTCAAAGTCATAGAGCATCATATTGATAAACAAGAAATTAGTTGGATACCTGCAAGAAGAAGGAACTGGAAAAATATTTCCCATTCGATTGCATCACACAATTTGGCTATGTATGAGTCTAGCACATCACAATAATCTGAAGCATTTGGCCACTGGGACAGATGTTCAATTAATTTTACTTATTTTAATGAACAAAAAATTTGATCTTATAAAAAGTAATTCCAGGCAAGTACATTTGTTCATTTCTTCAACTTGTTCCATTTTGTGGTCAGTGGTGGTGGCATTTTATTTAGTTTTCATTTTACTGCAGTCTTGCTTTTATTGCTTGGTTGGTGGTTGTTTCTGACACACTGTCTGGCTGTGTTGCCCAGACTGGTCTCAAACTCCTGAGCTCAAGCAATTCTCTCCCCTCAGCTTCACGTGCTATATACTTACTACATGGTTCACTTCAATTCTGTTTTTTCTTAAGATTTTATTTTTCATGTATAGATGTTGTGGCTGCATGTGTGTATGTACACCAGATGGGTGCAGTGACCAAAGGCCAGAAGAGAGAGACGGATCCTTGGAACTAGAGTTAAATGGAGAGCTATGAGCCACCATCTGGGTACTGGAAACTAAACTCAAGTCCTCTGAAAGACATGGAGTTTTCTTATTTGCTGAGTCATCTCTAAAGCCCTCTGGTGTTTTGAAACAGTATCTCATTATGTATTCCAGACTGTAACAACTATGTAGCCTAGGCTGGACTGGAACTCAAAGACTGTCTAATCTCAACCTCCCCAGTTCTGGAATTATAGGCATGCACCACCACACATGGCTTCATTTTAATTTTTAATCCAAGGGTCAGATGTTTCCTCCAGTTAAAGATCTCTACAACTGTAGCAAAGTGATCCCTTCTATTAAATCTCTGACCTCACCTGAACAGCACCACTTTGTCACAGTCACTATGGAAGTGGCAACTCTCTACAACATGCATCGGTGCAAAAGTAACTGGAGTCTTTGCACTGTTGAACTTTTCATCTGATAATAGCAAACAGGCTAAAATAAATGTAGTTCTGCTATTCACTACCTTAATGTACATTTTTTTGCATTGTTTTGTTTTTTGCTAATGATTATGATTATTTGCTATATATTTCACATTTATTTTATATGGAAACGATGTTATACAAAAAGGAAACTCAAGCCTTTTTTTCTTTGTCTTTTTCTTTCTTTCTTTTTTTGGAGACAGAGTCTCACTATGTAGCCCTGGCTGTACAGGAACTCACTCTGTAGAGACCAGACTGGCCTCAAACTCAGAGATCTGCCTGCCTCTGCCTCTGCCTCCCTAGTGCTGGGATTAAGCTTTTGAGTTGGGATTTTTTTTTTTTTTTTGGTTTTAACTTTTTTTTTTTTAATCTAGGGGTGGGGTCAAACATGGAGGTCAGAGGATAACTTGAAGGAGTTGGTTCTCTCCTTCCACCATGTAGGTCCCAGAGATAAAACTCAGGTTATCAGGCTTGGCAGCAAATGTCTTTACCCACACTGAATAATTTTTGTGTGTGTGTGTGTGTGTCCTGAAGCAATTTTCTTATTCAAGTTCAAAATAGGTCGTAAAGCAATAGCAACAACTCAGGGTTTCAACAATGCACACGGTCCATGAACTCCTAAGGGAACACACAGTGCAGTGGCATTCAAGAAGTTTTGCAAAGGCTGGGTGATGGCACACTCCTTTAGTCCCTGGAGTCAGGAGCCAGAGGCAGGTGGATCTTTTGAGTTTAAGACCAGCCTCATGTACATATCGAGTTCCAGGACAGTCAGAGCTGCATAATAGAAGAGACTTTGTCTCAAAAACACCTATCATGGAGGTTGATCCTCTTAGAAATAAAAGGTGGCCAAAGAACTCATCCACAATTGGAAAGGTGAAAACACTCCAAAAATGGGTGCCTCATAATTGAACAAAAACAATTCATTTTGAATTGTCCTTATTTATTCTATGAAACAACATAGCACTTCTCAGTCAGATTTTGTCATACAACAGAAGTAGACTGTATATAACAATTGGCATCGACCATCTAAGCAGCTAAACCAAGAAGCAGCGTTCAAGCACTTCCCAATGCCAAACTTGCACCAAGATAAAAAAGGTCATGGCTGCTCTATGCTAATCTGCTTTGAGTGTGAACCTACTACAACTTTCTGAATCCCAGTAAAGCTATTATATCTGAGAAGTATGCTCAGAAAACTGATAAACTGCACCCAAAAACTGCCACACCTGCAGCCAGCACTGTTCATCAGAAAGGGCCTAAATGTTCTCCCATGACAATGCCCAATACCACATCATACAATTGACACTTCAAAAGTTTAACAAATCAGGCTACAAAAATTTTATTTCAGCTGGGTTGTGGTGGCACACACCTTTAATTCCAGTGCTCAGAAGACAGAGGCAGGTGGATCTCTGTTGAGTTCCAGGCTTGCCTGGTCTATAGAGTGTGTTCCAGGTTAGCCAAAATTATACACAGAGAAACTGTGGCTTGAAAACACACACACACACACACACACACACATATATATATATATATATATGTGTGTGTGTGTATGTGTGTATCTCATACATACATTCACCTGACTACCCAAACATTTGCTAGTATCTCAACAATGTTTTGCAAAGAAAACACATTCACAATCAATAGGATGCAGAAAACACTTTACAATAGGCCGACAGATCCTGAAGCACAGGTTCTTAGGCTATAGTAAGAAACAAAAGTATTTCTCATTGGAACAATTATGTCAATTATAAATTTACATTTGATTAATAAAGATGTGTTTGAGACTAGGTACAATGACTTAAAATTTACCATCTGAAAATACAAGTTCTTACACCATAAGCCTCCCTTGAGACACTTGGACCTTATATGAAAAAGGTAAGGGCTGGCAGCCAGGTTCTTGTCCTTGACCAAAGAGTAGAGAAGGCTAGCTTGTGATGGAAGCGCTGAGGGAAGGAAGCTACGCCAGGGATTGGGGAGTGGGAAAGTTCCAGATTCTGCCATCCAGCCTCCCAGGCTCTGCATTGGTCCTTGGTCTAGATTCTGCAGACAAGCAGAGCCATCCAATAAATTCTCTTTGGCATTTTGGCCCAGTTAGGACTCTTACTTGTTAGGATCTCACCAGTTAGGATCTCACCAAGATCTCTCTTAACAGAAGGCTCCAGAGCTTTTGGCATTGTTTTGTGAGAGGCAAGATAGAAACCTACAGGAAAACTGAAAAGCTTCTGTAAGGCAAAAGACACTGTCATTTGAACAAAACGGCAGCCTACAGATTGGGAAAAAATCGTCACCAACCCCACATCTGTCGAGGGCTAATATCTAAAATTTACAAAGAACTCAAAAAATTAAATGCCAAGAAACCAAATAACCCAATCAAAAAATGGGGAACAGAGCTAAACAGAGAATTCACAAAGGAGGAGTCCCTAATGGCTAAGAGACACTTGAAGTGCTCAGCATCCTTAATCATCAGAGAAATGCAATTCAAGAAGACTCTGAGATTCCATCTCACACCTGTCAGAATAGCTAAGATAAAAAACTCAAATGACAGCACATGCTGGTGAGGGTGTGGAGAAAGGGGAACCCTACTCCATTGCTGGTGGGAGTGCAAACTTGTGCAACCATTATGGAAATCAGTCTGGCAATATCTTAGAAAACTTGGAATAGCTCTACCTCAAGACCCAGCCATACCACTTCTGGGTATACATCCAAATGATTCCTCACCAAACCACGAGGACATTCCCTCATCTATGTTCATAGCAGCCTTATTTGTAATAGCTAGAAACTGGAAACAACCCAGATGTCCCTCAACTGAGGAATGGATAAAAAAAAAAAAAACAAAAAAAAAACTGTGGTACATCTATACAATGGAATACTACTCAGCCATCAGAAACAATGAAATCATGCAATTTGCAGCCAAATGGATGGAAATAGAGAAACTCATCCTGAGTGAGCTAACCCAGACTCAGAAGGATGCGCATGGTATCTATTCACTTATAATAAGATTGTAGCCATATAGTACAAGATAACCTATACTACAGCCAATGCACCAAAGGGAACAGGAACATACTTTGTTACCTGTCCATGAGACACTTTGCCCTAGTGGTGCTGCCTTGTAGGCCCCCAGTGTATGAGGAGGATCTTGGTCCTCATATGACTACTGAACTGGGGTGGGGGACTGATATGTAGGGACACTCCACTCTGGAGTGGGATGGAAGGGATAAGAGTAGAGGGTGGGAGGCAGGACTGGGAGGGGTTGAAAGAGGGTACTTGATGGAGATGTAACCAGAATAAATAAACATAAAAAAAGAAACCTACAGTGGTCCCAAAACAAGCTACAGTTCAGCTTCAAAGATGTTTTCTGGCAGGTTATTGAACTACAAATTAACTCTCTAGTTAACCTACCAAGTAATTGCTAAGTGAGAGGGGAAAGGAGCTGTTCTCTGTTCTATATTGTTGCTTTGCAAGTACAATACATGAGAAACAAAGCAGGATTTGGGAGATAAGACCAAAGAACCCAAGCAACTCAGGCATGGTGGTACACATCTTCAATCCCAACATGGGGGAAGCAGAGGTAGAACGAGTTCTGTGAGTCTGAAGTCAGTCTGGTCTACATAGCTGGTTCCAGGCTAAACAGGAGTACATAGTGAGACCCCATCTTTAGAAAAACAGCACCAACAATTAAAAAAAAAAATCAGATGTACTGGTACATGCTTGTGATACCAGCACTGAGGAGGCAAAGGCAAGAAGCTTCATTGGGATCCTGGGCCAGTCAGCCAGCCTAGCAAAATCTTTAAATTCCAGAACAGTAAAAGACTGTCTCAAACACAAAGTAGGCAACACATGAGGAACAATACCTAAGATATCCTCTGACTGGACACACACACACACAAATGCACACTTGTACCCACACATACAATTGTACATACATGCACTTACATACACACACACACATAAAACGGGGAAAATGGTAAGTTTATTATATTTACCATAATTTCCAAACAAACAAAAAAAGCCTACCAAAATGTTGGGAGACAGACAGAACTCTTAGTACATGCAATAGGAGCAGTGGAGGGTTTGCATGTGAACAATATGTCCCTGCCCACCCAAGTCAAGATAGCTTGGGACTAGATCAAGTGGTTTGTCTGAGTGGGCAGAAAATGTCTTTTCAGGGTACGGGGCAAGAGGGGCCAACCAAGTAGCCATCTTCTGTATTGAGTGGTAAACAACTCACTCATGCCAGCCTATGCTGCCCCAGGAGTGGTGGCCTGACCAGCATGGTACGACATTACTAATTCCTAAATATTTCAACAGAACAGTTCCGCACTCCTCACAAATCACTGTTGGTTTCCTATCAACCACAAACAGATGGCAACTCAGAAGAGTTCTGTTTCCATTATGCCAACTTGGCAGCAAGCGCACCTGCCACCACCTGAAACACCAGTCCCTCCCACCTTTACACAGATTCCCACACACAACTAACATCCTACCTGGATGCCAACTGATCAGCATCCTTAAGAGAATTCAGGGGAAGTGTCACCTTACAACTCCACAGCTAAAAAAATATGAAGGACCATATCACATCCTATTGGAACTACAGAAATACAGTTTCTGTATTTCTGTATTTCATTGCAGTTCCACTACAGGATTCAGACAGGTTCTGCCTGACTACACTGGGATGGAAACCAGTATGCAGAGATATTCATATGTATACAAATCAGAGCAGGTAATACTACCTCAAAACTGGAGGAAACTTGGGAAGATGAGAAAATTTAAACTTGAGATGCATTAAGACATCGTACTTTTTGTTTGCTTGTTTGTTTTGGGGTACTGGGGATTGAATCTAGGGCATCATACATGGGAAAGAAAGCAAGTGTTCTATCAATGAGCTGCAGCACCAGCCAGCCTTAAAATTTAATATACATTAAAAATGTGAATCCTGCCGGGCGGTGGTGGCGCACGCCTTTAATCCCAGCACTTGGGAGGCAGAGGCAGGTGGATCTTTGTGAGTTCGAGGCCAGCCTAGTCTACAAAGCGAGTCCAGGACAGCCAGAGATATTCAGAGAAACCCTGTCTCGAAAAACCAAAAAAAAAAAAAATGTGAATCCTGCTTTTATAACATTAACATAAATTTCTTAGTTGACATTTTAAAAATAATCCAAGACCAAGAGAATGACAGACTACTTATGGAGAACAGAATGTGGCCATGAATGCTGTGAACTAATATTTCCATAATAGAAGGTTTACATCTCAGTAGATTTTCTTCCAATAATGCTAGACAACCTATGTTGTAAGACAGTTTGATTACTAAATCACTAAATGATAACAGACAATAGGTAAGACCAGGTAGATACAAAATAGAGAAAAAAACTGGACCAAATCCTAGGTTTCTAGGAGCTCATTCATCTAATTTGTGAGTAAGTCCAGACTCCATAGCACACGTCTTCAGACATCTGACTTTGGGGTCCACGTCACTGCTCATTAGCACCAAAGGAGGCCCAACTCAAACCAATTTTGCTAGTCATTAACAATCTAGTAAAAGGTCTGATAACTAAAATTAAAAGGTTGAAGTAATTGGCTTAAATAGAGCTGCAGAAACTGATAGTGCTCCCACACTTCCCCCAAGTTTAGCTGGTCTTTCACACACAGGAGGAACAGACCAATTCCCCAGGGCCAAATATATGCCATCTTTCTGTGCCACAAGGAGAAAGCTCACCATCTGAATATGGGTAGACAATCAAAGAAGTAGTATCAGTGTGACTCTCAGGGAGCCACGGAGATCACAGTTACCTTGTAAACACACAGAGCCCAGAGACACAACTAATGCCCAAGGCTCACACAACTAAGAGCTTACCATAAACTTAGTGAACTAAACTTTTAGAGGGTTGATTTCAAAGTACCTCGTAACCATTGCTGAGTCTATCTTCTTTTTTTTTTAAGACAGGGAATATGTTACTTAAAACCCATCAGTGAAATGGACAGCTTGGGTCTATGACACATCATTCATATTCAAAGCATAAGTCAGTAACTGTATGAAGCACACATTGCCACATACAAAATTAACTGATCAGACCACAACTTTGTATGTTGGAACAGAATAAACTTCCCTGTGAAAGCAGCACCTTTGAGACATTTAATTTAGTATTCCTCACCCTCTCCTTCAACAGAATCCACACCAACTTCCTCATAATCCTTCTCTAGGGCAGCCATGTCCTCACAGGCTTCAGAACTCTCCCTCCTCCATGCCCTCACCCACATACCAGTGCACAAAGGCACGGTTGGCATACATCAGATCAAACTTGTGATCTAGGCAAGCCCAGGCCTCAGCCATGGATATGGTGTTGCTCAGCATGCACACAGCTCTCTGGACCTTGGCCAGGTCCCCACCAGGCACCACAGTGGGAGGCTGGTAATTAATGCCAACCTTGAAGCCAGTGGGGCACCAGTCCACAAATTGGATGGTACATCTTGATGGTGGCAATGGCAGCATTGACATCTTTGGGAAACACATCCCCATGGTACAGCAGGCAGCAAGCCATGTATTTACCATGGTGAGGGTCACATTTCACCATCTGGTTGGCTGGCTCAAAGCAGGCATTGGTGATCTCTGCTACTGTAAGTTGCTCATGGTAGGCTTTCTCAGCAGAGAAGACAGGGGCCTATGTGCTCAGAGGGAAGTGGATGTGAGGGTAGGGCACCAGGTTGGTCTGGAACTCTGTCACATCAACATCCAAGGCCCCAACAAATCTGAGGGAAGCAACAATTTGACCTATCAACCTGTTTAGATTAGTGTAGGTCGGGCGCTCAATGTCAAGGTTTCTACGACAGATGTCATAGATTGCCTCATTGTCTACCATGAAGGCACAGTCAGAGTGCTCCAGGGTGGTGTGGGTGGTGAGGATGGAATTGTAGGGCTCAACCACAGTGGTGGAAACCTGGGGGGCGGGGTAAATGGAGAACTCCAGCTTGGACTTCTTTCCATAATCAACAGAGAGCTGCTCCATCAGCAGGGAGGTGTGAATCCAGAGCCAGTTCCCCGCCAAAGCTGTGGAAAACCAAGAAGCCCTGAAGACCAGTGCACTGGCAAGCCAACTTGCAAATTCTGTCCAGGACAAGGTCAATGATCTCCTTGCCAATGGTGTAGTGGCCTCGGGCATAGTTATTGGCTGCATCTTCTTTCCTGTGATGAGATGCTCAGGGTGGAAGAGCTGGCGGTAGGTACCAGTGCGAACGTCATCAATAACTGTGGGTTCCAGGTCTATGAACACTGCCCGGGGCACATGCTTGCCAGCGCCTGTCTCACTAAAGAAGGTGTTGAAGGAGTCATCTCCTCCCCCAATGGTCTTGTCACTTGGCATCTGGCCATCAGGCTGGATGCCATGTTCCAGGCAGTAGAGCTCCCAGCAGACAATGCCAATCTAGACACCAGCCTGGCCAACGTGGATGGAGATGCACTCACGCATGGTTGTTGCTTTGTGGCTGTGGATGGATGGCAGAGGCGAGGAGGAGGTGTTGCTTCTTAAAGCGCGACTCTTAGGTGGTCGATGTAACAGAACCTCTTTTTTTGGTTTTTCAAGACAGGGTTTCTCTGTGGATCCCTGTCCGTCCTGGACTAGCTTTGTAGACCAGGCTGGCCTTGACCTCACAGAGATCCTCCTGCCTCTGCCTGCTGAGTGCTGAGATTAAAGATGTGTACCACCATGTGCTGATTCTATCTTTACCTCCATGAAGGAAAGGATTTTCAGCCTAAGAGAGATCTACATATAATACTTAATATTTCTCACTCATTTTTCTTATACAAAATGCACAATAAACACATCTCATTCATTCTGAAGACTTTCTCTTGTGTCACAAAAATGTTCAAAGCATTTTAATTGATTAAAACTTTTAAAATAAGCTGGGAATGATCCCAGCACTCGGCAGAGACAGAGGCAGAAGCAGAGGTAGAAGCAGAGGCAGGGGGAATCACTGAGTTCCAAAACAGCCAGGGCTACAAAAAGAACACTCAAAAACAAAACAAAACAAAAAACCCAAAAAAACAAACAAACAAAAAACCACACTTTGAAAATAATTTTCCAGATCAGCTTGTTCAACATTCAGAAAAGGTCTGAAGTCATTAGTCAAAATTAAATATTGATACAAATAGGTAAAATTAAGTTATGGTGATAATCTGTAGACTTTGCATGTCAGAATTTTGCTGATAATAGAGACCCAGGTATCACACAGAGTCCAGAAAAGAAAGATGAAAACCAAGCAAAGTAAGATGTTATGGCTCCAAGGAGGTGGGGAGTTAATGTTCTAGGAAGTTATTATGGACAGATTCTGGGCAGCACCCCAATTCTATACTACTTAATTAATTCATAAGCTCTGAGAATCTACATGGCATGAAGAGACAAAACAGTACTGTGCTACCTTCATTCTCATTTCTGTCACAAGATTAAAATTATTACTAATGGAATAAAGTAAGTAAACTGTGAGCTTTCTAGCACTTTTATTAAGAGTTGTGCTTTATTCAAGGCATTCCAAATATTACAAGATTTCACAAATTTTCTACCTATAAAACACCAGACTGGGTTTCTCATTTCATGAGAGAAAATGACAGGTTCAAATTGTCTGGTAGAAATAGAAAATGTGACCTGAGTTATCAACCACATTCATCTAATTGGTTCTCTCTATGATCCAACCTTCTTAAACCTTCTCCCAGAAAGATTAAACTCAAGCTTCCTTTTTAAAATCAATGTTTCTCTAACGTGACAAATACTAAAGTATATTCAAACTTTCTGGTGTAACAACTAGCAGTAACTCCGACAACCTAAACAGTTAGCTCTGATGGACAGGGCCAGAAGTCAAACTTCCCATGCTAAGAACTCTAACACACCAGCCACTGGAGCTATCTTGCGAGTTGTCTGTAACTTAAGAAATGAAGGCACGGGACTGGAGATATGGCTCAGCGGTTAAAAGCACTGGCTGTTCTTCCAAAGGAGCCGGGTTCAAATTCCAGCACCATATGGCAGTTCACAGCTGTCTGTGAGTTCAAGGCCAACCTGGTCTACAAAGTGAATCCACGACAGCCAAGGATACACAGAGAGACCCTGTCTTGAAAAACAAAAAAAAAAGGAAGGCACTCCTTCAACCCCCCTGCATGTGGTAATGACACTGGTCATCTACTTTTCATTTTATTTCTAAGTTGGCCCAGGACAAACAGTTCAGCCTGCTGCTCAGTTAAAGGCTTCTGACACTACTACCTTATCACAACTGCCAGAAACATGATGTACAAGGGAGGCAAATATACTCTTGAGGACCAGAAACAGGGCAGAAGGACATGGTACTGGAAAGGTTTTCTATACAAGTTCTAGAACTCCCCAACTCGAGTATGAAAAGTCACACACACATACAAATCAGGATAGTGCCTCAAAATAGTTTAAGTTAATCTTCCTTTTATTAGTGGAAAAAGAACAGTATCCAGTAAGATGAGTAACGTCTATAGTTTTTGAGTAGACTTTAAAAATCACTGAGCAACAAAAGGGTTTTTTTTGGGGGGGAGGGGGGTTATGTTTCACTGTTTTTGTGTATTTACTTGTTGAGACAGGGCCTTGCTATGGAGCCCAGGTTGACCCTGAACTCACAATCCTTTGCCTCAGCCTCCCAAGTGGTAAGATTATAAGCACACGCCACATGTGTCTCTGAACAAAACTGGTTTTAGAACCTAATGTTATAATCAGCAAGAAGTCAGAACAACTAAAACACAAGATTGAGACATTTCAATTATTCTTTGAAAAGGCAAAATTCTCAGCTTTAGCCAGATATTAATAGATATACTACAGAAACTCAATGGCTGTAATATGCCCATTCAAAAGGATATTCAAACATTAAAATTACTAAAAAAAATGGTAGAAATAATTATAACAATATAATAGCCCATATAAAATGTTTGCAGATTATTTTGTGTCCATTAAATATTTAGTTTTTAAGTGAGAATTTTTTTGTGTTTTTTTTTTTTTTTTTTTTTTTCGAGACAGGGTCTCTCTGTGTAGCCCTGGCTGTCCTGGACTTGCTTTGTAGACCAGGCTGGCCTCACAGAGACCTGCCTGCCTCTGCCTCCTCAGTGCTGGGATTAAAGGTGTGCGCCACCACACCCGGCTACTGAGAAATTTTTTACGTGGTACTATATATAATCTTATTCATTTTAACTCTAATTGTATTGGCCAAATAAAGGCTTATTATCTAACTTCCAGATATCTACAAAACCATAATCTACAATACTACACTATTACTCTCAAAGGCTTTCTAGAAAGATTTTATATTGTTTTTTGAGACAGGTTCTCACTAAATAGCCCTGGCTGTTCTAGAACTTCACACTGTACACCAGGCTGCCTTTGAACTGAGATCTGCCTGCCTCTGCCTAAAGTACTGCAATTAAAGGCCTAAGCCACCACACCTGACTACTGTGTTTTAAGTCTATTTTTCATATACCCTGAAAGGTATGTTACCACAAAAGGTACGTAAGTACAGAACTGCTACTTATTTGCTGACATCAGAATATATATAGTTCTGAGCCGGGCGGTGGTGGCGCACGCCTTTAATCCCAGTACTTGGGAGGCAGAGGCAGGCGGATATTTGTGAGTTCGAGGCCAGCCTGGTCTACAAAGTGAGTCCAGGACAGCCAAGTATACACAGAGAAACCCTGTCTCGAAAAACCAAAAAAAAAAAAAAAAAAAAAGGAATATATATAGTTCTGAACCATATTTAAGGAGGAAAACAACATAAGGTCTTTTAAAAGACCTTAGTCAAATTTTAATGTTGATAATAATCTATGAAGGCAAGAGAAGAAAGAGAATTGGCACACTGATACAAGTCCTGACACATTGAAGGAAATGATAATTTAAATAAGAAGAAATTCCAAGTTCATCTGTTCATAGCAATTTGATGGCTAAATGGTAATTTATTCAACACTCCTGAGGAACACATTTCCTTTTAACTAAAAAAGCAGCAGGTGTCTGTTTCCTTGTCTTATCTCTCCTTGTGACTTCTACTTGTGTGTGTGCATACATGTCAACTTTCCCTATTACTTCTTAGGATAAATTCCTACAAACTGCAGATATTCTAGGTCAAATGCTATGTGCATTGTTACTAGACAGCCAACAACAGCTCTTCAGATTGAAACATTAATTTTTTCCTCCTCTGCACCTGAGAATTATCATCTCTATTCACATTCCACACTGGCAGATATTTAAATATTAAAATGACTAAAAGAAGGAATAGAAGTTATAGTAATACCACACTATAACTGATTTTAAATTTTACCAAACTCACTTACTTTAATTAGGGTCTAAATTGCCAACAGAGCAGCTGAAAACGCCACCTCAGTCCTAAGCTCAGGGTGTCTATATGTCCTAACACATAATTGTCCCTTAGTGTCCATGGGGGTGTGGATCTGGCTCTTCTCGTGGAGTCTCATGCAGTCACCACCAATGCTCAGGAAACACAAGAAATAAATGGATGTATTTAACATTATAGGAACACAATAAAATTCAGTTTCTTCAATACAAGCTACAAAGACAAAAAAGATGGAAAACCTATGGATAAAGGAGACTTGAAGCCAGGCATGAAATTAAGTGCATACCTGTAATTCCAGTACTAGGGAGGCTGGATGATTACAAGTCCAAGGCCAGTCTGGTCTACAGAACAAGGTTCCAGGACAGCCAAAGGATACAGGAAGAGACTCTGCCTCAAAAAAAAAAAAAAAAAATCGAGAAGCAGGGACAGCAAGTAGGAGAAGGGGAATGCTAAACAAATTATTCGAATGCAATGTATGGACCTTATTTGGGTTTTAATTAAAATAAACATATATAAATGATTCCATAATTAAATCTGTCTGTCTACCACACAGGTCATGGCACACACATATGACAATTGGGAAGTAATAAATGGATATATTTACTATATTAAGTGTGTGTGTGTATTCTTTTTGAAGCATCATAGATCAAACTTAGGGCTTTTCACATTCCAAGCAAATCCTCTTACCACTGAGTTATGTGCCCAGTCAGACATGGGGGAGGGACTGGCAGAGCACAGGTGGCACTCATAGGACATCTTGTAGGAGTCACGTGGATCTTAGGAATCAGACTCAGGTCACCAAGCTTAGCACCAAGCACCCTTACCCACTGAGCTATTTTAATAACTCAAATTATTTTTTAAATAATCACATTTATTGTGAGGAACCTTTCTGGAGCTGTACTAAGATACAGACAAAACTACAAAGGAGTTTGATTTGCTTTTAAATAACCCAATGACAGGGAAAAAGTATTAGAACATGCACTAGTGTCTGACTGTTTCAATGGTTAAAATGTTCTGTGATAAAAAGTAACTTAGAGCATGCTCAAGGTCCTAGAGTCAATATCCAGTAGCACCACAAAAAACAATAATAATACAGTTAACATTTAAAGAAAGATATTCCCATGTTCTTAGATCCTTTTTCTAAAACTCTTCAGAATTGACTGAGTTTTTACAGCTCAATACATATTGAGGTACTTCATATGTATAACTCTGTTTTTCTGGTTAATCCACGTATCTTTTCATTCTCATCACTCTTTGCTATGAAGACATTTAAAGTAAGGGAAGTCCTGGCCTTCTAAGCCATGAATAAGCCCTGAGGACACTACACTAAGTGAAATAAGCCAGTCAGAAAAGGAAAGTTACTGTGCATTTTAATTGTATCAGATACCTAAAGCTGTCAGCTTCACAGAGGCAAGAGGATGTTCCAGAAGCTAGGAGAAGGGAAAAACAGAAAGTTCTTGATTGAGGACTCCAGTCTGGTAACTGTTTTTTGTTGTTTTTTTTTTTTTTAAACAATAAAGCACTTAATCCCACTGAACTGTTCAAAATGTTACAAGTAGTAAAAGGGTATCCCAGCTTTTAGTTTAACATAAAATATCTTAAACGAGGAATGGATTAAAAAAAAAAAAAAACTGTGGTAAACCAACGAATGGGAAAAAAAAAGCAAACCGTGGTATATTCACACAATGAAATACTACTCAGCCATCAGAAACAAGGAAGTCATGCAATTTGCTGCCAAATGGATGGAACTAGAAAAGCTCATCATGAGCTAACCCAGACCCAGAAGGATGCACATGGTGTGTATTCACTTATAACTGGATTTTAAGCATATAGTACAGGATAACTATCCTACAACCAATAGACCAAAAGGAACAGGATCATGAACTTTGTTAACTGCTAGTGGGGTACTTTGCCCTGGTGGAGCTACCATGCAGGCCTCCAGTACAAGAGGAAGATCTTAGCCCTCATATGACTGATGAACTGAAGGGGGCTGAGATGTGGGGAGACCCCACTCTGGAGGAGTAGGATAGAGGTAGAGGCTAGGAGGGTGGGACAGAAAAGGGTGGAGGGAGGGAGCTATGATGAAGATTAAGTTGAAGTAATAAATAAATGTAATTTTAAAAATATTTTAAATGCCGGGTGTGGTGGCGCACGCCTTTAATCTCAGTGCTCGGGAGGCAGAGGCAGGCAGATCTCTGTGAGTTCAAGGTCAGCCTGGTCTACAGAGTAAGTCCAGGACTGCCAGAGCTGTTATACAGAGAAACCCTGTCTCGAAAAACCAAAACCAACAAAAACAATACAATTCTCTTCATCAAAATAATAATAAAATTTAAAAAGCCAACTCTCTTCATGAGGCTACAAAAAGGGTGGACGTATTAGAGCACCCGCTGCTCTTGCAGAGGCCTGGGTTTGGTTCCCAGCATTCTCATCAGCCGCCTCACAACCACCTGAAATTCCAGTTCAAGGGGATCCTTCGCCCTCTTCTGGCCTCAGACAGAACACACAAAGATTCAGGTTCAAACACATAAATAAAACTAGAAAGAAAAAGAGGAGAGATAAAAGGGAGGCAAGGAAGGAAAAACTCATTTTAAAATAAATAAGCTGGTTTTGTGTATGACCCATCTTTTTAAGGGTTAAATTTTCATTTGAAGTTTTAGTAGGGAAAAAAAAAGTTATGAGTAACCAAATTCAACTCTTATACATCTCCATACAAAAACAATAAAGTTCAATATGATCCACGTTCATCGTTTCTAAGTTACTTAAAATACATGTAGTAAACACATTGTTGTTCCTCAGAACATGGTTAAGGCTGGCTTTCCACTCATCCTCCACGCCTGAAATCTCCACTGTGATAAAAATATTTTTCCTTATGTGACTTCCTATAACTCAGTACAGCATGCTTCCAAGTCCAGAGGGCAACACCTCCCCCATCACCTCAAAACACTGCCTCATTCACAGCCCTTATTAAAACAGAGCTCTTCCATGTCCTAAAGACATTTTCATTGTCTAGTAATCCTTTCACACAAACTGCTCTTCTTTAGTTGAGGAAGTAAATGCTACCTTTGGCTATTCACAACGCTCGCATTTCTCCAACAGTACTCATAATCCAGTCATTTCTCCAACAGTATCACTAGAAAGGACACATACGAGTCTCCCATTCGGAATGTGGCTATCATTAGCTCCCAGTTGCCCACCGAAGGCTAGGAGTCCTCGGGTGGGTTTTCTGGATTGCAGTATGGCTGTGGGCCCGGGCCCAGTCACTTCATGTCAATCCCAAACCGGAACTCTCCAGGAACATGGCACCATCTCTCTGGGCTTCCTGCAAGAACTGAACTCCCACCAGGAGTGGAGACTACACATACAGAAAAACAGGCTCAAAATAAGGGAATCTCGGAATGGTTTTTACACTCCTCCAAACCTTAGGAACAACGGCCCCTCCTTAAAGTCTGCTACAAGGACTTAAGGAAATACCCTTAAGATGCTGGACCACTGTAAAATAAAGAAGTGGGCCTGGTGGTGGTAATCTCAGCTCTGGAGGCAGAGGCAGGCGATCTCTCTCTGTGAGTACCAGATCAGCCTGGTCTACATAGCGAGTTCCAAGCCAGCCAGGAACTCTCAATAATAATATTAACCTGTCTCAATAATAATAACAACAACAGCCCGGTCTCGATAATAATATTAGAAAAAAAAACAGTAACAAAAAACAAAACATTTTTTAAAGAGGATAGTCCCCAAGTAAAGAAACCCTGAAGACAGTTCCCTCCCCAGAGGGAGTAGGGCTACCTGGGCTGGTTGGCATATAGAAAGAATAGGTCCCTAAGTGACATCAACCTCACTGACGACTGTCAACCCCTCCACCTTCAAGTCACAAAGCTAGATGGCCCTCACCTTCACAACCAAGCAGTGCCACCACAGAAAGAAGTAAGACACCTCCTTGCTAACTGCCTCAAAACGCTGAAAGTTCCTATCAGCATCAGGAGCTGGGTTAGGAGGGCTCCGGGGCAAAGAGGAAGAAGGGTTGGTGCTGGGAGCGGTACCTCCGTGATTTGCCAGAGGAAACCGCACAGGCTCCAGACAGCAGAAGCGCCGGGATTTCCATGCAGCTGCCACGACAGGTGACCGGGCCGCTTTGCAGACACCCCGCTCGCCCGCTGGCTGGCGGGGCTCGGGTGAAGGTGGGGAGAGCAGGAAGGGAGAAGGAGGGAAAGGAGAGCCGCCCCGGGACCCTGAGGCCGACGGAGCGACGGGGGACGGTAGGGAGGCCGGGCCGGCGCAGCCCGTCTCCCCGGGATAACCGCTGGAAGGGATTTTTCTGTCTCCACAATTAAGGAGGAGAAGAAAAAGAAAAAAATGGCTCCAAGCCACACGCCTTCTGATTTACACACACACGCCCGAGCTCCCCGGTCGGCCCATTTCCTCGCACGCCCGAACAAAAGGCGAACCAGCCAGCGAGCGAACCAGGCGCGCGGGCCGCCCGAGCTCGGGGTCCGCTAAGGAGCCCCGCGCCCGCCGCGACCGGCTCCCCGGCCCCCCGGCCTCCCGGTCCCCCGGCCCCCGCCGCCTCCAGCCCATTCTCACCTCCCGAACGGCCGTGGCGGCGGCTCCGTGCCTCTCCGCCTCCGGCAGCCCCTCGGCGCCGCCACCACCGATGCCGCCGCCTCCCTCCCCCGCGTCTCGGCCGAGACTCCGCCTCCCTCGGCCGCCGCCGCCGCTGCCGCCAGTCGGGCTTGGGGGAGGGGCACGTGACCTCATCACGTGACCCGGCACCTCCCGGCCCCGCCCCGCCCGCCGGGAGCGGACCCGCGCGGCGGGTGGCGCTGCCCGGAGCGCGCGCGTGGGGTGCGGTCCCCAGCCTCCCGCGAGCCGCCCGCCTTCGCCGCCGCGGCCCCCAGCTGGGACCACCGCACCTGGAGTCTCCCACAAGCTGATCCCCGCACGCGATCTTGTCCGGGATTGCTAGCGGGGGGCCGGAAGTGGACGTCCCGCCGTCTCCCACCCGTAGCCGCCGGAGCGCACGCCGCGGCTTTGTACTATGAGCCAGCGTGGCTCCCCGGCGAACCGTCATTCAAGTGCCTTTTGTGATGCTGCTGTTGCTGCTGCTGCCACGTTAGTGCTCCCTCCAGTTGCTCTAGGGGAGGAAAGAATCCTCAGCGTCAATTTTAAGTCACACGAGCACAGCCTTTACCCACCTTCTGTTAAATTGATGTGCTAAGAACGGAAACTTCAACCATCCCTCCGTTTTCCAACGTTAAAAAGAAAGCGTTGCTGGGTGTAGAGAATGCGTGGTTTAAAATTTAAAAATAGACAAGATCAGCATCTTTCCTTGAGGCAAGGCTAAGAACAGTAGACTCTCTTTCCAAGTGTTAGGCACTGTTTTCTATGTGTTAGGCACTGTTTTATATTTCCGAGTATCTGCAAACGTTTAAAAGCATCTTATGGTTTTGTGTGTGTTCGTTTGTTACAGATAGGGTCTTCTCTGTGTTATGTAGACAGGCCCCAAACTCGATTTTCCGGCCTCAGCCTCTTCAATGCTGGGATTTCGAGCCACCATGCCTAGCCTTTTCATATTCTAAAATTATCCTTCTGCTAATTCTATCAGAAGTTTCACTAAGAGTCCATCAGGTTCTGTTTGGGTTTGAGACAGGGTCTCACTATAGCCTGGAACTCTGTGTAGACCAAGCTGGCATGCACCTCATGTGAGCCACCTGTCTGAACAACACGAGTGTTCTGTCTATTGCAAGCACTCTTCTCCTAATGCTATATGTTTAATTCTACCATTCTTTCTGTTCTCTTCTTAGTAACTCCCTCACCACACTCCTTACTTTGTAAAGCTCTGTTCTCTTTCATGCCATTTTCGAAGGAAGGTGGCTTGCTTAAGACTTTAAGTCCATTGTGAATCTGCATTTTATAGTTAAAAAAAACCTAATTATAGAATGAAGAGAATTGCCTCTTATTTAAAAGTCTGGGGCAACTGGGAGCCATTAGGAGGGAGATTTTGGCAAGGGGACCCTTCTACTGGCCTCTGAAAACCTACTGGCCCAGTAAATTTCATTTTGTTGTGTTTAAAATACTTTTTGAATATTAGAATTTTAGTAACACAGTCAAAGAAATTTAACCAATATACAATAACTGCTGAAGACAATTACCATAGTGAACAGCATCTCTTTTGTTCAGTGTTACTAGCTTTATTAACCAGCTTCCCCTTGGCACTAAGTTCAAGTTTGAGAAAAACTTACCACCCTGACCAGTCACCTATTAGGCTATAAGGAATGTGTGACCTTTCTTTGAACATTCAACTCTCTTTCTTGTACCTTGAGGTTGTACAGTGAGCTCAGAGCTGATCTGATAGCCAGTCTGGTTAATAGTATGATGACACAATTGTGACATAAATATTGTGTATTCTCCAGTGTGTGGCTGAGCCTCTGTGGTGGAGGATGGGAACAACATAAGGAACACCACTACACTGTCCTACCCCAAAACTGGTCCATCAAGCACAAGGGGTCTGCAGTTATTGCTAGGCAAATGGTTGTCCTCTTGTCCCCTCCTTACTTCTCCATCTATCTCTTGACACCCTATCACATTACTGGGTTTCTGGAACCTCAGAGATCCTGTCACCCTGCCTCCTTCCTATCTCCCCACTCCCCTGTGGGTATCTCTTCCCCACCCCCTGCCCCTGGCTGTAACAAAATCTAAAGCCCAAAGAATATGCTGATTCACCCCTTCAGCCACCAAGATGTTCAGCACAGGCACTTGGAAACTGGATCCTGGACATCAGGCGATGGCAAAGGAGCCAGAGTTTTTGGAGAATAAGGTGAAAGCCTTTAGTCTTTCTATGTGTTCTGAGAGCCAAAAATGTTTGTGCCAGCTTAGGCTCCATTACTGGAAACACAGCACGTAGCACAAAGAATAAAATGCCCATATCCCCTGGGCTACTCTGAGCCAAGCCACATCCACTGCGCTCCTTCCTGTTCTGGGTGCTACCAGTCACGGACAGAGGGACTGTGGTCAGTGCAGGGTAAATTAGGAGGATGAGTGTGGTGGGTAAGAGCTCTAGTCACTATAGTGTCTTAGGATATCAAAGAGTTTCACAAGTAGCTGTTGGGGGGTAAGAATGTTTAACCCAAAGAAACTGAAGCTCAGCTCTTTCCACTGTGCCTGAAAGTAGTCACGGTGGGAATGGTATTCCAATGCCATCGTTTACTGAACTCCTATTCTGGACCAGGCTCTGTTCAGAACAAAAGCTCTGTGTGGGAAATTGCAGGATGGGCCCTGGTTCAGATAAGGAAAGATCCCCTAACAGTGACCCTAGAGGAAGTGGATAGCCAGCCTGGACTGTAGCCTTGGATCTGCTATGGCCATGGTATTCCTCTGATGAGCTGGTCACTCAAAACAACTTTAGTTCCCATCTGTGGCTCTGCCTTAGAGCCTAAAGCGCCAGTCAACCAAATGCCTTCTCTTCCTCATCCTTTTCAATGCCATCTGGAGCATGTGTGTAAGGCTGTGTTGAGGCCCTAAGGGGTTATGTGCTAGAACAATTTTGACCCAAACTTCAAGATGCAGTTGCCATCTAGGAAGCAGGTACCATGGAGTTGGCAGCTGAGGACCATAAAGTCTGAGAAGGAAGACATCAGAGTAATGTAGCAGACACAAAATCAGATAGCAAACACATTAACACTGTATTACCAACCTTACATAATCCATGTGTTCTATTGTGTTTCATTTTAACCACCATGTGGAAGAATGGATCAAAACCCCTGAAGCCGTAACAGAGATTAGGCGCAGAGCTCAGCAATGGAGCATCGTGTGGATTGTTTTTCTGCCACTGTGATCAAATACTATGACTGAAGCAACTTCCAGAAGGAAGGGTTTATTTGGGCTTATGGCTGTGGAGGGTCCATAGCAGGGAGTCATGGCGGCAGGAATAGCTGAGAGCTCACCTCTTGAACTCCAAGCATGAAGTAGAGACAGTGAACTGGGAATGGCACTTGACTTTCGAAACCTCAGAGCCTGCCCCTAGTGGCATACTTCTTCCAGCAAGGCCACACCTTCTAAACTTGCCCAAACAGTGCCATCAACTGGTGACCAAGTATTCAAACATCAGAGTGTGGACATTCCCATTCAAACCACAGCAAGCCATGTTATTAGCTGAATCCATTCCTCAGCTCCACACCCAAAATAAAAACATGATTTCAGAAGAACAGATGGGGCTAGAGGGGGCTCAGCAGTTAAGAATGTGTGTTCTTACAGCTGTCCCATGTTCACTTCCCAGCACCCACAGGGCAGTTCACGAATGTCTAGAACTCCAGTTCCAGGGGATCCAATGCCTTTTTCTGATCTTCCTAGGCACCAGACATGCATATGTTACATAGACATTCAAGCAACATACTAGTACACATAAAATAAAGCTTAATTTTTTAAATAAAAGGACAAGACCACAAGGTCTGGGTTATGCTTCATACACGACATGGTACTTAGTTAACTGTGGGCACATGGCTACTTCTCTCTGGCCTGCATATTTTAGTCTGTGAATGGGAAGAGGGCATGGTGTCTGGTGTTTTGAACTCTCATTTTTTATGCTGCGTGGTTTGGGGGTTTTGTTTTTTCCTCTTCTTTAAGATAGTGACTCCCTATGTCATCCATGCTGGGTTTGAACTTGTGGCAACTCTTCTGACTCAGCCCCTTGAGAGTTGGGATGCTGAGATTTCCAAGTCTGTGCTATTATGCCCAGCTCTGATTTTTGTTGTCAGTGGTAGTTTTGGGGTGTGCCTTTTTTATTGAAGTTCATGAATAAAGAAAAGTAGATTTAATTTCCTGACTTATGACTTTTCCGTGGTTTAGAATATTTATAACAATCTCCCACAGGCGATTTTGTTTTTGTTTTTATTAAGCCATGTGAAACTGAGGAAGAAGACTAATTACATGGTAGTATAAGGCAACTATGCAACTTTATACCTCAGTCAAATGAAACTTTTTTTTTTTTTTTTTTTGCTTTTTCGAGACAGGGTTTCTCTGTGTATCCATGGCTCCAGTGGACTCACTTTGTAGACCAGCCTGGCCTGGAACTCACAGAGATCCGCCTGCCTCTGCCTCCCAAGTGCTGGGATTAAAGGCATGTGCCATCACAACTGCCTTTTTTGTCTTTTTTTTTTTTTTTTTGGTTTTTCGAGACAGAATTTCTCTGTGTAACAGCCCTGGCTGTCCTGGACTCACTTTGTAGACCAGGCTGGCCTCAAACTCACAGAGATCCGCCTGCCTCTGCCTCCCAAGTGCTGGGATTAAAGGCGTGCACCACCACGCCCGGCTGTCTTTTTTTTTCCCCAAATGAAATTAATAAGTACCAAATATAAAGTACCAATAAAAATAAGTTTGTAAGTTGCTCAATTGCATTGTACCTCCCCACATCAAGTTTGCCTCAGTTTATAATAAGAAGACAGGGGAAAACACATTGTAAAGTTTAATTTCTACCTTTACCAATCCTTTCTATTTCTGTCCCTCCAACACCACTCATTTTTTTATTCCTTCGATCATGAGGCCAAGATACAATATATAGCCAGTTACATAATAGCTAGTTAACCAGGTGTAGGGGCCCATGCCTTTAATCCCAGAACTCTGGAGGCAGAGGCAGATGGATCTCTGTGAGTTCGAGGCCAGCCTGGTCTACATAGTGAGTTCCAGGACAGCCAGGGACACACAGTAAGACCCTGTCTTGAGAGGAGAGGAAGTTATCATTGCCAGTTAACAATCATTAACAGGACTAATATTCATGTGTGTGTGTGTGTGTGTGTGTGTGTGTGTGTGGTGTACCGCATGTGCAGAGGTCAGAGGGCAATTTGCAGGAGATGCCTCTCTCATCCCACCATGGGGTTCCAGTATGACCTCGGGTGGTCAGGCTTGGCTGAAAGCATCTTTACCCAAGGAAGGCATCTCATGGGTCACCCCCTGCTTCCTAATGAGACCTAACTGATTAAAAATCCTCCCTCTCTATACAGTCCTGCAGTAAACCGAGGTAAACTCAATGTAGAGAAAGGCAGTGCTGCTTTGGGTCCTTAATATATAAGCCTATAAAGGGTGTATTCTCCAGCCTGGGAAGGGCTAACTGCACCTGCAGAAGATGAGTCTCTGCGGCGGCTGCTGCCATCTTGTGACCAGGAGAGGAAGCAGCCAACACAGGGCCACGGAACAGAGATGCCAGTGGCTTAGGTTGTTGACTCAGAAGCATCCATCCTGTGTGTCTGTTTTGCTCACCTCGCTGCTGACCTTGACATGTCGAATCCTGGGATAATAAAAAGCTTCGGCAATTTTAGGTTTGCCTCCCTCTTAACATACTTGGTTCCAAGGAGCTCAGTGATCTTTACATCCGTTCCATTGTGACACCAGGTCTGTCGTAGTGTCACCGTTTCCACTTGAAGCTCCACAAAAAGGCTTTAAGAAGAGACATGGAATAAAATGTAACATAAGAGCCATACATGAAGTTAATAGAAATTGTTAGATTCTTTAAAAGCAGACAGGCAAGGGGTGGTGGTACTAGGTACAGGCCTTGTAATCCAAGTACTTGGGAGGGAGAGGGGGGAAGATGAGTTTAAGGCCAGCCTGGGCTACATGAAATCCAGTCTCAAAGCAAAACTAAACAAACAAAACAGCAGACAACACACAGCAATGTACTGGAATCCACAAATACTTAGTAAAGTCAGCTTTCTAATTAAAACTAGGTGCTTAAACCATTATCTTTTTTGGTAAAATTGTTAATTTTTTTATCTAAATGCTAACCATTTTCATTTTAACCAGAAAAAACCCTTAGATCTTTTTATAACTGCAAACTAAAGACCTGGAAAGTGATGCTTACTAATAGGATGAAGTATCAATTATTCTCTACATAATTACATATTGCTCCAAGGAGAATTATTTGTTAAACATTTAGTAAGTAACTTATACATAAATAAAACTAGACACAGAAGCTGGTTGTGGTGGCACATGCCTTTAATCCCAGCACTCGGGAGGCACAGGTAGGCAGATCTCTGTGAGTTCAAGGCCAGCCTGGTCTACAGAGTGAGTCCAGGACAGCCAGGGCTACACAGAGAAACCCTGTCTCAAAAAACCTAAAAAAAACAAAAACAAAAACAAAAACTAGACACAGGGCTTAGTGCAGTAGTTCATGTCTGTAATTCCAGGACTTTGGAGGATGAGGCAGAAGGATTGCTTCAAGTTCAAAGCGCCTGGGCTGCATAGTGAACTCCAAGTCATCATCAGCAACAGTGTAGGGCCCTGCCTCAAAACAAAACAGTAACAAAAATTAATAGAGGAAGAGAATGTCTGAAGGACCTATTAAAATGCTCTTTAAGTTCTAGACTACAGATGTGAACAATTCCAGAAATGATTTACTTACATTAAAACAACCCTACAGCTGCAAAATGATGCATGAATTTGGGATTCATGTAGACTATCTACATTCAAAGCTGTAGACTGTCCACCATCTCCTTTCAGATGACAGCCCCTCCACTTCAGTAGGGCCGGATTACTGATGGTGTGCCCATGGAACAAGCCAGAAGCTGTTGAGTCTAGTTTCCAATATAGTAGCTAAGGAAGAGGAGTGCTTCTTCACACTCTTCTCCTGTCAGCCAGGTAGCTGCCAAGGACTTGAAGCCAGGGAACAAGAGTAGCTAGAAAGGGGCTGAGTTCCCAAGTCTCCTGTGATGGACAGATGCCAATTATCAAGAGTTGCCTACATAGAACTTCTAAAGGAGTACAAAGTAAATGTTATTTTGTTATTATGTTATTTCATTAAGCCTTGGAAAACTTCAGCCAATATCAGTAAGTATAAATACTGACATATTTTGAATCAAAGTGTGACAAGAGTTAGAGAAATGTTCAACCTTAGGAGAAAGAACAACAGGTCTCAGGTTCACGGTTGAAGCCCCATTGCTCTTGCCCAGCACTATGGCAGGAGCAATTGGATGTGTGATGCACACACCAGATGGGTGAATGAATAAACAAGCCAGTGGGTGAGTAAATGAAAGAAGAATTCTAAAGGAAGAAAGATCTATTTTCGGTCATTTTCCTAGAGCTCAAGCAAGGCTCCATCTCCTAAGTTTCCAGAATCTCCCAAAATAGAACAACCAACTGGAGAGCTAGATTTGCATATGAGCTTGTGGGAACACATATCATATTCAAACCAGAACAGCAATCATATAAAATCTATAATAAATTTGGAACAAAATAGTACTAAACATTGGTGAGAAATATTCTAATACTCATCAAATAATCCATGTAAGGAAGACTAGATCAAGCTGGCTTCAGAGGACAGAGTTCATCTGTAAGTATTAAAGCAAAGACCAGGCAATTTCTTGGTCCAGGTGTGAGATGATATGGTTTAATCTTGGCAATGTGGTTACATTATTGTTACAATGCCTTGACAGTCTTTGTTTAAATGAAGCAATTGTGTATATTCATTAAGGAGTCTACCTTTAGCTATTTACAGTGTTGAGCCTGGGGCTGTAGAGATGGCTTAGCAGTTAAGAGCACTGGCTGCTGTTCCAGAGGACCTGGGTCTGAGTCTCAGCATCCACATGGGAACTCACAACCACCTATAACTCCAGGTCCAGGGGATCAGATGAAATTTTCAAAACTAAGTAAAAAAGTTAAGAGTATTGAGAACTGTTTTAGATATTTATCACTTTGGGGAGAAGGAATCAGGGACTGGACTGGCCATTCGGTACTCTGTGCATACCAAGTACCCACTCCACACTGAGACACATACCTCACCCCTGTTTTGGTTTTCTAGCTAGCCTTCCTTCCTTCCTTCCTTCCTTCCTTCCTTCCTTCCTTCCTTCCT
>CAJQZJ010034140.1:4067304-4087886 GCA_907164525.1 Lophiomys imhausi | reverse complement strand
AGGGAGGGGATTGTGATTGAGATGTAACTTGAAGAAATAAAAAATAAATTATTTAAAAAAAAAAAGAGTAATACTTGGCTTAACTGCATTTAGAGCCCACATAAAAATATAACATTGATCCTCACTGAGGCTGACCTCACTGCATTTCTTTTGTTTGAACTATTGTAATATGTATTTTGTTTATATATATTCAGTTTCAGATGGTGTAAGAGTTCAACCACATGCAAGTCTTTGAACTCTACTCTCCAAACACTAAGACTAATTGCAGGTATCTTCCCAGCTATTAGTTATACACATATACACACTTCTGCTGTATCTTGCGCTGACAAGGAACACCTGCCTTGACAGGAAAATGTCACCAAAAAAGTGTGAAAAAGAAAAAACTAAAGATGAAAGCAGCGTTTATCTTTCCCACTTGCTGGTTTCTAACTTTGCAGTTAAACCAAAAATCCACGCTTGGTAACAGAAACAAGCAAAATTAGTATCCAGGTTACAATGATAAATTAACCAAATTCCACTATTTTTCTAGTGTATTTAATTGGTATTTTTAAAAAGGTAGGGAAAACATGTATGATTATATTTATTACTTTTACTTATTTATGTGGGAGGGAGGTATACACACCGAGGTCAGGAGAGCCTGTGGGAATTCTTCCCTTCCAATGTATTGGTCCCTGGGATCAAATTTAGGCTGTCAGGCTTGGTGACAAGTGCCTTTACCAACTGAGTCATCTCACCAGCATGACTATGATTACATTCTTTTTTTTTTTTTGGTTTTTTTCGAGATAACAGCTCTGGCTGTCCTAGACTCACTTTGTAGACCAGGCTGGCCTCGAACTCACAGAGATCCGCCTACCTCTGCCTCCCAAGTGCTGGGATTAAAGGCGTGCGCCACCAACGCCCGGCTCTATGATTACATTCTAATACAAAATAATCAAAGCCAAATTGAAGCCAACTGTTAAAAGTTCTTCTTTAAAAGAGATTTTTTTTTTCTTTAATGGTCCAACAAAATCAGTTGGGGGCTTTCGTTTGAATAAATAACCCTGCAGCCTTTCCCACAAAATGTTCATAAAAAGTGTAAAACGTCATGAGAAACATCACTGAAAGGGGCCTCTCTTTCATGCCTGTGGTTTATAATTCCCAAGTGTTCAAATTCTGGCATTTTCACTTCTGGGTAAGAGAAAAGGCATTCTGGTCCATCAGTTCCCCTACTCGCTCCTGGAGAACATTAACCAGCTCCGCGATGACAAAGACATGTGTGTCATCAATGTCTTGAATGATGAACTTCTTCCCCAAGGCATTGGAATCATCCAAGTACAGCAAGAACTGCTTCATGGCGGGATCACTGTAGAGACAAACACAGAGAACAGGATATCCTGTGGTCAGTCACACCACAAAGACTAGAACAATTACATGAGCATGGTGGATTTTTAAAGTTAGAAACTATTATTCAATGTCTTGTTTTTCTCTCAGCCTAAAGTTTTTTTTTTTTTTTTTTTTTTTTGGTTTTTCGAGACAGGGTTTCTCTGAATATCTCTGGCTGTCCTGAACTCGCTTTGTAGACCAGGCTGGCCTCGAACTCACAAAGATCCGCCTGCCTCTGCCTCCCAAGTGCTGGGATTAAAGGCGTGCGCCACCACCGCCCGGCCATCAGCCTAAAGTTCTAATGATTTGTAGCTATGACTTCACATTAGAAGCTGAGCTAGAAAAACTTCAAGAGAAAGGCTTTTGAAGAATTCATCACTCACATGAGGAGGGAGTAAGGCATTCGAAGCTCTGCAGTTAACAGTGCCTACAACTACAGCTTCCTTAAGCAACTCCCATACTCACCGAAAAACAAAAAGGGTGGAGGAGGCAATTCTAGAAGCCTGTGGGATGGACAAAGCCAGTGTCACAGGCTTCTTTAGTTTACAGAAAGAAAATGGCCACATGACAGGAAACCAGAGCCCCTGCTTCTCAAATTCACTGTCACTAATCTCGTCTTGCCATAAGTACATATTTTCAAATATTTTAAAATTTCAGTCTTAGAGGTGTTTTTCTTTGTACTTTTGGGTGGTGGAGTGGGAGGAGAGGGAGCCGAGGACTGAATCACACTAAGCACAAGCTGGCTCACTGAGTTGGACCTCCAGGCCCTCAGCCTTATATTGTGGTAGATCTCTCAGGAGGATCTCTGTGAGTTCAAAGTCAGCCTGGTCTACAGAGTGAGTTCCAAGACAGTCAAGGCTGTTAAGAAGAGAAACAAAACAAAAAATAAACTTTGGGAGTAATAGAACCAGATGCTTTGATATTTAAATCCACCAAAGGCGACCTAAATGGCCACTGTTAATAGTCTGGCTTAACTGCTTTAGTGTGGGTTACAGATAAATAAAATGGAATCATTCATGCTTAGTTTCTACATCACTCAGCTAGAACAACACTTTATCTGATCTACAGAGAAAACAGAATTGGTGATGTGACAGACTTTTCCAGCAGGCCTGCTGATGAAATGATAATAGAGCTGTTGGGCTTAATCTACGCAAAAGCGCCCACAACCCCATTATAAGCCTGTCATTCTTCTCTGGTTCTCTTTGGTTATTTTCAGGTGAGGGTTATTGCACTGGTAAGATATGTGTGAGGCCTGGGGTTCTGCAACCGTTAAGGTCTATGGTTAAGAACTCTTCAAGCCGGGCGGTGGTGGCGCACGCCTTTAATCCCAGCACTTGGGAGGCAGAGGCAGGCGGATCTTTGTGAGTTCGAGGCCAGCCTGGTCTACAAAGCGAGTCCAGGACAGCCAGAGATATTCAGAGAAACCCTGTCTCGAAAAAAAAACCAAAAAAAAAAAAAAAAAAAAAAGAACTCTTAAAAACAAGAAGAAAAAAAAAAGGTAACTTTTTTTGTTACAGGTCAAATTGTGAAAATTTCAGCCACAGAGTGTGACAAACACTTATTGAAGAAAGCATAAATTTTGACAGGTAATGCCCACAGTCTCAGTGCTGCAGTGGGTGGGGACAGAGCTGGGGTGGCCTGGCACCTGTCCCAGATGACTTGGTCACTGGGCTTTAACTTGACATGTAGCCCACCACTCCGCTGACACGCCACTCAGTATTCACGTCAGTCCACATCTCTTGTTCAGCCCTTTTACCTTCCTGAACTACTTCCTACTTTAGATTCCCTCCTAACTCAACTTTCTGTTGTTGTTGTTTTATTATTATTATTATTTTTTATGGTTTTTTGAGACAAGGTTTCTCTGTGTATACCTGGCTGTCCTGGACTCACTTTGTAGACCAGGCTGGCCTTGAACTCACAGAGATCCACCTGCCTCTGCTGGGATTAAAGGTGTGCGCCACCACGCCTAGCTATTATTATTATTTTTATTTCTTCAAGTTACGTATCAATCACAATCCCCTCCGTACTCCCTCCTCCAGTCCCACCCTCTTCCCCCTCTGCTTCCCTTTTTTTTTTTTTTTTAAGTTTAAGGTATATCTTCCCCCCAACAGCTTCCCCTTTCAGTCCAACAAATGACTCTCTTATAACAATACAATATAAAACAAAATAATTAGGCCACAATTATGAGAATTAATAAGGCTTAGCATACATTCCCAATGTCCAGTTCATATGTATTTGGCACCTGACTTTAACATTCTACTATCTAACCATCTCCATGAGTTTAAAGTTCTATATCTAACTCAGCTTTCATACTAACTTGCCTCACAATTTTAAAAACATCTTCTTAGATCCAGAACACCCTCTTGATTCCTAAACAACTCAAAATTTAACTATGAGACTCTAGCTATCTAGTCTTCAACCACCTCAGAGACCTGAGAGGAATAAATATATCTGATTTTATAGGAAGTACAGGGCCTGCAGCTTCCAAAACTAAGAAATGACATATCAGTGGCTGCCTGGACAGTTGCCATTTTCTCTCCATACATTACAGCATCAATCTTCAGCCGTTTGGCCCCGTTTCTCTAACAGACATTGATTGTAGAGCAGGAATTATGAAGGACTTGCCTACCCTGTCTTGGCAGAGCTAGGCTGTCGACTTAACTGCTTCCAAGTTTTGTCCTTTTTGGACAGCATTCTGTCTACAGTTGAAGCAAGGGATTTTTCTTACCAAGTGACAGACTTGGCACTAATTCAACCATCTCCAATTGGAGATTCTTTGATGCTCATCTTCTACTTGGAATAGAGGGTGCTGTCAGGAGCTGACATGTCTCGCTATCAAAAAAATCTTAAGTTAAGAGAACATCTTTGAATGCTATATTCTACAGATCTCTTGAGGTTTTTGGAGACCACCTATCTATTTCCTTATATTTGGATAATCAAATGTTGCTTGTCTCTTAGCAACTTGATTTCTGATTAACTTAGAAAATAACTATGATAGACTACCCTAGTACCTAACAAAATGGCATGCTTGAATGACTATTAGTTTGTTTCTGTTGTTTATTTAAACTGAGTTTGTTGGAATCTCATCTTCCCGAATTCTAAATCTGCATTGTCCCTATGGTAGCTCACTAATCACGAGTTATATGCTGTAAAAGTAAAATACATATTGGACTTTGAAGATTTTTTTAAGACTTAGTACATGGGGCTGGAGAGACGGTTCAGCAGTTAAGAGCATTTGTTGCTCTTGCAGAGGACTCCCAACATTGACAGTGGCTCTTGAGGTCCTGGCAATCCAATGTCCTCTTCTGATCGCCTCAGGCACCAGGCACAGATGTAGGCAAACAGTCATACACATAAAATAAAAACAATGGCTAATACTTCATCTCTTCCATGTCACTCTTTAATGGAGTTACTAGAAAATTTAAGACTACTTATGTGGCTTAAGCTGTATTTCCACTAGACAGTGGTTCTCCAAATGCTGCAGGTTTTCTAGGGTTTGATCTTGCTCCTTCCACAGCTCTGCCGTGCTGTAAAACCACCACGACCTATACGATGACTCACAATAGGCAAACAGAAAAGGTGACAGTAGCATTTCCAACAAAGGAGACTTCCTAGAGAACAGGGCTTCTAACCAACCAAGTGAAAGCTGAACAGAGTTTTCAAGTTCTAAAAGTGAGCAACAACAAAGACCTATATTTTAGGTCACTTCAAGGAACCTGACTCTAAAAACTACTACTCTCTTCTTCTCCTTTGGAAGGCATGCTAAGGAGTTAAACCTGTTCCCTTTGGTTCTGATTTCAAGAAGTACATTCTGTAATGGCAAAGATTTAACCACATTCCTGTATTACTTCATTTAAAAATTGTTTCTGAGACAAAGTTTCACTATATAACCTGGGGCGGGAAAGGGGCCAGGGACTGAAACTATGCAGACCACGATGGCCTTGAATGCCTATACCTACACCTATCTTTCAAGAGCTGGGACTAAAGGCCTGCCCACAAGCCCAGTCCAAGTTCCTAAATTCTTCCAAATCTTAATCTAGACAGGGGCTGATGGTTTGAGAATAGAAAGCACTGTTTCTTTAATCAAGGCTAATCTATAATCTAACACACGCCTCTCACCAAAAAGTAGCAGGAAATAAAGGCTAATTACATTAATTTAACAGAGACAATGAACTGTGACATCAGCAAGAAACTTAGCAACAAAGCCTGTTCCACTTATAAAGCTTACAAAATTCAAAGTCGAAGCCTCGATTTCATTTAGATCAACAAAACAAAATTTTGGAAAAGGCATATGTATGCATAAACTCAAAGCTCATTAAGTGTTAAAACTACGAACCATTCTATAAGCACTCCTTTCAAGACGTTGACCATGTTTTCCCAGGCAGACGGTGAGGATGACTTCAAGAAGGCTAAAATCAATAAATGTAATTTAATTAAAAAAGGTTAAAGTAACATAAAATCTGAAAGTTTCAACCTACTTTGGGGTTATTTTTAACTAAAACGAAACAAAGCTAAATGTCAGTATTAAAAAGCTAACATTTAAGGCATACAGGTAGTCCATTTTTACCAGTTAAAGCAGATTATTTGGAATATCAGTAAAGCATAAATCCTACTTGCAAACAAATTCTATTCATGCCTTATGAATCCTTAATAAGTAAGTTCCAAACCAGTCAGGGTGGTTCACGCTTAATTCCAACACTCAGGAGGCAGAGGCTGGCGGGTCTCTGGAGTTCCGGACCATCAAAATCAACCAGTCCAGCACAAGTGTAAAATAGGCCCATTATTCAAGGGTTTTTAAAATTATTATTATTATATCCAAGAGAACGACACACAGGCTCCGGGAGACAGAAATTACAAAATGGTAGTTCCGAAAAGAGCCTCAAACTACAGTGACCCAACACCTCATTTTACCCATGAGACCAAGTAGGTAATCTGAATGTACAAACATCTAGGTCTCCAGATGTTGCGTTCTTTTGATTAATTACATCTTCCAAAGATCTGCACTGGAAGATCCCTGAGAGACAACCTAAAGATCCCTTTAGTGTGTACACCCAGGACGGGCTACCCTCCCCCGCGGGAAAACAGTGAGGCAATGCGTGACGGCCCCGCGGCTTCCACACCACCGGGCCTTAGGAAGGTGCGGGACTCCCACGGGCCCCGGAGGCTCCGTGTCTGTCCTGCTCTTCCCACCTTGTTTCAGGCGCCGCCGAGCCCCGTGCAACCTACTTGTCCCAGCAGCTCAGAGCCCGCAGCACTCCTACGCCCACACACCCAGGAACCCTTCCAAGCGTCGTCCACCTACTGCGCCTGCGCCGTGCGTCATCGCGTCGGCGACACCTAGTGGGTGGGGCGCCTCTCCGGGGGCGGGGCCCAGCGCTCGGGGGGTGGGGTCACGTGCGGGCTGGCGTTTCGCTGAGGCGCAGGTTGCTGGAGGCGGTGGGGGTGGGCTCTGCAGCCTCCGGTGTCCACAAGGAGCCGTCTGGGCTGTCAGAGTGCGTGCGCCGGCAGGTAGGACGGGAGGACGGAAGGACGGACGGACAGAGGGCGGGCTTCTGGGCGGGCAAGGACGTCGCTGCAGCCGCGGGCGGGGAGGGCCTTGGTCGTGCCCAGACTCTGCGCCCTGTAAGGTCGCGCGGCCTCGGTGGGACCCGGTGACCCGCCGCGGCACTTAGGGCCTGATTCTGGCCCTTTTCTTGAATGGTCGCTGCGCTTTTCTGGTTGCCCCTAAGGCTTGGAGGAGAGCACCTGAATGGAGGAGCATCGTCCTGGGCTCTGTGTTCTCATGAGCCACACCTGAGTCGGACACATCTTGCGCTTCCCTGACCTGCCTGGGAGATTTAATAGGTGGAATGCGGATAGGTTTCTGAACTCAGTAACCGTCACTTTAAGGTGAAGGCCTCCAGAAGGTTCTGAAGTTAATCTCTTTTCCAAATTCTGATCTCTAGCGGTAATGGAGCTGTGTTCCCAGCAGTTGAGACAGGAGCTAGTTGTAGCTTCTTGATCCTTCGGTTAAATTATATTTTCACATTTAAGCTCATGCTGATTTTTGCTTTACACGGGTCTTTTTCCTGAAACCAGTCTCACCCTTCCCCTTATTTCCTTCTCTCGGTTCCTCAAATTTCTTTTTAAAAAATTTATTGCATTTATTTATGTGTATATTTAATGGGTTGGGGGTGGTGTGTGCCACAGTGCACGAGGAGAGGTCAGAGGGTAATATGAAGAAGTCGATTCTCTTCCAGCTTGCGGATCACTGGGATCGAACTCAGTTTGCCAGGCCTGGCAACAAGCAAGCGTCTTATTTGCTGAGCCATCTTGCCAGCCCTGGTCTCTCAAACTTTTCCTCTTGTTCTTTTCCACATCTGCTGTATCCCTGTTCTTTTAAAGCTGCCCCAAGTTTAATCATCCCAAACCTCTTTGCTTTGCTTACTTTCTATTTCGGCCTAACATTTTCCTCCCTGAAAAAAATCAGTCCTCCAGCAGGATGGTGGTGGAGTAGGCCTTTAATCCCAACACACAGCAGATCTCTGTGAGTTCAAGGCCAGCCTAGTCTACAAAGTGTTCCATTACAGCCAGGAGTGCTACACAGAGAAACCCTGTCTCAAAAAACAAAAACAAACAGGCAAACAGCCAAGAAAGAAAAGAAAATCAGTCGTCTAGCTCTTGAGCTGCAGGTCTGGACTGACACCTGCACACTAATGAACTGTGGGTAATCTGAACTCCACCGACCGAGCTGGTCTTCACCTTTGCCCCTCACCTCAAAACCTGTTTTCTTTCTCCACTGACTATAAGAAGGTGAACAGAAAGGTGTCACAATGGCATGTGATAGGACTAGCAGGGTTTCTTTGGTTAGGAAGTATCAGCGATAGCTGCTAAGGTAGGAAGGTTTTGTTTTGTTTTTTTGTTTTTTGTTTTTGTTTTTTCGAGACAGGGTTTCTTTGTGTAGCCCTGGCTGTCCTGGACTCACTTTGTAGACCAGGCTGGCCTCGAACTCACAAAGATCCGCCTGCCTCTGCCTCCCAAGTGCTGGGATTAAAGGCGTGCGCCACCACCGCCCAGCTCGGTAGGAAGGTTTTGAAGTTGAACAACTTTGCAGCAGCAATAATTAACCAGGGATTTTAGTAACAGAGACACTTCGTGAGGGCGCTCAGAACTAAATGTGTCTAGAAGTGCATCACACTAAAGATGTGTGATTCTTTAGGGAGAAAAGTACTGTGTACTACTGAAATTCATAGAAGATCAGTAAATGGGGGAGATTATGGATGGAAAGACTCAGTAGCAGAACATGACTTTTTCTCAATGCTATAAATTCATTGCATTGTCAATTAAAGTAGCTGTGCTTTCTTCGTGGAACTTGCTCTACAAAAGGCCTAAAATTTAGAGAGAAAGTCAAAAGACCCAGAATAACCACATCAACTTTAAAGAGGAAAAGTAAATATGGTCGTTCCTATCAAGGGTCAAAGCTTAATAAGACAGTATGATAGGGGGCTAGAGAGACGGCTCAGCGGCTAAGAGCACTGGCTGTTCTTCCAAAGGACCCAGGTTCAAATCCCAGCATCCACGTAGCAGTTCAAAACTCCCTGTAATGGCTGGGCATGGTGGTGCATGCCTTTAATCCCAGCCCTCAGGAGGCAGGGGCAAAGGCAGGCGGATGTCTGTGAGTTCAAGGCCAGCCTAGTCTATAGAGTGAGTTCCAAGACAGCCAGGGCTACACAGAAACCCTGTCTGGTTTAGGGATAGCAAAATAAGTTTGTGGAACAGAATGGCGAGCTTGGAAGCACTCATATCTCTGGGAGCTTAGTGTACTGACTGCTCCTAGCACAAAGTGACAGAGAGAGCACAGACTGTTCGACAAATGACAGAATAAAAACAAAGTTAGGTTATTCATGAATGGTGATTCATGACAGAAATTTCCAGATAGATTGAAGACCTAAATGTGGACCACACCTCTGTAAGTCATTTAGGAGACATACATAGGGTACCGTTGTTTCTAGGAGATATTTGTACTTGGTAGGTGTGTAGTTCAGTGACACTGATGTCACATGGTCATTACTATGTTCATCTCCACAACTATTCTGTTTTCTTCAGTTCAGGATCTCTTAAGTTACAGGAAGTACCAATGAGTGAAGGTGTCATGTATGTTTGCGTCACTCCAAACTAGTAGTGAATGGTAACTCAAAACAAGAGTGGTAGCAGTGAGCATGGAAATCAAAATTAATGGATCTGGGATGTTTTAATGGCAGAAGATGGGAAGTGTGCACAGTTAAGATACAGGTGAAGGGGAAATGAGAGGTCAGCAATGTCTAGATAAGACCCATTTACCATTCAGTTGATGGTGATGGATTCGTGGAGGAAGAGATTTAGAAGAAAAAGTAATTCTGTTTTGGACAGTTACATTTGGAAGGCCTACTGGGCCAAGTGCAGGTGCTCTGTTGGAGATGCACAGTGGAGGTGAGGAGGCTGGAAAGACCCAGCCCAGGATATTTCAGTGTCACTGGCTGTGGTAGATGAGGATTAGACTGGGATGTGTTACACACACACACACACACACACACACACACACAATGTAACATCGTAATGGCTTAAAATTCTTGACTACAGTGGGCATGGAGCTAGAAGCCTTTAATACCAACATGCAGGAGACAGAGGCAGGCAGAGCTCTGTAAGTTCAAGACCAGCCTGATCTACATAGCGAGTTCTAGGCCAGTGAAGGCTGTATAACTAATGTAACAGTAGCCACATGATCACCAGGGACTTGGGGTTTTTCTCTTGCTGCTCTGCTGTGGTCAATCCGCAGTCTCTAATCCCACTGTAACCTCATTCTAGAGTGAGGGAGGAGTGAAAGACAAACATACATGACACCTTCACTCATACTTCATCCCGCAGTTGGCTGTTACTCACCAACCACAAAAGAACAGACATAGGTAAATAGACTATCAAAACTGCTCACCAAAATGTCGTTTTAAGGAAATGCTCAAGTCACAGATTTGGAGAGGGTGGTGTGTATGGATATTATACATCTGATAGAAGACAGCCAGGGTTCATAGAGAACTGATAACCAGCTGAAGCAGGCAGAAGGCCTGAAGAGACACTTCAACAAAGGAATATGTAAATAGATAACATGCATTTGAAAAGGTGCTCAGCATGGTTTTCTGGAAATTTCATAGTGAATGATAATGAAATACTGTCATGTTCCAACTAAGAAGGCTAAAAGCAAACATCAGCAATCATGTTGGGTAGCTGGGACCCTTTGTTTTGCTGGTGCAATATAAAATGTTGCACTTGTGGTTAAAAACATTGAACTTGTTTTCTGACCCAGCAATCTCACTCCTGGGCATTTAATGAGCAAATATGAAAGCACGTCTACAGAAACGTGTATCACATGCTCTTGGGAGCTGAAGGGAGGCAGAATGTTGTAGCCCCCAAGGGTGTACATGCCACATTCTCTGAAACCTGTGACTGTGTTCTGTGTAGATAGCAAAAGGAGTTTTACAAATAGAATTAAGTTTACAGACCTTGAATAGACTCTTTAAAAATAAAAATATGTCCCTTATTCAGTTTCATACAAGTACCTAATGTATTTTGATCATATTTACTCCTCATTACCCTCTCTTATTCCCTTCCCAATCTGTGTAATGAAAAGACCATTTTAGTTTATCTGGGAAAGCCTCCTGTAGCCTCGCAGAGCCCTTTAAAGTAGCACAGGAAATCAGATGAGACAGAGATGTGGCAAGGAGGGACAAGCTGTTGTTAGCTCAGCAATATCGTGGACTACCTGCAAAGTCCTGTGAGAGGTGTCTGGGAGCTCGGGGGTGGCACTGGGGCTCCTTCATTACCAGCAAGGAAATGAGGACTTCAGCCCTACAGTAGATTACAACTGAATCACCTGCCAGAACCGAACTCTGCCTCAGACGTACACGAGGCTGAAAATGGACGCCTTCAGAGCTTTCAGTAAGGAAAAACACTGGTTTCAGTCTCATGACTCTGAGCCTCTGCTAGGTGTCTAGGAATCTGCATTTTATTAAGAACCTATGTAGAACCTGCCCCTAGGTGATACTTGGAATAATACTTTGTAGCTTTTTCATTAAAACCTCCAGACTCCTCTTCCCCTCCCTCGCTCTTAGCCTCTCTTTCTCTCCACACCCCCCTCATGTGTGTGTTTGTGCATGCATGACTGTTTCTCTTTTCTTCATATCCAACATACCTGCCATTATATATTTTAAAAAACCCAAAAAACAAAAATCCCCTCCAAAACCCAAAAAAAACTCTAGACTCATGGCCTGGTGACACATTAGTGAGTGACAGGCACACTTATACCTGTGGACTAGACCTCCCTGCTCTACCCACATCACTTTTGACCTTACATGAGTATTTCATAAAGATCTTAATCTAAACGTGTTAAGTTGGGGATCATTCCTTCCTGCCAAATCCACTTGTTTCGGTAACCTTTTTGTCTTTTCTCTTGAACCTAGGATCCGAGTCGGGCACTGAGAACTTGGGTTGTCATTGGCCCAGCCCCCTCCCTGCCACGTTCAGCTGGTTGTTGGACTTGGTTGGTTTTCATAACCTACTCACACATACGTTTGTTTTATTGATGATTTTCTGAGCCACTACCTTAACTCCAGGTTCCTTTTCTTCTTGATCACTGTTAACACCCTCCATAGTGGTTTTTTCTGTCTCCGTTTCCTCTCCTTCCCATCTTACTATGTAGACCTACCTGGCTGGCCTGGAACTCTTTGTAGTCCAGGCTAGCCTTAAACTCACAGTGATCCCCCTTCCTCTGCCCCCTGAGTGCTAGAATTAAAGGCAGGCACCACCATACCTGGCTTATTTAAACAAATCTGTTTAAAAACAACTAAAAAGTTGATAGTTACTCTATTAGCGTTACGTAACAGACAGCATCACATGACAGAGTAAGCTCAGAATCCTGCCATGGCCCTGACTTCCATAGTCTCAATAGGATGAGTTGGCAAAAGCTACTAAGAAAAGGAAACCCCAGAAACACTCCCTGTTCGCCCTAATACACATTTGTAGAACACACTACTCGTTCTTTCCAAGTACATCTGGGGCAGTTGTCAAAATAGACCCCATTCTGTGCCTTAAGGCAGACCTGAGTTGGACTTCTGAAGCCTGCTCTTAACCACTGTGGTGTGGAATTAAGCTAAGAATAATACAGGCATCTGGAGACATCCAAAATATTTGAGAATGAATCCTACTTTTTATGGGTTAGCTTATAGTCTTGAAGAACAATATTCCAGGAAACAGTCTGGAAAATGTCTTCTTATGAGACCAAGGAAACAGTGTGAAACTTGCTTTTAGCAGCAGCACAAATAAATGGACATTAGAACTGTGTGTGTGTGTGTGAGACCGTGAACAGGTGTACACAGAGGTGTGGGTGTCAATGTCAAGTGTGTTTAACCCTCCATCTTATTCTAAGAAACTTTGTATCACTATTTAGTATTTGTGTGGGGTTGGGGAGGAATGTGTGCCACAGTGCTGTGTGAAGGTCAGGGGCCAGTGTGCAGGAATTGATTCTGTTTCCACAGTGCGGATCCCCAGGATTGAACTCAGGCTATCACGCTTGGTGGCAGGCAGCTTACCTTTACTGAGCGATTTCCTTGGCTCCATCTTATTTTTTGAGACAATGTTTCTCACCAAACTTGACTAGACTTGCTGGTCAGACCACCAAGCCCCAGGACACCTCCTGCTGTTGCTGTCACAGTGCTGGGATCATAGGCACATGTTGCTGCCCCAGGCTTGTAATATGCATGCTAGGGACCCAACTCGGGACTTCATGCTTTTCTTGCAAGCATTCTACCGGCTGAGCATCTCTACTGCCTTGGAAATTGAAACTCTTCAGTCCATCTCTGAGCCCATCAATTTGAAGTCTGTGATAGTCCGGCAGCCCACAGAGATGAGTTCTTGATCAAAGATTATAAAGCCTGAGTCAAACAAATCACCACAAGGGCTAGGCACAGAAATAGGATTCCAACACAGAAACTTTTATTTATAAAAAAGTGCTCAGGAGGCAGAGGCAAGTAGATTTCTGTGAGTTCAAGGCCAGCCTAGTCTACATAGTTCCAGGGCAGCCAGGGCTATGTAGAGAGACCCTGCCTCCAAAAAAAAAACCAGAAAAAAGACTATAAAATATAAAGGGAATATTTAGAAACTGTGTGCATTGGCTTGTTGTAGCATTGTGTACCATCCCAATGGCCCACACTGGCATTTATTACTTAGCAGTTAGAAGATTCAAATAAATGGGGTCAGCTGGGGCTGGTTAGACTAGAGTGGCGTGGCTTGGCTGGCAGTTAGTGCTGGCTGTGGACTGTCTTAGTGGGAGTTTTCTGCCACTCCATGGCTGTGTTCTTTTGTCAAGAGCAGATAGAACTGTTTGGGGACAATGGTAGCAGGACTATCTGGACCTGCCAGCCACCCAAACAATGACATGCAGATCTTTTATTAATTACAAAAGTTTGTCCTTCACTTAGGCTTGTTCATAACTAGCTCTTATAACTTAAATTATTTTTATACTTTATACTAATCCGTGTTCTGTCACGTGGCTTGGTGGGTACCTCTTCTCAGTCCCGGCACCCTTTTCTTCCTCCTTGTTTGGCTGGTGAATTCTCCGCACCTGATTCTTTTCCAGAGTTCCTATCTCTGCCTGGAAGTCCCACCTTCCTTTTCTGTCTTTGTTACAAACTGACCAGCTCTTTGTTAAATCAATCAGAAGGTGTTGGAAGGAGTTTTTACAAAATACCATGCATGCAGTCAAAAGAATAACAATACCAAAGTCTGGCCTGTTTTCAGCTCTCTGCTGGTTCAGAAATGCATTTGAATAATACAAAGACAACCTTTACACAGTGCACAAAAGATCGCCCCAGCAAGCAGACATACGTTGTATATGCTTGTGGTCTTTAAAAAGAACATTTAAAAACATTAAATGTCCACGTTGGGATTCTGCTTAGTAACTTGAATTTTCTGCATTTCCTCTTAATTACCACTCACTATTGAACACAACATGAAGAATAAAGAAAGTGCAGCTAACTTTATTCTAGTTAAGCCCAGTTTGTTTTCAGGGGTGAAATCCTTAGTTGAGACTTTTTTCTCAGTCTTGAGTAATCTAACTGTGTGTGGCCCATGTGATGGTGTCCTTAGGGTCAGAAGAAAGTTTTTTTTTTTTTTAATTACTTTATTTTTTTTTTCAAGTTACATCTCAGTCGCAAACCCTTCCCTATTCCCCCTTCTTGTCCCACCCTTCCACCCTCTTCCCCCCCCCCAACAGCTTCTCTTTTCATTCCAACAAATAGTTCTTTCTCTTATAACAGTAAATTCTATACAAAACAGCAGAATTAAATATGCCACATTTATGAGAGTTAAATGGCCCGGTATACCTTCCCAGTGTCCACTTCATACATATTTGGCCCCTGACTTTAACCTTCTACCTTCTAACCATCTCCATGAGTTTAAAGTTCTATAACTGACTTAGTTTTCATACTAACTTGCATCACTATTATAACCATCTTCTTAGATCTAGAACACCCTCTTGATTCCTAAACAACTCAAAATTTTGCTATGAGACTCAAGCTGTCTATTCTTCAACCACCTCAGAGAGCTGAGAAGGATAAATATATCTGATTGTATAGGAAGTGCAGGGCCTGCAGCTTCCAATACTAAGAAATGACAAACCAGTGACTACCTGGACAGTTCCCATTTTCTCTCCATACATTCCAGCATCAGTCTTCAGCCTTTGGTCCTGTTTCTCTGACAGACATTTATTGTAGAGCAGGGATTGTGAAGGACTAACCTACCCTGTCTTGGCAGAGCTAGGCTGTCGACTTCCCTGCTACCAAGTTTTGTCCTTTTTGGACCGCAGTCTGTCTGCAGTTGAAGCAAGGAGTTTTTACATGTCAAGAGATAGGCTTGCCACTAATTCAACCATCTCACATTGGAGATTCTTCGATGCTTTTCTTCTACTTGGAGTAGAATAGGGGGTGCTGTCAGGAGCTGATATGTCACGATATCAAAAAAAATCTTAATTTAAGACCACATCTTTGAATGCCATATTCTGCAGATCTCTTGGGGTTTTTGAAGATGCCCTATCTCTCTTGTATTTAGATAAGCAAATGTTGCTTGTCTCTTAACAACTTGATTACTGAGTAGCTTAGAGAATATCTGTGATAGACTGTCTTAGTAGCTAACAAGGTGACATGCATGCATGACTAGGAGTTTGTTTTTCTTAACTATCCTAAACAGTTTAAGACGGTTGGTATCAAGAGGCCAGAACTTCACATTTCATTTTTAAGTATCTCTAAGTACGATACCATTAGGAAGCGTTACCTTAAATTTTGCATCAATATACAAAGATCTATTCAAATGTGGCTAAATATACTCTTAATTTTGTATCGATATACAAAGATCAATGCCTATGCGGCCCAATACAATCTTAATATTGCGTCCATATACAAGGGTCAATACCATTGTGGCCAACTATAATCTTAGTTTTGTATCAATATACAAATATCAATACTGACGTAGACCAATACAATCTTATTTTTGCACAATAAACAATGGTCAATACCACTTTAGCCAAATATACTATTAATTTTGTATCAATATACAAGGGTATAAGGGCATATTCAATAATGTGACCTTTCTTCTTGATCCTTCCTGTGCTGTGTCTTGATTTTTCTCTCGTCCATGCATTCCTACATAGGAGATAAAGAAGGATACAGAAAAGGGAAAGAAGGAATACCCTGGGTCTAATCTCCAAAACCCATTAAACAGGACCATTTAACAACTTGTAATCTCTTCCCCTAAATAACAGTGTTTTCAGTTGTCCTTCAAATAACCGAAGAAAGGGGAGGCAGAGAAACACCCTCCCCACCCTCTGGGTATGGGACGTCCCTCTCTTAAAATGACTTCCTGCTGATTTGGGTCGTAGTAAACCTGTTTGGGGCCCAAACCAAAATGGAAAAATGGTTAAAAATGTTTATACAATCCTTTTATGTTCAGTCCTTCTGTTCTCAGCTGTTTAGATGACCTAAGGAGTTTGTAGGCAGAAGCTGAACTTCCAGGCTTTACTGAGGTTCTGGCTGGGGCATTGTGTAGGGCTGAACGGTCTTAGCGATATTGAGTTGTTGTGGTTGTAGGCTTTTGATGGAGACATCTATTGAGGGAGTCTGTCAGGCTGAATCATCTGGGTCACTCGTCTTCTTTTGGTGTCTGATTCTGATTTCTGCTGAGGTTTCCGTTGTCCAGTTGTCCCTGGGTTCCTTGAATGGATGCTTTGATTCTCCTGGAATGATAAGAACAGAGCCCTGCCCTATTCCTCACTCAGGGACAATCACCCTCTTTTTTTTTGGGGGGGTAGGTAATATTTCTCCTGAAGCAAATTTGGTTTTTGACAATATATAAAGTGTTATCTTTCAATCTGGTTTAAAGAAGAAATTATTTTGTTATTTTGGAGCTAAACCAGCTTTAGTGTATATATTTTGAGGTCTCGAAGGACAATTTGTTTGTGTTGTGTGGGCCTTTTGTAAGTAGCTTTTAAACTTAGGTCCTTCCAAATCCTATGTGTGTGTCTCTGCATTCTAAATAGTGGGATCCAAGACCTGTGGTTCCCATCTAAGGGGATAAAAGATGTGTTCCACCACTCCTGGATCAAAGTTTTTCTTTATTTAGAGTTTGTTTTGTATCAGGCTGACCTTGAGCTCTGAGATCTGCCTGTTTCTGTCTCTAGTGTGTTGGGATTAAGGGTGTACTCTTCTTGAATGATGGGATTAAGGGTGTGTACCCTCACCACCCTTTTCCGTGTAACTCTAGAATTTATAAGTCCACTAACACTTTGGTGCTCCTCCCGTCTCTGCTGAAGTTAAAGGCATGGGTTAACACCACATTTCTCCTGTATTTTACCTTAGCTCTACGTTTTTTCGACACTTGGAGGTTCATAAAACCAGGTTGAATGGCTGTGTCCTTTAATTTATTTACAGTGTATTAACGTTGTTACCTGCTTTTTTTTTTAATTAGTAAATTTATTTGTTTGTTGCTACAGGTTACATCCTTGACATATTGTCCTCTTTTCCTGCTTCCCAGGCCCACCCTCCCATGCTCTACTCCCTGACCCTTCCATCTTGAATCTCTGGGGTGGAGTGTCCCTGCATACCAGTCTCTCACCACAGATCAGGAGTCATATGAGGGCTGAGGGCCTCTTCATACACCGGGGGTCTACGAGACGCTCTCCAGTGAAAGGTGTCTCCTTGATAAGGGGGTGGGGGGGGGGAACAAAAAAAAAAAAACCAACAGACACACAAACCCACAAAAACAAAGAACAACAACAAAAAAAGAGAGGAAAAAGAAAGAGAAAAAAAGAGGGAAAGGAAAAAGAAAAAGAAATGAAAAGAAAAAAGAAATTTATGTCCATGTTCCTTTTGGTGTGTTGGTTGTAGTACAGATATCCTGTACAATATAGCTAAAATCCTACTATAAGTGAATAGATGCCATGTGCATCCTTCTGAGTCTGGGTTAGCTCACTCAGGATGAGCTTCTCTAGATCCATCCATTTGGTTGCAAATTGCATGATTTCATTGTTTCTTATAGCTGAGTAGTATTCCATTGTATAGATGTACCACAATTTTTTAATCCATTCTTCAGTTGAGGGACATCTGGGTTGTTTCCAGTTTCTAGCTATTACAAATAAGGCTGCTGCCGGGCGGTGGTGGCGCACGCCTTTAATCCCAGCACTCGGGAGGCAGAGGCAGGCGGATCTCTGTGAGTTCGAGGCCAGCCTGGTCTACAAAGCGAGTCCAGGACAGCCAGAGCTACACAGAGAAACCCTGTCTCGAAAAAAACAAACAAAAAAAAACCAAAACAAATAAGGCTGCTATGAACATAGATGAGGAGACTTCCCTATGTCTCCGTGAGGTGTCCTTTGGGTGTATACCCAGAAGTGGTATGGCTGGGTCCTGAGGCAAAGTTATTCCTAGATTTCTAAGATATCTCCAGACAGACCTCCATAGTGGTTGCACAAGCCTGCACTCCCACCAGCAATGGAGTAGGGTTCCCCTTTCTCCACACCCTCGCCAGCATGTGCTGTCATTTGAGCTCTTTATCTTAACCATTCTGACAGGTGTGAGATGGAATCTCAGGGTCGTCTTGAGTTGCATTTCTCTGATGATTAAGGATGTTGAGCATTTCTTCAGGTGACTCTCGGCCATTAGGGATTCCTCCTTTGTGAATTCTCTATTTAGCTCCGTCTCCCATTTTTTGATTGGATTATTTGGTTTCTTGGCATTTAGTTTCTTGAGTTCTTTGTAGATTTTAGATAATAGCCCTCTATCAGATGTGGGGTTGGTGAAGATTTTCTCCCAGTCTGTAGGCTGCTGTTTTGTTCGAATGACAGTGTCTTTTGCCTTACAGAAGCTTTTCAGTTTCATGAGGTCCCATTTATTGATTGTTGATCTCAGGTCCTGAGCTGTTGGTGTTCTGTTCAGGAAGTTGTCACCTGTGCCAATGAGTTCGAGGGTTTCTCCTACTTTTTCTTCTAGTATATTTAGTGTGGCTGGCCTTATGTTAAGGTCTTTGATCCACTTGGAATTAAGTTTTGTACAAGGTGATAGGTATGGGTCTAATTTCATTCTTTTGCAAGTGGACATCCAGTTGGACCAGCACCATTTGTTGATGATGCTGTCCTTCTTCCATTGTGCAGTTTTGGCTTCATTGTCAAAGATTAGTTGGCCATAGGTGTGTGGGTCCATGTTTGGGTCTTCAATTTGATTCCATTGATCCACTGGTCTGTTTCTATACCAGTACCATGCTGTTTTTATTACTGTTGCTCTGTAGTACAGCTTGAAATCTGGGATGGTGATACCTCCAGATGTTTTTTCATTGTACAGGATTGATTTAGCTATTCTGGGCTTTTTGTTGTTCCATATGAAGTTGAGAATAGCTTTTTCCAGGTCTATAAAGAATTGTGTTGGTATTTTGATAGGAATTGCATTGAATCTATATATTGCTTTTGGTAGAATAGCCATTTTTATTATGTTGATCCTACCTATCCATGAGCACGGGAGATCTTTCCATCTTCTAAATGCCTCTTCCATTTCTTTCTTCAGGGGCTTGAAGTTCTTGTTATATAGGTCCTTTACATGCTTGGTTAGAGTTACCCCCAGGTATTTTATGTTGTTTGTGGCTATTGTGAAGGGGGTTGTTTCCCTTATTTCTTTTTCGGTATGCTTGTTTGTTGTATAAAGAAGGGCTTCTGATTTTTTTGAGTTAATTTTGTATCCAGCCACCTTGCTGAAGTTGTTTATCAGCTGTAAGAGTTCTTTGGTGGAGTTTTTGGGGTCGCTTATGTATACTAACATATCATCTGCGAATAGGGATTTGACTTCTTCATTTCCAATGTTTATCCCTTTGATTTCCTTTAGTTGTCTTATTGCTCTAGCAAGAACTTCAAGTACTATATTGAAGAGATATGGTGAAAGTGGACATCCTTGTCTTGTCCCTGAGTTTAGAGGAAATGCTTCAAGCATCTCTCCATTTAATTTAATGTTGGCCACTGGCTTGCTGTATATTGCCTTTATTATTTCTAGGTACGGCCCTTGTATGCCCGTTCTCTCCAGGACTTTAAGCATGAAGGGGTGTTGGATTTTGTCAAATGCTTTTTCTGCATCTAGCGAGATTATCATGTGGTTTTTTTCTTTCATCTTGTTTATATGGTAAATTACATTGATAGACTTTCGTATATTGAACCATCCCTGCATTCCTGGGATGAAGCCTACTTGATCATGATGTATGATATTTTTGATGTGTTCTTGAATTCGGTTTGCTAGTATTTTATTAAGTATCTTTGCATCTATGTTCATGAGGGAGATTGGTCTGAAGTTCTCTTTCTTTGTTGGGTCTTTGTGTGGTTTAGGAATCAGAATGACAGTGGCCTCATAGAATGAGTTTGGCAGTGTTCTTTCTGTTTCTATGTGGTAGAAGAGTTTGAAGAGTAATGGTGTTAGCTCCTCTTTGAAAGTCTGGTAGAATTCCGTGCTAAAGCCATCTGGCCCTGGGCTTTTCTTGGTTGGGAGATTATTAATGACTGTTTCTATTTCCTTAGGGGTTATTGGGCTGTTTAAGCTGTTAATCTGATTTTGATTTAGTTTTGGTAGGTGGAATGTATCGAGGAAATTGTCCATTTCGCTTAGGTTTTCAAATTTGGTGGAGTATAGATTTTT
>CAJQZJ010034140.1:4054610-4066653 GCA_907164525.1 Lophiomys imhausi | reverse complement strand
CCTTGCCCCGCGGGGGGAGGTGTGGGATCTGCTCCCCTTGCCCCGCGGGGGGAGGTGTGGGATCTGCTCCCCTTGCCCCGCGGGGGGAGGTGTGGGATCTGCTCCCCTTACCCCGCGGGGGGAGGTGTGGGATCTGCTCTCATTGCCCTGCGGAGGGAGGTGTGGGATCTGCTCTCCTTACCCTGTGGGGGGAGGTGTGGGATCTGCTCTCCTTACCCTGTGGAGGGAGGTGTGGGATCTGCTCTGGTCTACCCTGCCCTGGCCCAGAAGCTTCCCTGACATTCTAGGCCAAGGTAGAGCCACCGTTTGCCTATCAGTAGAGTCAGTGAAGAACTTGGTGAAGTATCTGACTTTTCCCAGAGACTAACTCAGAGAGCCGTGGCTTGTTCATTGTTCTGTCCCATTGCTTATATCATCTAAGGCATGCAGGCAGTGTTTGTTGAAGGATGAAATGACAGACCTCCTCTGAGCACTGATTCTTTTATTTTATAACAGGGCTGTCCTGCTCACCCTTCATGTATTTGACAATAAACATTTATTGATTGTCTACTATGCACCAGGTGCTGTTTTCAGCCCTGAGATTACGGTGTTGAATATGATGAAGTCCCTGGCCTTATGCTGTTTCCTTTGAAGCAGGCTAGCCAGGATTACTCAGTCAGACCCTGGCTCCTCAAACAAAACAAAAATATCTGTTGGGCTGTCATGGTGGCTCAATGGAAAGAACATTTGCTGCCCAAGCATGAGGACCTGAGTTCAAATCCCCAGCACCCACATAAGTAAGAATCAGGGTGTAATACATGCACTTATAGCTCCAGCATCAGAGGGACGATCACTGGGGGTGCTGGCCGCCAGCCCAGTTCCTAGTTCTGTGAGGGGCCCTTTGTCAGCAGGGTAGATGTCCCTCTGGCCTCCGTGCACCACGCATGGGCATGTGTACCTGTGCATGAGAGAGGGCACGCAATCTCGCTTGCTCACACTCTGTCTCTCACATGCACACATGCATAAACATGCACACACACACACACACACACACACACACACACACACACATTTTTGCAGTAGAGTCTTTTTTGTCCTGGGAATTCTGAATCTGAATTTTAGGTACAAAAAAGAAACAGGAGCAATAGACAAGGCTTTCCACTCTTCCTTCTCTCAGTGTCTGCAGTATAGCAAACTTCAGCGTTTACTTTTAGCAGAGGAGAAAAGGGAGGAAAGATTGAGAGGAAACATTCTAGGAGGCTGGGGATACATAGCTCAGGGGAAGAGCATGTGCCTAGCACACACAAGACCCTGTTTGACGCCGAGCATTGAGAGAGATGCTGATAGTCTACTGAAAAGCCACAGATGGTAACAGTGGAGCAGAGAGAGCACTGGATGCTCCGGGATCTCCATGTTGAGGACCAGAGAGCACCAGAAGGCCATCTTGGGATCAGGACTGTCCCAGAGAGTCGCAGTCAGGAAGCTCTGTGGATTAGCTCTGCAGACCTCCTCATTCTTGGTGTAGACCTCCTGTGAGGGACTGTGAGTTCATGGGGGCACTGTCTCCCCCTCCAGATTTCCACGAGTGTCTGACTTTAGTGTGGTACCCAGCCAACCTTCCAGCTCTGCAGTCTAGGATTTGAACACTTTGGATGGATATATATTAGATAGGCAATGTGTCTGCTAATAAGACTTTAAAGATATACATTTAAAATGTTTCCAAGGTCCAAACAAAAATACTCTCTTTGCCTATACATTAAATGGGGCCATGTAAACTCTGCTGCTTAAACCAAAAAGTACATTATGATTATTTGGGGTGGAGAGGGAAGTCATTTTAGAGGTTCCGCTTGACGGACAAGCCCCTCAGTGTAGGCTCTGGGAAGTTCATTGATCCCACCTTGCCTCCAGCTGCAGAATCTCCTGCTGGTCACACTCAGTGGAAGGCTGCGACCCTGGCTGTACAGCAGTGGCATGGACACCTGGTTCTTTTCATTTGGCTTGGGATAGCAGAACAGGAGCTTGAAGGATGAGTGTGGAAGCCATAATATAAATCATGTTTTACTGAGTGCTACCATGTATTGATAGTCACTAACAATACATAGAATATGTAATGTTAGAAATTATTTATATAACAAAAATACAACTTTTGACCTAGTTATACACAAAAGGTTTACACTGTCGCCTGTTTCTTGTCATACTTTAAAAAAAATGAAATCATGTTGACTTTTCCTTTTTCTTTTTGAAGGAAATATTATAAGATTTACCGGATCCCTCATTTTAGGGTAAGTAATGATGGTTATCGTACAGTACTAATGGGTCCATGATACTGTTATTGGAAATCTCAGCAAAAGTGATTTGTGGATAACACAGCTATGAGATTTGGGATGTCAGAAGGTTGAGCATGCCCCTGCAGGGACGTGTGTGTACATATATGAAATGTGTAATGGGATTGTATGTAATAGATTGAAACCAAAACTGTTCTAAGTGTACATTTGCAGGAGAGTGGATAAATAAATTGTGTAAGTGTGTTTATGTTGTAAGGGAACTGTATGTACAGACAGTAGCATGGATGAGTCACATGAACATAAGACTAAACAAAAGAGCATATCTAGCCTGAGTCCATTCACACAAAGCTTTAATTGAGGCCAAACAGAGCACTGCTGTCTAAGGGTGTGCACACGGGTCAGCAGACCCACGATGACCATCAGTGACATTATGATTATTGCTACCAGCCAACCATGGAACAATAAGACAGAATGCACCATGAGCTTTGGGGAACTGCTCGTCTTTTCTTTCTTTCTTTTTTAAGTATATAAAGGCAGGTTTATTGGGGGCAGCTCTCGGGTGGGTTCACTAGTCCAAGGAAAGTTGCCATGAAGACGGAGACAGAAAAGTGGGGTGGGGGACAGAGAGAGAGAGAGAGAGAGAGAGAGAGGAGAGTGCATGCAGAGAAAGAAGAGAGATGAGCCATCTTTATTTCTTGTTTAGATATAATCATGTGGCCACTTGCTGTTTGTGTGTGTGTGTTTGTTTAATTGATTGTTTTTTTTTTTGAGGTAGAGTTTCTCTGTGTATCCCTGGCTGTCCTGGAACTTGCTCTGTAGACCAGGCTGGTCTTGAACTCACAGAGATCCACCTGCCTCTGCCTCCCGAGTGCTGGGATTAAAGGCATGCGCCACCACTGCTCAGCTCAGCTCACTTGCTGTTTCTGTAAGGCGAGATGAACATATATGCACATGTACATATGTGTATACACACTTGTGCAGTGACACTTGTACGTTACTGTTGCTGGTTTCCTAGTAAAATAGAAAGCAGTTCTGTGGAAAGCTCTTGGGTCATTTCTAGACTCTGATTTGTGAGGAACTTTTTTATTCTTTTTTAGGGGTTCCTTATTTCTTACATACGAAGTTCTGGCCCTGAAGAAATCTTTAACATTAGACACTCAGGTGGTGGAAAGAGAAAAAATGAAGTCTTACATCTATTTACACACAGTTCCTGCAGACAAGTTAGAAAATTGTGGTAAGTTTGGTGCTAAGTACCTCCATCTCTCTAAAATAGGAGCAGTTATTGAATTTAGAAGTGGGTCTGTATAGATTACAGTACTGCTGACAAGGAGGCTCAGCCTTCTGGAAGAGGCAGGCTCCCAAGAGTCTTAGTCAGTGTTCTATTGCTGGGAAGAGACACCATGACCAAGAAGCATTTAATTAGGACGGGCTTGCAGCTTCAGAGGCTTAGTCCATTATCATCATGGTGGGAAACATGGCAGTGTACAAGCAGGTTCTGGAACAGTAGCTGAGAGCCTCATCCTGATCTGTAGACAGGCAGAGACTGAGCCAGGCATGGGCTTTTTGAAACCTCAAAACCCACCCCCAGTGGCACACTTCCTCCAACAAGGCCACACCTCCTAATCCTTCCAATCCTGTCAAAGAGTTCCACTCCCTGGTGACCAAGCATTCAACTGTATGAGCTTTGGGGCCATTCTTATTCAAACCACCACATGAAGCATTAACCGATGTCCAGAATCGGGGCTTCTGTGTTTCCCCAGGTCTTCAGCATCTTTACAACAAAATAAGGGCTGACCAGTGGGTGCCCTTGTGTCCAGCCCTGGGTTCCCTCCTCTGTGGGGACTATTAGTTCAGTTTCGTAAGTACAAATGCTTGATTTTGTCATTCAGCTCAGAGCCCATCAGGCTGCTGGGGGTGACTCATGCAACTGAGCTCAAGAAGCAGGTTGAGAAATGTGAATTACTTATTGCTTCCATCTGTTATGAAGGCTGAGCGGTCTGCCTGTGCAAGTTGGGACTTCCCCTCCCTGATGCCGAGGTTGCATGCAGACCTCTTGGTTACTCGGTAGAGGTGAGCTTTTAGCTTAGAGGAGGGTCTTTTCCTCGTCTCTGGGCATCTAGGTGAGCCCACACCCTACCCTGCCTTGCAGCTATCCTAGGATGTTAGCTCTCATGTACCTGTGAGCAGGTCACAGTCCGGCATGGGGTGGTCCCTCTGCTCAACTGTATATGATCACCATACCATCTTTATTTCAGGGCTTTCTTGGACTTCAGCACCCACTAGGGTGCTTACACTTTCAGTTATTGTTACCATGTCTTATAAGTTACCTACCTCATTCTTAGAGCATTTTCCAAGTTCAGTTCTAGGTCAGCTATGCACAGGGAACATTCTGCTGAATATTGGTCAGCTTCTTTTATTCATGAGGATTGCTATAGAGACTCTTCTCAACTTGTTTTCTTTTGCTGTTACCTTGTTCTGGATTCCAAATCATTCTGTGTTCCCATAATAAGTGTTTGCATTTAATAGTAACAATAAGAGGTCAAAAGTGTTATTTTATTTTTTTGTTCTTTGTGATTAACTTTGGAGCCTAGTTTATGCATTTCTCTTTGAAGTATTGGAGCATGGTATTAAAAGTACACACTTGGTCTTATTTGCTGCCATCATTTTAGGGATTGTTTGGCAGGCAAGAAAAGAACTTCACAAAGCAGTAAGAAAAATGTTGGCAGCAGCCGCCAGGGTACTACGGAGCCCATTTGCTGGTACGTGTAGACACGGGTCCTCATCAGTGGTCTGAAAATCGTGTGGACAACAACCAAGACTGAAACACATTCTTCCAGAACTTTTTTTTCTTTTCTTTTTTTTTTTAAGATTTATTTATTTATTATGTATATAGTGTTCTGTCTGCATGTATGCCAGAAGAGGGTGCCAGATCTCACTGTAGATGGTTGTGAGCCACCATGTGGTTGCTGGGAATCGAACTCAGGACCTCTGGAAGAGCATCCAATGCTCTTAACCTCTCAGCCATCTCTCCAGCCCCTGAAACACATTCTTATGCTTCTCTTTTATTAACTATAGGAAACTGGCGCAGGAGCATCCTCTCAGCTGTGTTTAATTTTACAGCTTAAGGGCTTTGGATAGTTTTCTTCCATTTTTGTACTATAATGATAAGATAACTACATAGCTGCTGAGAATATTCTTTTATAAAATATTCAGAATTTAAAATTTATTTGAAAATCACCCCATGCTTTCTCATACTAAGAATATTGCTTCAAAAATGTAAAGTTCATTTTTATAATCAATTCTCCAATTTGGAGTTAGCTTTAGAATACTGTCCTGGCCAGGAATGGTGACCCAGAGCCTGGGCTACAGAGTGAGTTCCAGGACAGCCAGGGCTACGCAGAGAAACCCTGTCTCGAAAAACCAAAGAATAGAAATAAAATGCTGTCCTGGTCACTTTACAAAGTTGACATCATGAATAGGTAGGAGAACTATCTAGAATTAAGACTAAAGAGAATTCATCAACTCCTGTGTTTAAAACATCTTAAAGACGCTTTATGGTGACTATTTGAATGTGCAGGTTTCCTGGATTTTAGATTTTTGTGAGTGCTCTTGGATATGATAATAACATCATGATAATAGGAGAGAAATAAATTTGTTTGTTTTGTTTTTTGAAACAAGATCTCTCTATACAGCCCTGGGTGTCCTAGAACTCACTTTATAGACCAGGCTGGCATCAAACTCACAGAGATCCGCCTGCTTCTCCGTCCTGTGTGCTGGGATTAAAGGTACCCAACAATAAATGTGTTCTTAGGAGATGCAAATTGAACCTGAAAGGGTAAAACATCTTACGTCTGTACAGGTGGTTTATGTACATGCAGATGATCCAGTATGGCAGAGTGACAGCTGCTGATGCTAGATGTGCCAGGCAGGTGGGTGTTAGGGATACATGTATTGCTTTCAGTTCTTTTTATATAGAATCTTCAAGAAAAAAAATTTTAGTGGAAAGGAAAAAAAATAACCACATAATAAAAGATAGCATAGAATATTAAACAAAAGTACACATATAATACTTGTAGCAGATATAAAAAAATATGATAACTAAAGTCAAAGATTTGGTCATTTTAGAGCTGGGAAGATGGCTCAGTGAGTAAAATACTTGTCCTTCACACGTGAGGACCTGAATTTGGATAACCTAGAACCTACATAAACGGCCAGTAATTCTCGCACACACCTGCAATCTCAGCCTTGGGAAGCAGAGACGGGCTCACCGGCCAGCCAGACCACAGCTGCCTCAGTGAGGCTCTGACTCAGAGATATGAATGCATACAGCACACACACACAAATGTGCACACCTTCATATACCACATGGACACACAAACGTCTTAACTGTTTATACTGTGTGTCTTCCTGTGTGTGTGTTGTATTCTTTTTGCAAAGACTCCTTCAGCACAGCTGACATAGAAGATCATGACTGTGCCGTGTGGGTGCTCTTAAAGAAGAGTCGGGAGGACGACAGAGCCGTGCGACTAGAGGCTGTGCGGGAAATGTCAGAGGCTCACCACTGGCACGGTAATGAGGAGCACGGGTGGGGTCAGCCACCTGTGAGAGAAGGGGGTGAGGTTAAGGGAGGAAAAAGATCCAGGCATTGTAATATGAAAACACACACACGCACACTGAAAACATTTGAGAAAAAGTCTTCTGGTAAAGTGGAAAACCTGCTGATCTGGTAGTCCCGGCATGTTTTTTGAAAGCAACCTTCGAAGTGACGCACGTTCATCAGAACGCGACTTCACTATTTCACTGAGGGAAACTCCTGATTCTGAGTTACCAGTTTTCACATTTGAACTTCAGATTGTGTTTTTTGTTTGTTTGTTTTTTGGTTTGGGTTTTTGAGACAGGGTTTCTCTGTGTAGTAGCCCTGACTGTCCCAGAACTCACTCTGTAGACCAAACTGGCCTCGAACTCACAAAGATCTGCCTGCCTCTGCCTCCCGAGTGCTGGGTTTAATATATCATCGGCCAGCTTTGAACTTCAGATTTTTTTTTTTTTTTTTTTTTTTGGTTTTTCGAGACAGGGTTTCTCTGTGTATGCTTGGCTGTTGAACTTCAGATTTTTAAAAATGTTACTCAGAGCATGACCTGGAGTATAGAGAATTGTGTGGTTGGTGGTCATTGAGTTTCCCGGGTGTGTGATTGGTGGTAACTGTGAACCACATTGGGTGTTGAACTTCCAGGTACTGTACGTACAACTAAGTTGTGAAAAATACTTGGGAAATTTGGGGTTACAAAGTTGCAGAATAGTTTAAGAATCGAAGTGCTTTCAAGTAGTTGTTTATTTAATCTAGTGATAACTTTTAGTTACTCTTGATGTTAACAAACACTGTTTTTTTTCACAACAGACTACCAGTACAGGATAATTGCTCAAGCCTGTGACTGGAGGACCCTTATTGGTTTAGCACGAAGCAAAGAAAGTGATCTTCGCTTTTTCCTCCCACCCCCTCCTCTGCCATCTTTAAAAGACGTAAGCATAGCACTAAGGAAGTAGAAAGGGGTAACTCATGCTCCTAGCATAGGTGCAGATAAACTTCCACAAACAAGCCGGGCCTGGTTTTAAAAAACAGGAGACCTGGATGCAAAGCTTTAAGTTTCCACAGTGCTGGGATGCTCACGAGTGTTGTTCTTCTGCCATTCACTGCCTTTGTGGGTGGGGAGTCTGCTGAGCTAGATAACTCTGTAGCCTGTCAGTGTTCAGGAGTGGGTGCCTTGCAGTAAATTTTTTTTTGTTACCGTTTTAAGATTTATTTTCTTTTGAATTATGTGCATACATGGATGTGGGTGTGTGCACATGAGTACACGTGTGTAGGGAGGTCAGAAGAAGGTATCAGATCCCAGGGCTGGAGTTACAGGTGGTTATAATCACCAGACATGAGGGCTGGAACCCAGACTGCAAAAGCAATGCATGCTTCTAACTGCCGAGTCATCTTTCCCACCTGCCTTGTTGTTTTATGCATCTGATTTCTTTTTCAACCTGAGTACTCTCGACATCTTAGATCAAATGATTTTTTTTTTTTTTTTTTTTGGTTTTTTCGAGACAGGGTTTCTCTGAATATCTCTGGCTGTCCTGGACTCGCTTTGTAGACCAGGCTGGCCTCGAACTCACAAAGATCCGCCTGCCTCTGCCTCCCAAGTGCTGGGATTAAAGGCGTGCGCCACCACCGCCCGGCTTCAAATGATTTTTTTTAATGGAGGAGGCTCTTCTGTGTATTATAGGACATTTAACAGCATTCCTGGACTCTGCTTCTAAGATGCCAGGAGCTCCCCAAGTTGTAATGAAGAAAATTGTCTCCAGACATTGCTAAATGTGTCCTGGGGATTCATAATATCCTTGACGGAGAACCATGGCTAGAAACCTGCTTCTTGAGCACCTTCCTTAGAGTAGAAAACAAAATGGAAACTTTGATGTAAACAGTCATTTGAAAAATACAAGTTGAATACATAGAGTATTAATTACCATGAAAAATGAAATAGTAACACACTCCACACTGATATATTTAGTCAGTAACGGTATAGTTTATTTTAAGTCAAGATATCCAGAAGTAAGGTAAATATTGAGTTACAATTTGAAAGTCTTTTTTTCCATGTATTTTTAAGATTTTATTTTTATGAGTACGTGTGGGGTCTGCATGTATATACATACACCACATGCATGCTGGGTACCTGTAGAGGCCAGAAGAGGGCATCCAGTCTCCTGGAACTGTAGTTACTACTGGCCCACCTGTTCTGCAAAAGCAGCCAGTGCTCTTAACTACTAAAGCATCTCTAGTCCCTGTAATAGGTCTTTAAATGTGACAGCAGGCATGGAAACAGAGAACTAAAAATAAATGACTGTATCTCCCTTGAGTGGATGAGTGCATTCCAGATTGCAGCCGCTGTTCATCCTTCCTTAGCTGCGTCTTGGCTCTGCGGGTCTTCTTTCTGCTGTGCTCAGTTGTTTCCTTTGTGTCTACAGACTCTCTTTGCCTTTTATTTCAGGATTCTTCCACTGAAGAGGAACTCAGGAGCTTGCTGGCTTCTCTGCCTCAGACAGAGCTCGACGAATGTCTGCAGTATTTCACAACCTTGGCCCTCAACGAAAGCAGCCAGAGCCTGGCTGCACAGAAGGTTTGCTTAGATCTTGTTCAGCAGATGGCTTGAGTGTTCACACTTTTCCAAGATACCATGATGCTGGGGCCAGTGTTTAGAATCTCAGTCATTGGCCCAGTTACAGACTCTGTACTGTGCACTGGATGCAGTGTCGGGAATCACGGAGAAAGGAAAGCACAGAGTGTGTAAGGAAGACCCGGGTTACAGGAGTTGGTTCAGCTTTTGAGTTCATGTACAGCTTTGCAGCAGCAAACTCTGTACATCACCCTCAGATAGTCAAGGCTGGGTACAGCTCTGATGAAGTGCTTGTTCTAGACATGGGTTCCATCCTCAGCATCTGATTTGATACAACTAGGGCTGTGTTCCATCCTGAACTCGAGATTTGATTATTCAGCCTCCTCTCCTTGGAGTAGAGCAAGAATCCTGAATGTAGCTGGTCAAACCTGCCCTCCCTTGATACAGCCCTTACCTGCAGTCTTTGTCTCAGGGAATGGCCCAGCATCCGGCCCCTTGCTTAGGTTGTAGCCCGCTCAGGCCTTTACATGTGTCCAGCTGTCAGCAGCTGCGCGGTGTCGCTGTGGGGCACACCGTGAGTCTTCACCAGCTGACTCTCTGCAGCCACCTGCTGTGACACATCCTCTCCACATCTGTAGGCTTCTGCTCCTCCTTTCCTTCCCCGTAATTGTAAAATCTCTTCCACATTTGTGCATTAGTTCTCTTTTAAGGTGTTGATTTCTGTCCGTGCTGCTGTTGCCCCTCTTGTGACTGACTCTCCTTGGTTGTGTCTTTGGAATTGTGGATAAAGTGCTTATTTTCTAGAGTCCATAGCACCACGAATGATAGATTTGTTCCCACAGAGCAGGTTTGTTTTCTTTCTCCTTGAAAGTCTCTTGGTGATTTTCCTCTTGAAGGAAGGAATTCCATGGAGGGACACATAAAACATATGCAGAAATTAAGTAAGCAAAGACAGACAAACAGAAAGACGCACAGAGTCTGCTTGTGGCAGGAATTGGCAGGGGTAGCCATAGTACAATGGGCTCTGTGTTGAGGATGTTAAAGAATTTTTTATGATTCACAAGGTTGGTGGCATACTCGTGGGGTCAGGTGACCCTTCCCCCTTCTATATCATGTGGATAAGATCTCCCTGTTACAGAATTCATTCCCATGATCCTCTAGAAAAGCCTACAAAGAGGAGGACACAGACCCTTTGTTAGTGTGCCTGTGTGGGGAAATGCCCTGACGCCGTAGTTTTTGATATTGCAGGAGCAGCCTTTCTGTAATTTCAAGCACGTTTACCCGCAAATGGGTTTTCTGAACATGAGCACAGTGGCCAAGACACAGCTGTCGCTTGGCCACCACATACCCAGCTCCTTTTGAGACTGCACAGGGACTGTGGTTGATCTGACGGTCTGTTGGTAACACATTTTGTCAGGTTTTTTTTTTTTTAACTGTAATTCCTTATTTATTCTCCTCTTACAAAAGACACGTGGACAAATAAATATAAAATGGCATATGTCATTTAGAAATGGCCAAAGATATACTTTGGTATTCCTCACAGGAATACACTAATAAAATCTGCAGAAAACATTCATCCTTCCCACCATCCAACCTGTTTTTTTTTAAAAAAGTCAATTATTTTAATTTTCCACAATTCTTATCAATGAACAAAGACATTAAAATGAAAAGTTTCAAAAATACATGTGTGTACAAACACACACACACACAATATGATGTTGCTCAGAAACTCCAACTAATGAATAATACAAGATTAATTTCCTAGGTGACACTTCACAACTCTCCAGAAAGCCCACAGCCAAGAGCCAGTACAGTACATCAGCATGAGTCAGATCCTATGAAGGTCATTTTGTCAGTTTTAAATTGAGGTTTGACACTGAAGTCTGGGGCCAGCGTTGTACACGAAGCAGAATCAGAACAGAGGCTGCTGCCTATAGGATCCTGTTCTCTCAGCTCCTCTAGTCCAGTCTGTCTTCTGCTTAACATTTACGGCAGTTTTTCCCACACCTTCCTAGAAGGACATTTCCAGTCTTTGCTTTGGGTAGACATCTCAGATGTAGCCCCACAAGTGAGACCTAAGAAGGCGTCTTCTACACCAAACACAGTGGAGCACCCACAGGCCCTTTCCAGCCTCAGCCTTTGCCACCTCCAAGGCTTCATGGCCTGTCTCCAGTTCTAGCATTCAGGGTTTCTCTTGATTTCTTTTCCCTTAGAGCTTGTCTGTGTCCAAGAGCATCTGAAATATTTTATACATCTTCCTCAGTGCCTGAGGTTTTTCTCCAGCCCATCTTCCTCAGTGCAGCCAGAGTGATCTTACAAACAATAGTAGGAACTGCTCTTGTCCCCACTTAAAACCCTCCAAGGGCTTCCTGGTGCACGTTACACCCAAGCCCTGTATGTTTTATGTTGAAGGCATGCACAGACTGTTTACTGACATGGCTGCCTTTGGGTTGGATCTGAGTGTAGCAGGAACATCCAGTAGACAGCCTGTCCGGCAGCAAAAGGGTGTGGATGCTGATGGAGTCCTTTACACAGGTCAGAGGGCAAAGCTGGTCTGTCGTCTGATCAGGGTTGACAGTGCTCCTCAGGCACATGGCCCTGCCATCACTACTCTCTGGATAC
>CAJQZJ010034140.1:4040021-4054600 GCA_907164525.1 Lophiomys imhausi | reverse complement strand
TTACTTAGGCTTCCACTTGATTCTGTTGCTGTAGTCTCTATGAATTAGTCAATGGCCAAGGAGATGACAACAGAAGACTTTGACCAGTTGCTAAAGAATTGGGTTTGTGATGAGAAGTCAGAGGAAAAGATGTCAAAATTGTTCTAGGAATCACCTGATGTCTTTTCTATTCTAAAAAGCAATAAAAGTTTACATAATACTTTAGGTTTACAAAGTATTTTGAGATTTTACATGCTTGAAGTTTCTAATTTGTGTATAGTACACAGCTTATTAACAATAAGATGTGTTTATAAAATCTTTGTCTTAACTTCAGGGAGGACTATGGTGTTTTGGAGGAAACGGGCTTCCTTATGCAGAAAGCTTTGGAAAAGTTCCCTCAGCCACAGTGGAAATGTTCTGTTTAGAAGCTATCGTGAGGCATTCGGAGGTAACCTGCATTCCAAAATATGGCTTTTCAGCCGGGTGGTGGTGGCGCACGCCTTTAATCCCAGCACTTGGGAGGCAGAGGCAGGCGGATCTCTGTGAGTTCGAGGCCAGCCTGGTCTACAAAGTGAGTCCAGGACAGCCAGAGATATTCAGAGAAACCCTGTCTCGAAAAACCAAAAAAAAAACCAAACAAACAAACAAAAAAAATATGGCTTTTCATAGTTACTTGGATACAAATTTGGTTGGGGAGGGGGATTGGGAGCATCTAGGAGGAGTTATGGAAGGAGTAAGCAGTGAATTTGACCAAAATACATAGTTGCAGATATTTAAGTGTTAGAATTTTTAATTTCATATTTTTAAAAAATTTTATTGTATTATTTGTGTGCGTGGGTGTTTTGCCTGCATAAGTGTTTGTTCACCATGTACATGACTTCCTGGTGCCTTTGGAGAGCAGAAGAGGTCACTGGAGTCCCTGGAACTGGAGTTACAATGATGGGGCACCATGTAGGTGCTGGGACTTGAACCTAGGTCCTCTGGAGGAGCAGCAGTGCTCCTGACCACTGAGCCATCTCTCAAGTCCCTTACTACACATTTTAAATAATTCTTAGTCACATATAAAGGGGGCAACCCATTCTCTAAATATGATGTTTGTCTTGGTTTGTGCCATCTTCTCCTCTCCCCAGATGGCTTTCTTTACACATATCCATTAGGACAGCTGTCACGTGTGTAAAGACAGAACAGACAGAGGAGAGGGGAAGATTAGATAGCTGTGCACCTGCGTTTTAAGTACTGAGAAGGTCTAGGCATTTTGGCACTGTGTTGTCTTTCCTGTTGTGGTCACAGTTAGCTTATTTATTTATTAGACAGGCTTTTGCTATGTGTCCCTGTGTAACTGGACCCCACCATGCCCAGTTATAGTCTGATTTTAAAAAAAGAAAAGAAAAAAGAAAAAAGCTCAGTGGTATCCACACATGGGGAAGCATGTTAGGCACATGCCCGGTTGCCCTGTGATTTAAACAGGTCTGGTGCAGGATGCAAGGTTTGCACTTGCAGCCTGGCCTCCTCTCCCACATCCTCGAGGTTCTGAGCTTGGCAGTTTAACCTGACTGTCGTTTGTGGCTGAGTCTAGTCGTTTCTGATTCCCACCTGTGGTTTGAAAACTAAGCAGGAATGAGAAGAACTGGAGCATTGGGGAACAGGAGGGGATGTGGGTACACCTTCTGAGGTGTGAGGTGAGCTGTGTGGTGTAACGGGAGCCCCGTTAACTTGCGCTAGATCCCCTCACACTGTGAGCACATCGAAGCAGGCGGGGGCCTGCAGCTCCTGCAGAGGCTGTACCAGCTCCACAGGGACTGCCCCAAAGTACAGAGAAGCATCCTGAGGATCATTGCAAACATGGCCGTGAACGAGCGCCTCCACCCTGCCATCGTCCAGTCAGGTGAGAGCTTGGTGTGCACCTGGAGTCCGCCTTCTCACACTGTCTCACTTTATGCTACATTATCTGTCAGTAGACTTGAACTCTGCTTAGGGTTTCCTTAGGTCCTTTACAACATGTTGCGAGAGTTGTCAGTGCCCCACACTAAGGAGTCAGCATGTAGAGCCATCCAGGAGAGCAGGTTTTGGCATGAAGATTGTTGAGTTGTTGATGTGATTAAGTTAACCAGGAAGCAGAGGAAGGCAGAAGAGTCCCATTGTAGGACCAATCCATGTCCCCTGCAACTGATGGGCCACCTGTGAGGAGAAACTCATCTGCCTTTTCCCCTTCTCTTTGGTCTTCTTTAAAAAGTTTTTAAGGTTTATAATTTATTACTGCACTTAATAAACTGATTCTACATTGTCTCATCTTTGGCTAATGGGGACCCAGAAAAATGATTCACTAACAAACACACACACATACATATTATACATATAAGATGTGTGTGTGTGTGTGTGTGTGTGTTTGTATCTATACACTTCTGTTTTCTGTTGCTGTTATAAAACATCAAGACCTGGGGCTGGAGAGATGACTCAGCAGTTAAGAGCACTGGCTGTTCTTCCAGAGGACTGGGGTTCATTCCCAGCATGGGGCAGCTCACAACCATCTGTAACTCCAGTTCCAGGAAATCTGATACCCTCACATCAATGTGCGTAAAATAAAAACAAACAAAAAAAACCCCATCATGACCAAGGGACCTTAAGGGAGAAAGTTTATCTGAATTCCGGTGAGTTGAAAGTCCATCAGGGCAGACAGGCTATAAGAGGCAGGCATGGCGGCAGGAGACGGAAGCTGAGAGCTCACATCCTGAACTGCAAGCTTGAAGCAGGGGGCGTGAGCTAGATGTGGAGAGACACTGTAAACACCCAAAGCCCACCCCCAGAGATACACAGTATTCAGCAAGGCCACACCTTCTAAACATCTACAGTGTCACCACCTGGGGATCAGATGTTCAAATACATGAGCCTATGGGGAACATTCTCATTCAAACCACACACACATTTACATGTATATAAACACACATATACAGATATAAGTGAGTATACAGATACATGATTATACTTTTATACATTTATGCATGTACGCATACATTAAAAAGTATGACTTAACACTTAAGGTGCTCTTTAGATCAGCAGGATTTATCTATCTATTTATTTTGAGATAGGGCCTTGCTGTAGCCCTGTCTGGCTTGGAACTCACTCTGTGTGGCAGGCTAGTCTGGAACTCACAGATCCAACTGACTGGGACTAAAGACATGCGTGAATATTTGGCTGTATGTCAGTCCGTGCACCACAGGTATGCCTGGTGCTGCAGAAGTCAGCTGGTGATGATGGAACCACTGGAGCTGGAGTTACAGACAGTTGTGAGCTGCCATGTGTGAGAATTGAACTCAGGTTCTCTGTAAGGGCAGCCAGTGCTCTTAACATCTGATCTGTCTCTTCAACCTCTAGGTCAGCAGATTTTAATTTTAATGGAATTAAATCCAGAAATCAGAAAACTTCCTGAGAAGCATGAAATGAACAATATATTTGCCTTTTTAACTAAATGTAACCTCTGTCGCATCCATGGGTTTTTACAACTCTTGGAAAGTATCAAAGCTACTCTTTATCTTCCTTCTTCTTTCATATTGTGAGTGTTCATTCCCTGTTTCTCCCTTCTCATGTCCAGGCTGGCCTTGAACTCACTCTGTAGCTGAGGATTTCCCTGAACTCCTGATACTCCTGCCTCCACCTACTGAGTGCTGGACTTAAGCCATGCAGCAACACTATTTGTTTGTTTGTTTGTTTATAGCTTCCTAAGGCAGACGTTTGTATCACTGATTTGAACCTCGCTTGTCAGCTGTGTGAGCTGGAATAAGATTTTCAGTTTGTGTATGTGAAAAGCCCGGGCCTTTCACCAGGCAGGCATGGCTCACAGCTGTTCCCTCCTGCTCTTGGTGCAGATGTGTTGAGGGCCTGTGATGCTGGGAAGACAGTGCCATCAGTAACAGTGTATCACTGTAGTCTCAAAAACTGCCAGAATAGAATCCCACCGTTCTCACTACCAAAAAAAAAAAAAGATCCGTGCAGCCATGTATATTGAATACATGTTTAAAACAATGTGGTGGGCTGGTGAGATTGCAGGATACTCACTGCCAAGCCTGATAATGTGAGTTCTGTCCCCAGAACCCATGTGGTCTAAGGGGAGAACTCTGCAAAGTGGCCTGGCCTCTAGATGCACTCACACTCTCACTCACATGTGTGCACACAAAGTGAAAATCGTGTTACATACCATTACAAACACACACACGTTTTATTTGTAAAGTAAAAAAGGTATGGGGCTGGAGAGATGGTTAAGGCTCACAACCAAAAAGTCAAAAACTGAGTTGAGAGAAGTGAACAATTCACAGAAAGCCTGTCAAGGACCAGCCTTTGACATCCACAAAACCACTGAGAGTACGTAGTCGGCAACAGGGGTCAGTCACAACTCTCAGAGACTGACGTCTTTCAGAAACCTTTGGGATTGCAAGAGACAGCCAATAATGCTGGTAAGTTTAGAAAAGAGAAAGGAGAAAGAGAGAGAGAGAGAGAGAAAAACTATGCCTTTTCTCCTCTGTAGCTCAGAGGAAGTCTTTTGCTGGTGACTTCCAGAGTTAAAATGACCAACTTTTTTCCTTTGGTTGGGGCTGCAAGCCCAGGAGATGCTAAAACAGCCTTTGTTTTGTAAATTACTGCAAGCGCTTGGCCTATTAGCTGGCAGGCCACCCACTGAGTGTTCAGGGGACTAAACTACATTTTGACCAATTTATCTCCGAAGTTGATGGTGGAGCTCCAAGGTTTTTACCTGATCCATGAGTTACATGAAAATAATAAGAAAGGAATGAGAACAGAGGAACTCTCTCTCACACACACTGACACCAGAAAGAAGAAGTGGACAAAGCTAGGATGCAACAATTTTAATGTGGTGACCATTCTTTTGGTACCATGAGCAAGGGCTCTTTACATCAAGGAAAGAATTACTTCATAGTTAAAAGGCATTTATCACAAGGACAGATAAAACCATAGCAATAGGAGGGCACTTAACAATAACACATTAAATTTTGTTTTTCTATACATAAGTTAAGTTTAAGATGACAGTGTATTACGTCAAACCTGACAAGGTATAAAGAATTATAACAATACAGTTTGTGTATTTTGTCATTAAGATTTGTACTAATATTTAGATATTTCTTGGTAGCCTCATTATATCCTAAGTTCATGGGAAGTTTAAAACCCTTAAATGGATATATTGTTCGCATCTGGAGTCAGTCTTATCACCTCTAGAGTGAAAGCTTATCTGAGGTCAAATCTATCCCAGGCCTGTCTCCTAAAGAGATACACAGTGTTTGGGAAGAGGATTTACTACATACAGCTGCATGTTTTTTATCAACTATCCAACTTCTTTAGCTTCTACAATAGCTTGGACTGACTTAGGCAGTTTGTAAAACTCTTATCAGGAGCAATAATATCACCTTTGAAGGACTCTGTGTGAAGTCTGGCCAAACAAGAAGAGTGGCAATTAGCAATGAGGGAATCTTCACTCCATGTCAGTATAACAGATGACAGGAAAAGCTGGGTGTGAGCAAGAAGTAACTCTGGGGTGCATCTTTAGCGTAGACTTTGTAAAACGCCGGATGGCTTTTTAGGAAGTTTACATGTTTATAGAATCCTTTCTCAGAGAGCTTCTGACACTGCTTGATCACTGTGTTAAGGGCAGATGGACATGAAGGAAGGAGCTTCAAGAGCATTTGGCTCCCGACAAAAGCCAAGGTTGCTATTGGTATATAAGACCACCTGAACTCCGTGTTATGGCAATAGTCATTAATTTTGCTAATTAACTGAAATTTGGGCTGTATTCTGAGGGAAGGTGTGCACTGCACCTGCTCCATAGGCAGTCCAGCTGTGGGGTGGAAGGGAGATACCTGGGAGATAGCTCCCTCCTGCAAGTCGGATGCTGATTGGTGGAGGTTGGATGGGAGATCATGGGGACAGCTGTGAAGTGACTTGACTGAGGTCCCACAGCACATAGCAGACAGAAATTTGACCTCAAGGCCCATATTGGGCTTGTTTGTATATTACACACGTATACACATATGCAGAAACAGTTGGCCCTCCTTGTCTACAGAGCCCTCTTGAGCTCACCTGCCTCCCGAGAGGGAGTGCCCACTGGTGAGTGTGGTCTGTATCTCTCCAGATCTTTGAGTGTTCTCATATGTGTGTGTACATGCATGCGGTTTCATACATATGTATAAAATCATACTGTTATCCATACTTCCCATTTCTTTTTAAAATAATTTTTAGAAATTAAAAAAAATAGTATTTTTTCCCTTCTGAACTCTCGGTTTGATAAGGATTTCATCAGATTCATTAAGAAATAGTTCCCTCAGGGCTGGAGAGATGGCTCAGCGGTTAAGAGCACTGGCTGCTCTTCCAGAGGTCATGAATTCAATTCCCAGCAACCACATGGTGGCTCACAACCACCCATAATGAAATCTGGTGCCCTCTTCTGGCCTGCAGATATACTTGCAGACAGAACACTGTATACATAATAAATAAATCTTTAAAAAAAAAAGAAATAGTTCCCTCGTTTGTAGTCAGTGTTGTTGATGTGATTACAGCTCTTTGTATCAGCCCACTGATTCTTAGAGCCCTCCTTAAAGCAGAACATCATGGCAGTTTGTCCTCTTTTAAACTGCAGTAATTGTTGTGTGTGTTTACTTTCTGTGTAGGAAGAGGCCTCTTGCACACTTCCTACTTAGCGATCCTTCGGGGCTTCGGTGGAGATATCATAGCTTTATGCTGTGGGACTCAGTTTCTTAGGACAGAATCGAGCTGCAGTGTCTGAGCTTCCTCACCCAGGACAGACACTTGAGGCTGGCCTTCCCCTATCCTTTTCCAATATGAAGCATTTCTCTGCAGTCTGACACTAGTTTGCATGGGCATTTAAGGGTCTCTGTTGTTTTCCGCAGGCTGGGTTTCTCTAATGGCAGAAGCTTTGAAATCCTACCAGATTATGGAGGCTTCTCATGCTGCCAGAGCCTTGGCTAATCTAGACCGAGAAACTGTGTATGAGAAATACCAGGATGGGGTGTATGTGCTCCACCCCCAGTGCCGGACAAGGTAAGTGTCACATGGGCTTAAACGATCGTTGGCCTTTTTTGGTTTGTTTTTTCGTTTTTAAATGGAAAAATGATTTTATGTGGAAGTTAAAGGGAAAGACCTCCAAAAAAACGTAGCATGCACCCATCTCTGTGGGCTCGCCACCTTGCAATCTGTTTCTAGCCTAGCTGTGTGCCTGGGGCTAGGGAAGAGCTATGAAAGGAAGATCCTCACAACCAGCCACCCAGAGCCTTCCGTGAGCTTGATGAGGATGAAGGGAGAGCCTGGAGAGACCAGGGAAAGGGCAGCCGAGGGGCCTCCTAGCCCACATGCGTCTTCCACCCCTGTATTTCTTAAGTCAGTCTGGGACTGTGCAGGATTTCTTTGACCCTGACTCGAAGTCTCTCCCCACAGGAAATTAGAAATAGCAGTGGGTTCTGCCATCTCCACCAGCTCCTTCAGTCTGACTGCAGGTGCACAAGGGACTGACAGGAGACAGTGGCAGGGCCCCTCCCTCTGCCCCACCTCCCTGTTTGGGAGGATGAAGGGCCGCCAGAGGCCTGCTCCTATGACCATCAGCCTGCGGTACCTGGCCCACAACACCCTTTGTCAGGGAGCCCCATTCTACTCACCCCATGGGAGTGAAGCAGGGTGAGAAGGTAGGCCCTGGGAGCAGGTGAGGTGTTGTGCAGCCACGTCATAGGAGACGCCGACAGGTTCAGACTCTCAGCCACTGGGATCCGGGGTCCTCTTGCAGAAGATCCTTAAGGGGGAAAAAAAAGAAATTTGGACTTAGCGGTTTATTCTTACTATCAAATAAAATGTCATAATGACCCAATGCAACCCCAGCTCTCACTCCAAAAGGAGTAAGAGTTTACTCTGAGCTAAGTGTGAGCGATCGTGGCTCAGGCTTCAGATTGCCTGGGAGGACATGTTCCAAAGTCAAATTCTGCAGTCACAAAACATGAAGAAAGTCATGACTAAATATATTTACCAAATACTGTGGTGGGGAACAGCAAAGCAGAGGAAAACGTAAACAACATTTCTGTAAAAACCAAGCAAGCAAAAAACCAAACCAAACAAAAAACCTCCCCAAGAGAAAGGAAAAGGAAATGTGGGAAGCGGAGACGAGGCCCCCTAGTGGTGCAAGGTGGGAGTTTTGGTCCCTGTTTAGTGTTTTTGTTGAGTGAAAGGGGGAGAAGCACATAAAGAAGACAGGTAAATCATCAGGGTTTTAAAAGGTCCATTGGTCAAGGAATAAGACAGATCTGTGTTCTCTCAGCCAGCTTTCTCTTTCTGTAAACGTGAAATTTTGTTCCTGTGAATGGGAAGTTAGGTGTTAGTTCAGGATGTTACTAGAAAGCGCGGCCGCACACGTGCACCCTTTAGCCTTTACCTGCCGCACACCTCAGGTCACACTGTCACTGGTCAGGCCTGCCCTTCTTTTTTGGAAAAGTCTTTAGGACAGAGTCTTACCTTACATACAGATGCTTAGGTCAAAGGATTTCCCTTGGTGTCAGCCTTATTTTAACCAACAGCTGTTTCAACGTTTTATACTTCTTTCTCATACTTGATGGTTCCTTTCTGCCTTATTTTTCCTTACAAAAGTTTTGGGTTTAGAAAAACATTTTCTTAGCCAGATGGTGGTACATGCCTTTAATCCCAACACTCAGGAGGCAGAGGCAGGGGGATCTCTGAGTTCGAGGCCAGCCTAGTCTACAGAGTGAGTTCTAGTATAGCCACTACACGGAGAAATCCTGTCTCAAAAAAGAAAACAAAACAACAACAAAAAAAGAAAAGAAAGAAAGAAAAGAAAGAAAAACATTTTCTTGACACACAGTCAGCGAACAATTTGAGTCCTAATAGGTGCTGCGGCCTTTTCTAAAAAGCATCAGCTTCCCATTTGGATCTACAAGAAAATCGAAAGGACCAAAGTCTGCCATCTCAGCCTTCACTCTGTCTTCTCCCGCTGGGCCGTGCTCCTGCCTGAGTCTAACAGGCTTGCTAATGTTCATGGAAAGTCTGCCCAAGTGATCTCATCCCCTTCAGTGCTGGAGGCACAGGGTAAGTTACTGTCCTAAGCTTCCAGTCACCTTGCACTCTGAGGACAGCAGAGCCCTTGGGACCACCCAGATGAGGTCAGTCATCCTTGGGGGCAGGACTGTACCCTGGAGTGTAACTACCTCCTGAGTGCCTGTGTCTCCTCCAGCCACCGGGACTTCTTAGACCGGCCTGCCTTGTAGAACCCAAACTTGGACAGTGATCAAAACCACACCTTGACCAAGATGGTTTACTTTTGTATACTACTATCTCTTGTCCCAATTTCCCTTTACCTTTAACGCTTGTGTGAGCACCCCACTGACGGGCTTTGGGGTGCTGGGCTCCTTATTAGCCCCTTCCAATGGCACATCCATGGAATTTTCTGTCATATGACTTGTCTCTCTAACAAGCAGCTGGGAACAGCTGAGTCTGACTTGCTGGTGCTGCTGGAGCTCAAGCTTGTAACCTAAAGTCCCCATTACATGTGAACTGAAAGGAACCTGGACTAATTTTATTCAGTCACTTATGAGCTACTTTGAACTGAATGCTTTTGGGGGGAGCTTTACCATGAATACATATATGTAAGATACCTTAATAGCACACAGAGATAAGTACATTGATCAACCAAGATAATACAACCTTTATGTTAAAATAAAAAACAAAGGGGCTGGAGAGATGGCTCAGCGGTTAAGAGCAGAGGTCATGAGTTCAATTCCCAGCAACCACATGGTGGCTCACAACCATCCATAGTGAAATCTGGTGCCCTCTTCTGGCCTGCAGATATACCTGCAGACAGAACACTGTATACATAATAAATAAATAAAAAATAAATAAAAAATAAATAAAAAAACAAAGCAAATTTACCAGTTTAAAAAGAAATGAGAATCTAAATTTTTAACAAAATAAATTAGAATCACCATTTAGTTTGGTACAACTCTAAAGTCTTTTATTCTTGCTACTTTTTTTTTTGTTTTTGTTTTTTGAGACAGGGTTTCTTTGTGTAACAGCCCTGGCTGTCTTGGAACTCACTCTGTAGACCAGGCTGGCCTCGAACTCACGGAGATCCACCTGTGTCTACCTTCTGAGTGCTGGGATTAAAGGCGTGCACCACCACGCCCAGCCCTTGCTCTTTTCTTAAGTAAACCTCATTGTTAACCTAGATTTAAAGTATCTATTTTAATTAGGGTTTCATTGCTGTGAAGAGACACCATGACCAAGGCAACTCTTATAAAGGACAACATTTAATTGGGGCTGGCTTACAGTTTCAGAGATTTAGTCCATTATCATCATGGCAGGAAGCATGGCATTTGTGCAGGCAGACATGGTGCTGGAGGTACCAAGAGTTCTATAGCTTGATCCAAAGGCAGCCAGGAGAACGGATGCTTGAGCATTTAAGACCTTAAAGTCCCGCCTCTACAGTGACTCACTTCCTCTAATAAGGCCACACCCCCAATAGTGCCGGCCCCTATGGCCAAGCATTCAAACACATGAGTCTATGGGGGCCCACCTATTCAAACCACCAGTTGTTTCATTCCAGTTTAATACTTAATTCTTATATATCTGCGCTTTAGGCAGGATGAGCTTGAAATGCAGCCTTCCTGGGCTTAGGGAAAGCACCAGGAAAACACAGGTAGAATTGGGCTCCGTCCCTGAGATGTAAAGGCTTAGGGAAAGACACAGCGGCCAACGGTGAGGCTTCTTCCTCAGACAGGGGCTAACATCTCTGCCCATCCTAAGAGCCATCAGCAGGAGGAGGAGGCGCCATTGCTCGTGGAAATTCAAGTCAGAACACCCTACTGTGTAGGTCAGTGGAGAGCTGAGCAATTCTGAAACTCCCAGAGGGTCCTGGGGCCTCCTGGGACAGTCCTAAGTGCAGCGTCTACCCGGGTCGCGGGCAGCGTGTGGATCGTTCTCTCTCTAGTTCATGTAATCATCTGTTCTGGCAGAGAGTGAGGAATGAGGAGGAAAAGGCCAGGCCAATGGAGGGGTGAGAAAAGTCACATGCTTTAGCCTTCCCTCTATGATTTTGATACAACCTCTAAAGTTTTCTTAGTTATTTTTAATATCTTTTTTTAAAGGTAGTTTCCTAAACATTCATGAGCTTAGCAATATTGGATTAGCAATTTTATCATTAATTTAATGAGGTTAAATTTCATTTCTGATTTTTAGTTCTACCACCTAGAACTTTTAGTACTCTTACATGAACACACACATGAACTTTGGAATGTCAAATGGCTCCCATTTCTTACAATTTGAATTAATGTCATTATTAACATTAAACCAGCTGGAGTACAAAATGATAGTTTTTTTGTAAATGTTTTTCCTTTCCGTGAATTTCTGTTTCCCACTTTATTGTCTTTTTTTTTTTTTTTTCTCTTCCTGAGCATTGTAGCCTTCTATTCTAGCGGTGGGATTTGAGTTTGAGTCAGATTTACGTGCTGTTTGTGGGAGCAGCTCCCTTTCGTCTCTCTCTGAGGTAAATTCTTCCCATGGTGACTCAGGTCTGCCCTGCCTGTGATGGAAATGTGAGGGAGGTCAAGGTACTGGGTGACCCACCCTTGTGTGTGTCTTTCTGGCTGAGCCAATAAGTTTCCTTCCAACCCTGGAATGAGGAGTGTTGTGTCGGGTTTCCCCATGAGGCCACTGCATGTCCTAAGGAGGCCCCCCGACATTTCTCGTGATCAGTGAGTTTGCTATTATATTAGCATATTCTCATATAACTTCTTAAAGACCTTAATTGACTTGTGAAATGTTTTCATAGACTTACTGGGAGGGAACTCTCGTGGTGGGATCCCTCACATGATGAATCATGGAGTTCATTATAGTCTCTGTGGTTGGTCTGCCTAGCTAAATGTGTCTCTCTTCACGGATGGAGCAGTGAATGTGCTCTGTGTCTGTCACATTCCCAGGGTCCCCATCAACCCTGTGTTGATAAAGCTTGCCCTAATTAAGTCTCCTTTATGTCATGTCAGCCTGTTAATGCCCTCCAGAGAGAATGCTGTGCAGCTTGCCACAGTAGTAATGCATTTATTCTGCTTCTTTTTCCTTTATTTTTTATTTCTTCAAGTTACATCTCAGTCGCAGTCCCCTCCCTATTCCCCTTCCAGTCCCACCCTCCCACCCTCAACCCCTCATCCTCTTCCCTTTTTTTTTTCTTTTAAGTTTAAGGTATATCTTATTTCCCCCTACAGTTTCTCCTTTCAGTCCAACAAATGGCTCTTTCTCTTATAATAATAAATACAATACAGTACAACAGAGGTAATTAGGCCACAGTTATGAGGGTTATATGGCTTAGCGTACATTCCCAATATCCAGTCCATATGTATTTGGTACCTGATTTTAACTATCTAACCATTTCCATGAGTTTAAAGGTCTATATCTGACTCAACATTCATACTAACTTGCAACACAATTTTAAAAGTATCTTCTTAGATCTATAACACTCTCTTGACTCCTAAACAACTCAAAATTTAATTATGAGACTCTAGCTATCTGTTCTTCAGCCACCTCAGAGACCTGAGAGGAATAAATATATCTGATTTTATAGGAAGTACAGGGCCTGCAGCTTCCTAAACTAAGAAATGACATACCAGTGGTTGCCTGGACAGTTCCCATTTTCTCTCCATACATTACATCATCGATCTTCAGTCATTTGGCCCAGTTTCTCTGACAGACGTTGATTGTAGAGCAAGGGTTATGAAGGACTTACCTACCCTGTCTTGGCAGAGCTAGGCTGTCGAATTACCTGCTTCCAGGTTTTGTCCTTTTTGGACAGCATTCTGTCTACAGTTGGAGAAAGGGGCTTTTCCTACCAAGAGATAGGCTTGCAACTAATTCAATCATCTCCCACTGGAGATTCTTCGATGCTCATCTTCTACTTGGAGGAGAATAGAGGGTGCTGTCAGGAGTTGATATGTCTTGGGTTTTTTTTTAATTTTTTATTTTTTCGAGACAGGGTTTCTCTGTGTAGCCCTGGCTGTCCTGGACTCGCTTTGCAGACCAGGCTGGCCTCGAACTCACAAAGATCCACCTGCCTCTGCCTCCCAAGTACTGGGATTAAAGGCGCGCGCCACCACGCCCGGCTAGAGTTGATATGTCTTGATATAAAAACATCTAAAGTTACAAAAACATCTTTGAATGCCATATTCTGCAGATCTCTTGAGGTTTTTGAAGAGGCCCTATCTATCTCTTATATTAGGGTAAGCAGATGTTGCTTGTCTCTTAGCAGGTTTATTTCTGATTAGCTTAGCAAGTAACTATAATAGGCTGTCATAGTACCTAACAAAATGACCGGCTTGCATAACCATTAGTTTGCATTTCTTAATTATTCTGCTTCTTTTTAAAACTCTCTTCCCTCTTAGTCAGCCCATTAAAGCCGATGTCCTTTTTATTCATGGCCTTATGGGAGCAGCGTTTAAAACCTGGCGCCAGCATGACAGCAAGCGGGTTCTGACTGAAGATGCTTTGGTGACCGAGGACAGGTACACTACGTGCTGGCCCAAGGTAAGGAGTGGCACCTGTGACTGCCACCCACACGCAGTGCTGTAACTGCCTTGCTTGTGCCCCTGGGGCTTCTCTCATTCTGTTTTCTTTCCCTTGGAGACACTTGTAGGATATTACATCATCAGCTGGGCTTGTGATTCCTGTGCTGGGTATTTTCTGTCTAGGGTATAGTCTGTGACTCTAGATTGCTCCTCCATGAGTAAAAAAAACTTGGGTAATCATTTACTTTGTTGATGCATAATTTAAAAAATAATACAGCCATAATTTACTTGTAATCGCCAATTTTATGACCTTAATAATTACAAAGATAGAAAAACTTGGGTGATGCATTTCTTTGCTATTATTTCCTCCAAAGAGCCTCAACTCTGGAATGAATTCACAGGATGAAATCTGTCCAGAGTCCATGCAGGAGAATACTCCCTGTGTATGGATGGTCTCCAGGGCTTCGCTCCCCTCCCACATACTTCAGAAGAATAGCACACTCTTCTCTCCAGTGATGATAAAATCTGCGGAAGTCAAGCCCCAGTTCCCAGAGACACACTGCAGTTTCCAATTCTCAGGTCTCAGTATTCTCCAGCAGAAGTACAGTCTGTCCTGAGATTACAGCTTTCCTTCCACTCACTGCTAAAAGCCTCCAAGACAAGTTTTGGCAACTGCAGATTAGAGCTGACAGTGTTCTCACACCTTAATTTGCCTGTGTTAGAAATGTTGACGGCATTTTATGACCAGAGATGTAAAAAGACAAAATGCTTATTTTTACCATCAACTCCCAATTGTATTCCAGTGTCGTCTGTGGTGTCTCTTGCAGGCGGCCTTTGAGTACAAAGAGCGATTACAAGGAAGTAGCTGGATGGGGAAATGAGTGCATATATATGCTCATCAGCCTTTTGTTTTCCTTAGACGTGGCTAGCAAAAGACTGCCCTGCTCTGCGCATTATATCCGTGGAATATGACACCAGCCTCAGTGACTGGAGAGCACAGTGCCCGATGGGGAGGTAATGGTGGAGGGCATGCTGCAC
>CAJQZJ010034140.1:4028729-4040011 GCA_907164525.1 Lophiomys imhausi | reverse complement strand
GCAGGGTTTATTTTTTAAGTGTTGGGGATCGAGCCTAGGTCTTGTACATGTTAGGCAAATGCTCCAGTCTGCTACCTTTGTCATCTTCCTTCTGGAAGGCATTAGATTTCATTATGTAATAAGCAGACTACAACAACATGTTGAGCTCCTGACATGGTTCATATCACTCTTGTAATAGTAAAGGACCACGGATCTCCATCAAAGCCTTTGCTTCCGCTGGAAGTGAAAGTAGTTGTGTGTTCCCATCCTGCTGGCTGGGGAAAGCTCAAGGAAAAAGATGCTGAGCAATTTTGACTTGTATCCCTTTTATGTCCCAAGGAGCACTGGTTTCTAGGACCTACGTAGTAGCCGAGTCCCACGGTTGGCCCACTGTGCAGTGTAGGGGAGTCATTCCATGTCTAGGAAGCTCTGCTCATAGAGAGCTGATCGAGTTGGTGACATAGCATGGTGCTTGATGAGCAGACTCCACATAGGTGCCCCAGAAGGTGCCAACAGAGGGTGAGTTGGCACCCAGCCCACCCATTGTCTCCCAGAGGAGCACTGGAGAATCTCTGTTCACAAAAAAGGGTATTATCGATAAACAGTGTGAGAGAAGCAGGCTGCTAAACTGTGAAATAAAATCCCTTTTGGCCTGAAACTGCTCATTGTGAACTCTCTGATGATCATTTCCTAGCATTTATTCATAAACCCAAATGATGGAAGCTTAATGTCTGTAGCATGAACACAAGTAGGAATAAACTCAGACAATCAAGTCTTTGGGACATTTTATGAGATCCACGTTTGACCTGTACAAATTGCCAATGCTTGGTTAGTATATGAGTGGCCTGTCGTGGGCTTAGATAATCCTAACTATGTTAGCATTGGTAAGTTTCAGATAGCAAATAAGATATTGGCATAGCCAGCACTTTAGAATGTGAGCCAGTGGCACCGAACAAGCAAACGTTCTCGTCTTAAGTTAGGTAGCATGGGGGATGGGTGCCTCCTGTCATGCTTGCTGTTTTCGTTTTGTTCAGAAAGTCCATTGCATTCAGGAGCAACGAACTTCTTAGCAAGCTCAGAGCGGCTGGCGTTGGGGATAGGCCAATGATTTGGATAGCACACAGCATGGGAGGTAAGGATGGTTCCTCCTCATAGTGACCATGGTGAGGTGGCTGTCAGGGTGTGGCCAACTGGAAGTTCTGCTGTCTGTTTACTTACTAGTCTCCCCACACCAAGTTAATGTTTTAGCTAAGAGTTTAAAGTTACTACTCTCCTTCCGTACTATTTGTTTCTGTAGAAGGGGACAGCTAAGAAAAGACTGAGTGGAGGGCATAGATGACTTGGTGGCTTCATGTGGCCACTGTGAGTCAGTATCACACTGGGATGTTTGTCCTTAGGCTCAGATAAGCCAGCCTTGCCACAGCTTCCAGGGCTTCCGTTTCTTCTATGCTTCTTCACATTGCCAACTGTTGCAGCCTGGGCTGCTGGGGCGTGATCAGTTTTTCTGTGCCTAGCCTTACTTCAGCAGCATGCCTTACTTCTGACCTCCCCCAAACCGGCTCTCAGCTCTCTCCATATGCCTGGTGAAGGTAGGCCTTCTGGTTGGGCGTGACTCCGGCCGAGTCTCAGCCCTGGCCACCCACTGAACAGTGTGTGTCACCTTTCTGCTTCTCAAACTCACTGTCGTCACCCCCAGTGTGCTTGCATTACTTGGTTAGGGAACAGGAACATGGTTAGGTGCTCTTGGGGGCCTTTCCCTTAGCAGCTGACCTTCCATGGTGGGACTGGGACTGTGGGTGTGGGCTTCAGTGATGTGACAGCTGGCTCTCAGAGAGGCAGTGAAGTCTGTGAGAGAAGGTCTCATATTGGTACATTCTACAGAAAGCTTTTTTCCTGTCCTGGATGAAATCATTTAAATTGTAAAGCATCTTTGTCTTGTTTGCTTGTTCTTTTTTAAAACGAGTATTAGAGGAAGGAAACAACTTACTCACTCTTATTTCTTCTCCATGACCTAGGTCTTCTCGTCAAAAAGATGCTGTTGGAAGCCTCAAAGAACCCAGAACTGAGCACTTTTATAAACAATACCAGAGGAATAATTTTTTACAGTGTCCCTCACCACGGATCACGTTTGGCTGAATACTCTATTAATATTCGATATCTGCTCTTTCCATCTTTGGAAGTCAAAGAACTCAGCAAGGGTAACACTTTCTGTTGTGAAGGGAATTGAGGTCATAGGACATTAAATACGTAGAGCGGGGTGGGGGGAATAACCAGCTTCTTCCTTAAATATACTATCTTGTTTTTAAACTTGCATATAATTTTGTTCAGATTCTCCACAGAAAGCTTCTGGGTGGGCTTGACTTTCCTTCAGTACTTCTCCTTTGTCCTGAGGCAATTATCTACCTAGTACAGCCATAGCTGTTATCTCAGCTATTTAAACTTAGACAAATTATGGTTTTTCTTCAAGCCAGTAAGCTGCCTTTTTCTGTGAATTTGGAAAATCAAAACTGTCAAAATACTCATGAGCTTTTGAGCCCGTACATTAGAACATGCCTGTTAAAGTACTGTGGTATTAGTTAACAGGCATGTCAGTTACAAAGCACTGTGTCTTGTCATCGTACTTGATTTTTAGCCGAGCATATGACAAATGCTGCATGTGCATTGGAGAATGTGTTCTCTGCTGCTTTGGACAGAGCTGTCTAAGAATCCGTGTTGGGCTCAGTCACTGTGTATTGCATGTTTCAGCTCTTCTCTGGATGATCTTAGCATAGCAGAAAGTGGGGTCTGCATGTCTCCATCTGTTACTGCATTTAGATCTAATATGTGTTTTACATGCTTGGGTAGTTCCATGTTAGATGCATGCACATTTACAGTTATCTCATGTTCTTGCTGAGCTGATTCTTTCTGTAAATAGCCTTGCCTCTTTTTACTGTTTCTGACTTAAAACATGATTTGACTAGTAAGAGAAGAGCTGTCCCTACAGATGAGTGAATTGCGTTTCGTGTAGACAGCACATCATCAGGTCTTTGTCTTTTGGTTGGAGAATATAATTCATTCACCTCTAGGGTTATTAAGAAGTGTGAAGTACTCTTGCCATTTCATTAACTATATTCCTTTCCACCTCACTCTGTGTGGTTTGGGAGCTTTGGTAAGGTTTGAGTCTCAGTTCTTCTGGGGAGCGCGTCTTCGACTGTTAGCTTTCACAATGGCTGTCTCTTCTCTGTTGTAGTTCAGTGGTGAGTCTCGGTGTCTGTTTATGTGGGAGAGACTTATTTTTCCACTTTTGAAGGATAATTTTGCTGGATACAGTATTCTTGGTTGGCAGTTTCTTCAGTAATTTGCATAATTCTATTCTTTTCTTCCTATTGGACTTTTTTTTTGGCTTTTTGAGACAGGGTTTCTCTGTGTAGCCCTGGCTGTCCTGGACTCATTTTGTAGATCAGGCTGGCCTTGAACTCACAGAGATCCGTCTGCCTCTGCTTCCCAAGTGCTGGGATTAAAGGTGTGCACTAGCACACTTGGCCATTACAGTCAGTTTCAAACTGCCAGGTGGGTGCTGGGATTTGAACCCAGGTCCTTTGGAAGAACAGTCTGTGCTCTTAACCACTGAGCCTTCTCTTCTCCACTCCCACTGTTGGACATTTTTAACTTTTTGTTTTGTTTTTTTGAGACAGGGTTTCTCTGTGTATCAGAGCCCTGGCTGTCCTGGATTCTTTGTAGACCAGGCTGGCCTTGAAATTCACCTGCCTGCCTCCAGAGTGCTGGGATTAAAGGCTACCACACCTGGCTTCAAAATTTTTGCTTTGGTAAAGTTTATTCATTAAGTGTCTTTGGGGGTCCTCTGAGCTTTTGTATGAGGATATCTGTACCTCTGAATGTTTGGAAGTTTGGCTGTTATTTTATGAATCAGGCTTTGACGTTCACATTTTCTTCACCTTCTAGAGTTTCTGTAGTATGAATCTTTCTTCCTTTTTCTTTCCCTCCCGTCTTTCTTTCCTTGTTTGACTGAGTTCAAAATAAACTTATTATCAAGCTTAGTGGTTCTTTTTTTTCTCATTCTTTTTTTTTCTAGGTTTTTCAAGACAGGGTTTCTCTGTATATTCCTGACATTTTTTTTTCTCATTCTAATTTGTTACAGAAACTCTGTTTAGTAATTTTGAGTTTCAAGTTCTGATTCTTTTTTATGTCTTCTACCATTGGTCAATTTCTCGTTCATGTTCTGAATTGTTTTGTGTATATGGTGCCTTTGGTTTCGGGTAGGATTCATCCCTTCCAGTTTTATGAAGGTCCTAAGGAATGAACACAGGTAATTCTGGGGTCCACTAAACATAGACTTGAGAATATAGAACTCAGGAGATCCTTCCTAGATCCTATAGGGTAACTTGGGCTTGAACCAGATGTGCAGAACAGATATGCATATATCCAGATCCCCCTTCCCAGGTCTCAGGTGCTTCCTGTGACCAGCACCTTTTCTCAGCCATCTTGATTGGGTTCTCACAGCCCAGCATTGCTTTCTTCCTTGTTTGGTGGTTCTTTATTCATGTGTTCTTGTGTTCTGGTCTCTGTCTTCTCAGATCATTCTGAATATACTAGAACACTCTGTACATTTCCTGTGTTTCCCAAAAGTGGTGAGTCAGACTTCTGCTGAGTTTTCATCCTGTTCTCCCCCTGCACCCCTCACCTCCCACTCCAGCCAGGGTTCTAGGGATCCAAACAGGTCCTCATGTGTATTAGTCAGGGTTCTCTAGAGGAACAGAAGTGAGAATAAACATACACATATACATATACATATATATACACATATACGTACACACACATATGTGGCATTTATTAGAGTGCCTTACAGGCTGTGGTCCATCTAGTCCAACAGCAGCTGTCTCCTGATGGAAGGTCCAAGAATGCTGGAGTTCTTCAGTCCACGAGGCTGGATGTCTCAGCTGGTCTTCAGAACATTTCAGAACCGGGAAAAATAGGTTCTAATGTCAGTGGAGCAAGAGTGAGGCCAAATAGATAAAGAGCAGACGCTTCTTTCCTCCTTGTCCACTAGAAGGTGAGACCCAGATGAAAGGTGGGTCCCCCCACCTTAAATGATCCAGTTAACAAAAAAAACCCCACCAGGTGTGCCCAGCTGTTTGGGGTTTTAGTTAATTCTAGATGTAGTTAAGTTGACATCTAAGAGTAGCCATTCACCTCAGGTTTTCAAGGCAACTGCTTTACCTGCTGAGCCAACTTTCCCGCCTGAGTCCATCATGAAGCAGAGTCTTAATATCCTCTCTGAGAGTGAATACAGCCTCTCCTGTTCTCTGATTTCACAGATTCTCCTGCACTTAAGACGCTACAGGATGACTTTCTGAAGTTTGCAAAAGACAAAAACTTCCAGGTGCTGAACTTTGTAGAGACACAACCAACATTTATCGGCAGCATGATTAAACTGCATATAGTGCCCGTGGAGTCAGCAGGTATTCACTTTGGAGGCCATGGTGGCCCCTGGACGCCTAATCGATGGGCCCTAGCATTTAACAGATGTCAGTTTTTATAGCCAGGGTCTTAGAGAAGTATAGGAAGTTTAATAAAAATTCAGAATGTAAGTCTATTTTACTTTTCAGCAACAGATTCAAATCCCTCTGCAAGCACACAGCCTTGGCATTAGCCTCTCATCTTTATTTCATAGATTATATGACAGTGGCTAGTGGGCTAGCCCATAGGCACCAACAGTAGCACCTGCACTGAGGAGAATGCCAAGCACTTCTGTAAGCTAGAATAAAGGGGGTATGTATTCAACAAATTTAGCTCTACAGAAGCCTTAAACCCACTGATAAAAATGTAGGATATAAAGGTTTGGAAGAGTTGGTGAATGGAAAGTGTATAGGGAATATTTAGAAGAAAAAACTAGTGTTAAAATACTAGTAGAAGTGGGCTGGAGAGATGGCTCAGCGGTTAAGAGCACTGGCTGCTCTTCAAAAGGACCCAGGTTCAAATCCTAGCACCTACATGGCAGTTCAGAGCTGTCTGTAATTGCCGGGTGTGCTAGTGCCTTAAATTCCAGCACTCGGGAGGCAGAGGCAGATGGATCTCTTGAGTTCAAGCCCAGCCTGGTCTACAGAGTGAGTTCCAGGATAGCTAGGACTATGCAGAGAAACCTTGTCTCCAAAATCAAAAACAAAACAACTACTAGAGGGTAGAGAGAAATAGCTAATTCCTGCTGCTATAGAGTAGACTCTCCATCCAGCTCCTCAGGTCACTGCTATAGCCTCCCATATGTGTTGCTGTCTGAAGTGCTTCCCCTGACTGACCATATCCTCAGCTTAATTGTCCGATCTTGGAACTCCTGAGGCTACTTAGGTTTTGTCCTGGTAGCTAATGGCTAATGGAAGCACTTAGTGGCCAGGGACAGTGTGCTTGATTCTGAGTGTCCATGAGGAGCTGTGTACTTACTTCATCATATACCACACCAATGGAGAGTACTCCCACAGAACCTAAAGACACTGTATAGCAGAATCCCAGGCCAAGTGGCTTCTTAAGAGTTCAAAGAATGGCTGCCAGAGGTTGAAACCTTTAGACACTTAAAGCAGCAGCACAGCCATTCTCTGGGGCAGCTGCTCAGCTTTGTCACAGTAATTCTGACCCCTCTCGTACCTGTCACCCTCTTCCCTCCTTCAGTGGGCAGATTCACCGGCATCTCTTGTTCTTGTGTCCAGGTAGACTCGTCAGACCGACAGATACCTTTTTCTGGTCTCTCAAGCAGTCAAGTACTAGAGTACTAAATCCTGCCCCGATGCAGCTGGGACTTGGGTCTAGAATGGGCCCATGTGGGCATTCCCGTTCTTAGAAAAGCTGTGGAATGCTTTGTATTAGTCGACAAGTACAGGGAAGTCTCTCCAGTGCCAGTGCTCAGGCTCTGCTTAGAACACACGTGGAGCCGTCAGGAAAAGCACAAACCGAGACTGACACTGGATCCATTTTCACACACGGAATAGAAGTTCTTCTCAGGCGAGCTTGGCATCCCTTTGCTTTATTGACACTTCTCTGCTTTCTTCAGATTTAGGCATTGGGGACCTGATTCCTGTGGATGTCAACCACTTGAACATCTGCAAGCCGAAGACAAAGGATGCTTTTTTGTACCAACGTACACTACAATTCATCTGTGAAACTTTAGCCAGAGACCTTGAAAACTGACAGTTCCATCCTTCCATTTTCCTGTGAATACAGTGCAAGAAATACAGCATTCTCCTTCCCATGTCAAGCTCTGTGTGGCCCTGTGCACGAGCTGTGGCAGCAGCCTGGTCTGCAAGTGTGCTGCAGACCGCAGAATGCAGCTCTTCATGCAAGCACTGGGAAATGCCCATGAAGAGCTGGAGGTCACAGAGGAAGGCTTAAATTCAGTGTCCATGGTTTACAAGAAACTCTTTTGTGTTGGGGCTTGGGGTGGGGAGCAGAGCTGCTGTGGCCAGTCTCCCTGTCCACCTGAGACTGTCCCAGCTCACCCAAGAGCCCTGACAGGCAACTTAGCACACCATGAAAATGCAAACTAGAACTTACAGGGGCCATGTCTGCCCTGTGTGCCATGTGCTGTGATGTCTGAATGCCAGGTTTTAGCTGTGAATGTGTCAGTTACATGTGTGACACTCTCTCACTGGTCCTCACACGCCCGTTTCTTTGCATGGGTCAGTCTGGTGTGCTTCTGTGTTTTTATACTGCTGAGAACAGTATTTTTTAAAAATATTCTTTCTAGGATATTAGAACAAGTTATGCAATAATGTGCTGTGGATAACGATAAAGGATCAGGTTATGGAAAACATATTCGAAGCTTTCAGTTATCCTTACCACTTAGTATCTGCTTTCCTTTTGGTTCCCTTTAGAGGGACTTCCAGCATGGGAGAATAGAAACTCATGCTGATGGACTTTTTTGTGTTTGAGTAATAGCATTATTGATGTGAAAATCTTTTTGTTGTTGTTGTGGTGGTGGTGGTGGTGGTGCTAGGGATCAAAGCCAAGACCTTGTGCATGCCAGCCCAGCACTCTGCCAGTCAGCTGCATCCTCGGCCCCAGATTTATACCTTTAAAGTATACGATGGACTGATTTCTAGTATATTCAGAGTTACCAGCTAGCTCCACTGTCATCTCCAGAGCAGCACACTCAGCAGCAGTCAGTTCCCCTCCTGGGTCCCAAACCGCTGCTGAACACAGACACTTTCTGTCCTTGTGGATTTGCCTAATGGACATTCTCACCTTGTTGCTCTTAGCACAGCGTTCCATCTTGCATTAGTCCTTTCCTGTCTCTCGACTTCCTCCTGCCACGAGGTGAGCACTTTTGCTCACCTTGCCCTTCTGCCTTGATGCCCTGCCATGATACCATGGCACTGTGACTACCGACTGAAACCATGAGGCAAAGTAACTCTTTCCTCCTTTAGGTCTGCTGCCCAGGTATCTGTCATAACAGTGAGTGTGAATGTAATTCTGCTTAAAACATCTAAAAAGAGGAGCTACCCAGTGTCTTTCTGAATCACCGTGGCGTCTTTCTGACAGCAATGCTGTGTTTATACGATGGACAGGGCATGCTCCATTTATCACAAAGGTGTAGATAGATTATGTTCCATGCCATTATATTGCACACATTAATTTGCATAACCTCAAGCTGAGGCTAATGCCAGACTATTTGAATGGTCTGGGTCTCAAGACCAAGGTGAAAAGAAATGATCTCCTTCAACATGATAGAGCAAGACAGAAGAAATACAGCACTGGCTGAAGACGCACTTCTAAAAGCCATACAACAGACGAACAAGTGATCGGACAAAAAACAAATGTCACAATGACATAATTGAAAAGCAGCAGCACATTAAAGATGGTGAACAAATGCATGTCCCACGAGTACGGGGTGGCTTGATGTGGACAGAAGCACGGTAGCTGCCAAAGGAAAGGGAAATGATACCAATAAGAAGGAAGCTGTTCACTGCAAGGCCAATGGGAAGGCACTGGCGGCATGAGCCGAGGGCCCGTGGATCTTTGATGACAGGTCTGCTTATTATTAAAGGCACACCGAGGAAAAGAATGGAAGTGCCATGCTTTAAAATGCAAACAAACCACTAAAAGACCAAGTAACCCTCCTACCTCAGTTAGAAACAGCAATAAGGAGGGAGTTGCATTCTCAGCTAAGCTGCCCTCAATGGTCAGGCTGCAGGAGTTCAAGTAGTCTAGCCTCAGCTTGAGCTTACGCAAATTAAAGTGTGCTATATAATGGCATGGAACATTATCTGGTATTTTATCATATATACATAGGTTTCTAGCATAATGTTAATGACAATTTATGAATAGAAGTTTTATTTTATTTTGGAGTAAATCAGCCCACAACTAAAAGTACGCTGGTGAAATCATTAAAAATATATCCTGGACTCCACAAGATGGCACATGCCTTTAATCCCAGCACTCAGGAGGCAGAGGCAAGTTCCAGGCCAGCCAGCACTTCATAGTGAGACCTTATCTGAAAACAAAATCCTGTACATGGCCACAAACAACTTTAAAAAGTGCACATGCACCAGTTGGGAGGTTGAGGCAGGAGGATAGCTAGGTCTGGGCCAGTCTGAGCTACAGAGTGAGACCTTGTCTAGAAAAACAAACTCAAACTCACAACTCTGTAAAACTGTGTCTCCAAAAGTTATCTTCTCTGTTCACACTCCAATAGTTAGCTTTAAAATGCAAATGAAACAAAAATCTTTACTTGGAAATTACAGTTTTATAATCATTTTCCTTGGGCAAGGAAAAATAAAAAGCAAAATTATAATTGAGAAGTTAATAGCAAGGAGAATAACTCAGGCCAAAATATAAAGGGTGAAGCTAGGCTTATAATTGGGAAGTTTGTAAGTTTATAGAGAAGAAACTAAAACAATGAAACTGTTCCTTTTAAGTTTGTTAGAAAAAGCAGTTGAGACAAAATGCTTAAAAACAATTGGGAGAAAATGTTTAAAAGACTTCTAATTAATACAACTCTTAAAACTCAACAGTAAGAAGATTAATTCCCACTAAAACCCTAGCCAGTGACACCAACAGACATGTTACCAAAGACACATGCACAGCAAACGGGCATTTGAAGGAATTCAGCATCTACACTAGACACCACAAGTCAAAATCCCACAATGCCCAATACTGACAAAGAACTGGGGCTGTAGGGACTGTGATCCGTGGTGAATAGAAATGCAAAATGGCACAGCTACTTTGGGAAACCATTTGGCAATTTCTTAGAAAACACACCCTTAACTTTGGTATGTAGTCAGATGAGGAGAAAGCTTATGCCCACACAAAACCCTGCACCTTCATGATTATAGTACCTTCATCCATAATTGACAAAACTTGGGAGCAACCAAGATCTCCTGACAATAGAGAACTCAGCACTAAAAAGAAATGTGCTGTTGGCCCGTGAATGACAGGAAGGACCCTTACATTCCTGTCACAGGGTTAAAAAAAGCCGGTATGGAAAGGCCACATACTGTATGGCTGCAACCCTGACATTCGACAAGGGTAAGAACAGAGATGGCAAGGATGGGGTTGCCAGGAACAGAGGTTGGGAGATGCACAGAAGCAAGGTTCAAGGCATTTTTAGGGCAGAGAGACTGCTCTGATACTGCAATGTAGACCTGTGTCATTGTACCTTATATGTACAGCACAGAGTGACACCTAACTTGAAGGCAGGGCCGTCAGAGGTGATAACACATCAGTGTTCCTTAGTCATAGCCATCCTGGCGCAGACTATCAATGGGGGAGCAGTGTGTGGGACCCCTGGATTCTCCCCTAGCCCTCTGTTGGCTTCCCTCCTAGTCATTATGCTGATGGCTGCTGAGCCCAGCCCAGCCAACAGTTTGCATTGTAGTGAGTCCCAGTCCATGCCCTACCACCTTGCAACAAAGATTCTGCAGTCCGCTGGTCCCTTTCTTGGCCAGGATCAAGTCACACAGACAAAGTGAATTCTTACTGGTTTACCATTTTGAGATTACCAGTGTATTCTTTATCCTACTAACTATATTCTGTGAACAAATCAGCTTAGAATAAACATGGGCAGAGTGTGAACAGTGCATACCACCATCTGCATCCATGAAGAATGTTCATTTTCATGTTCAGAGTTCATCTGTTCCCCACTCTGCTGAAAGGGCCTTCTCTAGAAGACAGACTAGCCTCCCCCGAGTCACACACGGCAGAGCATGACTGCTGTGTGTTATGTCAGTGGTCTTTGAAAGCACCTTTCACAGGATGAATTCATGACTGCTGTGTGTTATGTCAGTGGTCTTTGAAAGCACCTTTCACAGGATGAATTC
>CAJQZJ010034140.1:4007214-4028719 GCA_907164525.1 Lophiomys imhausi | reverse complement strand
TGTGTTATGTCAGTGGTCTTTGAAAGCACCTTTCACAGGATGAATTCTAGGGTTTTTTTTTAAACCTTTATTTACATTTAGCTGCTGCTGTGTGTGCACAGGTCAGAGGACAACATTTGGGAGTCCCCTCTCTCCACCATGTAAGTCTTGAGGATCAAACTCAGGTCTCCAGGCTTGGCAGCAAGCTCCTCTGGCTGCTCAGCCACCTCTTGGGCCCTCAAGCCATAAATTCTTAACCTTATTATCCTCTTGCTTTTTCAACTGAGTTTAACTGTTGGGGGGATGGGGGGAGAGAGAACCAAGACATCACACAGTAAGAATTAGTAATTGCATTTGATATAGCTGGCCAAAGAAAAGAGTCCAAGCGTTCCCTTCAAATCTGAAAAGCAGCTCAATTGTATAAAGACAAAAATAACTAACAGTGCAACCAACATCAGGACAAATTACCAACTCAAAATCCACCTCAGGCTTTTATTATTAATCTCTGAGTATAAAGTCCACAGTTTTCCTTCCCAATGAAATGGCCATCTGGAGGCAATGCTTTAACAACATGACTTCCCTTACACATGTCAGAGAGAGTTGTTTTTTTTTAATTATCTCAAACTTTGGCAACTTTAAACCTCTGTAGAAATTTCTTGACATTTCCTAATTTCAGTCACCTTAACAATTTCCTTCAATGTGTAGGCCATCTGAGAGAGCTATACTACCATCAGAGAGACCGTGTGAAATTGTCAGTATTACCCCTAGATACTGTGGTACACTCCACCATGTTTCAAAGCAATGGCAGTGTACAGTTAACTGTGGCAGACCAAACATGAAAAACAGACCCAACACAGAACGGAGTCCTCTGGTGGCTGTTGCTCACCTCCCAAGTTATTCAACCAACTGCCCCTGGCTTAAGACCCCCTCAAGTTAGTGAACACTGCCTTTAAAATAAGGCCATTCCACCCATCCCGCTTTTACCCGTCAAGACTCGGTCTCACTATGTAGCTCTGGCTGTCCTGGAACAATGTAGACCAGGATGGCCTTGAACTCACAGAGATCCCCCTGCCTCAGCCTCCAGAGGACTGGATGAAAGGTGTGGGCCACCATCACTCGACTTGTTCAATTCTTTTTTTTTTTTTTTGGTTTTTCGAGACAGGGTTTCTCTGAATATCTCTGGCTGTCCTGGACTCACTTTGTAGACCAGGCTGGCCTCGAACTCACAAAGATCCGCCTGCCTCTGCCTCCCAAGTGCTGGGATTAAAGGCATGCGCCACCACTGCCCGGCCAACTTGTTCAATTCTTAATGCTGCTCTTTTGCTTTTGACTCACCGTCCTGGGATCTTCACTCTCAGACTCTCAGGAGTAGCTGCAGCTCTGATGGGTGCTTGCCTTCCTGGGGCTCCTGGCTTCTGTGCCAGTCGACTGCTATGTAGAACAAAGAAGAAAACTACAAGCTGGACTTCTTCCCACGCTGCAAGCAACTTTGAGGAGCTGACCTCGCTGCTGCACTTCTGATGGGGGTTACATTTCTCTGCTGTGGTGGGAAAAGAAGGTGTATACAGGAAGAGACATCTGAGGTGAACCATACAATCTTAGGAGCCACGGAAAGATCCCTGACCATCTACTGCCATCTTCTTCCCTTTGTTTTGTTTACTGATGCTGTTTGTTTTATTTTGTGTACTTGCCTGCATGTTTGTCTCTGCACTTTGTGCATACAGTGCTCACAGAGGCCAGAAGGGAACACTGGGTCCTGTGGGATTGGAGCTACAGGTGGTCGTGAGTCACTATGGGGGTGCTGGGAATCAAACCCCGGTCCTCTAGAAGAGCAGCAGCCAGTGCTCTTAACTGCCGAGCCATCTCTTGCCAAGCCCCACACCATATAACTGCCAAATGTGATTATTATCTACTTATGTCTGTGGGTCACTGCTCCTCTTTCTCTGATCAGTTTTCAGATGACTGTAGATACATGGAGTTTTATTCTTCAATGCCAGACTTAAATAATTTGAAGATTATCTTGAATGTGACACTGAAAACAATTTCTGAAATCCCAGCAGCCTGGTGGGTAATGAGGAATGAGTCACATGCCCCAGGCAAAATGGCCATGACTATCCCAACCACTAGCATTCACTGCAGGATTGCTTATAAGGAGCAACACAGGACTTTGCTGTGTGGGCCTATGATGTGAAAGAATCCTAAATATATGGAAGTCGGTGTAATAAGATTTGCTACTGAATTTCTTTTCTATATACATTTCTTTTTTTTAATTTTTTAATTATTATTATGTATACAGTATTAGCTCTACATATATATATGCCCGGGCAGATCTCAATGTAGATGGCTGTGAGCCACCATGTGGTTGCTGGGAATTGAACTCAGGACCTTGGGAAGAACAGCCAGTGCTCTTAACCTCTGAGCCACCTCTCCAGCCCGAATTTCTTTCTTACTGGGGAGAAAAAAAGGATTTTGCTTTGTTGCCCAGGCTGGTCTTGACCTTGTGACTCTCTTAACTCAGTCTTCTTCAGCTAATGATTTTTTTTATACACAAAAATGTGGTATCTGGTTCAAACAGATTCTAGAGCTCACAATATTTTTTAAAATATAAAACAGCATCATGGTGTCTTTCTCAATTCTTGAAGAGATTTGAAATATTAGAAATGCATGAAAATGGAGAGACAATAAACCCAGTAGACGTACAAAAAACAAACCCAGACTTGCTGTCTTACAACTGCTTCCTAATGGGGACAGGTAGTACACTCCTTCCTGAAGCCATCATATACTACGCAAATGAAAATCAGTCATTATGGGCCAGTATAGGTTTTCACATTTGTGCCTTTATGGGACATGGACAATAAGGGGAAAGTTTCATAAGAGGGCGAATATAAATTGGTTTAGGCAGCGCACCATAACTCAAGTCCATGGCTGGGTACAGGGGTCAGCTGGTCCGTCTGTGAGTGGCACGTAAGCTCATGGTGTACACATCACAACCCAAACAGTATTACCAACAGCTCTCACTACACTTGTTCATAGTCAAAGCTAATACACATGGGTAGTCTCCTGAGTATCGAGATCCTGTGGGAGTTCCTGTGGGAGGTCAGTTCCAGGATCCCCTGAGGTACCCAAGTCCTTAGATGCTCAGTACAGAAGAGCTTTCTCGGCAGAGTTGGAAGATGCAGAACCTGCAGCTATGAAGGGCAACTCCATAAAAAGGGCTCACAGGAATGGATGGTCCAGGCATGCTGTTGACCTATTTGCTGTTTTCAACTCAGATTTTTTTTTTTTATCTTAACCTGGTTTAAAGTGGGCCAGAACAGCTCTTAATGGTCCCAACTTCTTTTAATGTCATCTTTTATGAACCTACCACTTTTTCCAAATCTGTAAAACACAAATAAAAACAACAAGTAAATGGTATACACACATAAATAGAACAACCATTTAAAACTCAGTGGGTGAAGCATCTTGGGCATCTAGATTTCTTTTCTTTAAAATCCATATGCCAAGTCCAACAGCACATTTCCCATTCCCCTGAGAGCAAGCTTAAAATACACAGGTCTTGAATGAAACGTTTTGGTGACTGGATAATAACTGGACTGAATGGGAGACAGTTTTTATAAACTACACAGGAGTGACAAATAGACAAAGAGTTTCAGTGCAACTTTCAATTGATATCCCTTTTGACCAGGTCAAATAATGCCCACGTGAGGAAGGTGAACATCTGGAACGAGAGTATCTTCAGAGTCCACAGGGTATGTTCTTGCCAGTGGGTCAAACGCCTAATGTGGTTCTCTTGTCTTTGTCACTGCCTGTCACCCAGTGACTGAAGTCTTTCCCCCCATGGTCTGGTGGGAGCGCCTTCTCAGCCACTGATGCTCTGGCCTGTGTTGAGTCTGTGTGTGTCCTCTCAGGGCTTCTGGACCCCAAGTCTAAAGGCTCAGAGCTGTTGGACAGCCAGTTATTATTCAACAGCTTAGGGTGGTGGAGAAGGCTCCAGAAGGGATCTGGGTAATCACCATGAAAAGAGGCTGCCTCAGGTTCCATCACTCTGGGGCCATCAGTTTCAGGGCTCATGGCAGATGAAGTGCCAAGGAGGCCCACTTGTGGACAGAGCGGGTGGGTGTCAGGCTGCAGTGAGGATGGAGAGCTGCTGGAGCATGTGAGGTCCTGGAGATGCTGACTGTTGCTCTGTAGGACCTGCAGGTGGAAGGTTGCTGGTGCAGACTTCTTCCTCCTCGGGGGCACCTTGGGAGCCAGAGATGGGGCCTCTGGAGGCGATAACTCCACAGTGCCTGTCATGGGAGGAGTTTCATCTAGTGCTGGCTTGCCACCGCTGAGCCTCCTCTCAACACCTTTCCCAGGCTGAAATGTTCTTGGTTTGGGAATAGGCGGGACTTGAGGGGCTGTTGTTGGAGGAGAGGTCTCAAGGCTCATTTCCTGGGAAGCAATTGTAAAATGGACAGGCTGCTGCTCAAATTGTTCTTCCGGTAACGTGGGCTGAGGAAAGGCAAGGTAGAGTGTAAATGAGAGGCGGGCACATAAGAAGTGGGCATGCAGACAACACTCAGTAGGGAACAGAGATGGATGAGGCTGAGGCAGCCAGTTTGAGACTGTCTGGGAGCCAGTGGTGTGGGCAGCAGTGAGCAAGTGCAGGAGAAAGAAGCACACGGTCCAGCATGGGCAATGGACAGATGACAGGGGAGTTTTAAAACCAGAGCCAGGTGGGAAATTTACGATGAAGTTGTGTTGGTTGCCTGACCAAATTGGGCTATGCTCTTCCCTCACTCAGCAAGGACCCTTCGGAAACATTTATCTCAGCTGCATCCCTAGCAAGTGACTCAGCTTGCACCGTACCACACTGGGGAGGAAACATGGTGCAGCTGGAAGGGCTAAGCTCGACTTTCTCCATGGAGCTTCATATCTCAATACAGAAGGAGGGAGAACGTCACACAGGAACTCCACTCCTTTAGCTCTGCTTTTAAGCTACATGGTGCAAAGTGAAGCTTTGGTACAGGTGGACTGGGCCGTGAAGCACAGCGGGCCAAGTCCAGTGTTTCCTTTGGTTCTTAAGAGAACAAACTGGAAGTACAACCCTCCTCTGCTAGCCTTGCACCAAAATTCCTGTGCAGCCGCTGAAGAACCCAACTCTGTTCCTGAAAATACAGAGCTAGTGCACAGACAAGAAAGCAGGAGAAGTCCATTTTGCAACAAAGCATAGAAAATGGACGGGCAGCAACAGACCAACACAGGACAAAAGCACAGCCCAGAAGACAGAAAGCAAGCTCAGGGCACGTGCCAGAGAGACCGCTCACGCTGGGCAGGTTGGAAAAGCAACAGTCACTCAACGGCGCCCAGGCAGGGATTACCGAGTGGCCCACTCCTAGAACTGAGATCAAACGGAAGATCCAGAAGTATCTACAGACGCCAGTCTCTGGGCAGCTACTGTCCTTACAAACTCATGTCTTTGCAGCAGTAAGCAAGGCTGAGAAGCTTGTGAGCGAGAGCAGAAAACAATCTGCAAGAACAGTGGTGAGAGAAGCTGTCGGGCCTTCAGGAGTCCACGGCCATGTGGGCCGAGTGAAATTGCTAATGTAGGAACTGGTTAGGGCTTCCCTCCCTCTGTGTGTGTGTGTGTAAGAGAGAGTCAGTCAGTCATATGTTTATGGTGTATGAGCCTGTGTGTGGGGGGATATGCTCCTGACAGGGGGGTCTGGAGGAGCCTGGCTCTCTTCCTTTATCACTCACCTTATTCCTTTGAGGCAGAGTCTCGCACCAAGTCTGGAGCTAAGCTGGCAGCCATTAAGCCACAGCCATCCCCCTGCCTCCACCCTTTACAACTCTGGGGTTCCAGGTGCATGTGTGGCTATGCCGTGCTTTTTATGTCAGTGGTGGGATTCAAACTCAGGTCCTCATGCTTGGGCAGCAAGCACTCTTACCCGCCGAGCCCTCTCCCCAGCCCCAGTTAGTGCTTTCCTAATGCACATAAATCTGCGCATGTGAAACCACATGCACACACCACACACATACACAGCAGCACTGGGGCACATGGCAACAAGCATCCCCAGCAGTTCCCTGTGGAGACTGGGAACATTCAGGGAGTAGTCGCACTCAAGCTGCTCTTGACTGTCACAGTGAGAATCTGCAAAGGGCAGTAAGCTCCTTGTTCTGCTCAGCTAAGGCCAAGCTACCACAGGAAGATGAGGAGAAAGCAGCTACTGAATGAGCCATTTTCCCCCAGACATGGCTGAGTCTGGGGTAGAGGAGTGGGCAGAGAAACCAAACCCAACTTCAATTCTGTCCTTGACATAATTTTATGTCTCGTGTAATCTTGAGTAACTTTGGAGTGAGCGGTTCACAGGCCTTGGCTTCTTACCTTTCCTGTCCTCCTCAAAGCTGGCTTCTTCATAGCAGGAACCCTAGGAGCAGGCCGGCGGGGCAGGGCTGGGGGCCCCAGGGAGGCCTCTGGCCTGGAAGACCCTTGGTCTCTCAGGGTCATGGCACCTGGAGCTGCTTCTGAGATACCTGAAATATAAAATGACTCAGCTCAAATACAAGGACCCATAGTCCACTTACTTCTCACCATTTAGAGAGTCTACATATCAAAGCCATATTAGTCCAATGTGTTTCCTTACAGTCACAAAGAAGTCCTTCAGCACAGTCAGGACTGGACAGCTAGGTCTGGCCCTAGCTGTCCATACTCCCCTCCTTCACAGGGTTGGGGCCTAGGGAAGATTGGTGAGACCCTGATAGCACATGGAAAGTGTGACGTTTCTCAAGGAAGAGGATCCGCAAAGTGACAGTCTCAACAGGACCTCGAACAAGACAGCGTTAAGTGGAGATGGTGAGGAGACTTCAAACTGCAAACCTCCACTAACGTGCGTCTCTACAGTGGTTTGCTGTTTAAATAAGTTTCACTGAAATATAATCCACTTAAAAACTGACCCATTTTAATGGTTTCTAGCGCATCCACCAGCAGCACAGACGTCACCACTACCTGGCGCTAGAACATTTTTGTTGAAACCCATTCCTTCTTCTTACAGCTTTAGGTCTGTGATCTGCCTACCCAGGACATCAGGTACACATGGAATGACACAGTATGTGACTCTGTGTCTCACTTCTTTCACTCAGCATAACATCTTCAAGGCTTAGCCTCACTGTAATATGTGCCAGTACATTTCCATGGCTGACTAATACTCCATTGTATGAATGTACTATATTTTAATTTATTTATCAGTAAATAAAAGCCCAACCAGCCTGTGCTGTATAATCCTTCAACAATGTCTCTCAGATTTCTAAAGATGCCCTCTGCCCTCCTTCAGTGTGCTGAGAATTCCAAGTCCAATAAATACCCTGGATAATGCTAGAGGGCAATTATAATAGCCCATATGTCTTTACAAAGGGCATAATCTCTCCTCTCCAAAAGAGATTCTGGACCAGAGGCCAAACCAAAACAGCAAATGTAGGTAGCAGCGATGTGAAAGAATGGGAGAAATTCCAAGCAGGACACAAGTGTTAAGTGAGGTGACTGAAACAGAAAATTAACAGCAGTGCGGCAGCGAAGACACCCAGCCAGAAGAAGCACAGGATTTATTTACACTTGCCTGTGATTTTACCAGGTGGATTTTGTGTTTGCAGTAAGGACATACACAACTGTCCTTCATCACACAGCTGGCAAAATGTGTTAGTATTTACAACTCTAACCGGTCTGTAAACATGGAGGGACCCCAACAGGGCATGCTGCACTTGTCAAGGTCAGAAGATAAGTAATCAGTTCTCCTGCCACCATGTGAGTCCCAGGATGGAACTCAGGTCATTAGGTTCACTGGTCCAAAATTAACCTTTTCTAAAGCTTTGTTTATCTCTAAAATGCCACTTAATCATCATGGGATTGCTTTCTATATGCTTCATGAATTTTGAGTACATAATTTTAAGTGGAAAATAGATCAAAATAAAATATTAAAGGCTACTTCCATTTATTATTTCATCAAAAAAGGGGGGCTGGAGAGATGGCTCAGCGGTTAAGAGCACTGGCTGCTCTTCCAGAGGTCATGAGTTCAATTCCCAGCAACCACATGGTGGCTCACAACCATCCATAATGAAATCTGGTGCCCTCTTCTGGCCTGCAGACATACCTGCAGACAGAACACTGTATACATAATAAATAAATCTTAAAAAAAAAAGAAAAGGAAAAGGAAAGGAAAGAAAGAAAGAGTACACCCAGTTCTTTTGTAGGCCACTACCAGTGAGAAGATAAAAAGGGACTCAGCATTCCCTTTTGGCCAGGAGGTGGTTCCCACGAGACCACCTACCTCCACTAGCTTCTAGGAGACACCGGATGGCTGCTTCTGCCTCCTCGGCATTGGTGGTTTTGATCTGTTTGACATTGTAAGGTTTACTTATTCCAGTTCTAGCCTTGGGCTTGAGGACAGAATCAGGAAGAGACATGGATTAATGCAGGTTGGAAATGAGCCTATGAGGTGCGCAGTGTGCAGAGCACCTGCTTGTCTGAGCAGGGGACAGTGGTGCATGGGAATGTGAGCTGTGTGGAGCCCATCAGATGATGGACGCACCCACCAAGTCTAAACCACATCTCTCGATGCCCTTCTCCACCCACCAAGAACCGGAATGCACTAAAGGTCAGAGCTGAATTCCTTCAGCCCCCAAACATGGTGATGACAGGGCTTTTGCAATGTGAAACCTTTGGTTTCCATTTCCACACCCAGATAGGGCCGGGGAGCACAGTCTCAGGCCATGCCTTCCATGGTCCATGTAAGTATGAAAACACCTTCCAGGTACATGTTTCCCAACTGAATTTTCTACCTGTTTACTCAGCTGCTGGGTGATCTGAGACCCACTTTTATTACTGTACATTCTGGAATGTAGTCAGCTCCTCAGCCTGCTCTGAGTGCACATGGCTGCCTAGCCCAGCTTGCCAGCTGGTGCAGCTTCCTGAGTACAACAGAGCAGCCTTCACTTCCTGACCTTCACCTGCATGTCCATCAGCAGCTCGAGACTCCTCCCTGTGAGTCAGTCCCCCTGCCCCATCCCCTGCAATTTTTCAGAACCATGCTTTGGCAGAATTCAGGCTCAGTGGGACTCTAACCTTACACCAAAATGGCCACACTTATCTGAATTTCCCCTTCTCCCCTTAGCACTCACTCGGTGCTCCAGATCTAGGCAGCAGAGCCAAAGAGGAGTCTAGAACTGGGCAGTTTGCTTTGCAGGGCACTGGGGTTTGTTTGTTCCAAGCACCTTCTCCTACAGAGCTCTGACAACTACTTGACAGTCCATGAAGAAGTTGCCACTAAACGTTAGGGGTCTGGGGGATGAGGTGGGTAGGGAGAGGGTCAAGGAGACAGAGTTACATATTCCTTGAAAAGGCACAAACCATATGATCTTGAGGTGGGGCACTCACTACTCCGTCAGGTCTGAAAATGCTGACCACTTCCCTAGGAGCCAAACAGAGGACTCACTGGTTGCTGAGGTGCCCCTGGAAGAAGTTTTGCAGTCTGCAAGATTGAATACTGCCCATGAGTGCCAGAGGAGATGGACACATCTGAGGCTGACTTCTTCACCATTAAGCCAGCTATGGAAAAACAAAACAAAAACGACAAGACAGAGTCAGCTTCAGGGACTTGGTGACATGCTAGCAAGTTACAGGAAGTTGGGAGGAGGCAGCCACAAAGGCAGACACAGCCATTGGCAGACTCACACGCTATAAAGAGTGCTCCGGGGCAGGCCCGATAAGGAGGGCCTAAGTTTCTCTTTGGGGCCGTGGCCGTGGGTTAGCAGTAGAGTGCTTAAGTAGCACAGATGAGGCCTGGGTTTCATCCCCAGCACCACAGAAAACAAAGCAGTTTTCCCGTTGACTGTCTGATAGATAGCTTGGCCTATCCTTCACACAGACTGCCTAAGGAAGCAGGACTGGAATAAAGTTTAAGTCTAACACAAAGTGGGTGCTAATCTTATATAAAAACCAGTTGATTTTTTTTAAAGTGGCTTAAAACACATTAAGACCAATTATTTTAAACGTTTAAAAATGTTTGTGTGTGTGCGTAGTTGTGTGTACAAAGCATGTGTATGTGTTTGTGTGTGAGGGCACGCACATGCCACAGCACATGTGTAAAGAGAGAGGACAGCCTTCTGCTCTTTACACAGCACATGTGTAAAGAGAGAGGGTCCTTGTCTTCCAACTCGTTTGCAGCACTGTCTGTATCACCCACTCCAGAGGAGCAGGGTCTTGAGATTTCTGTCTCCTCCTCCCACCACACAGTAAGAGAACTGGGATTAAAGACAGCACCCTCCACACATGGGCTCTTACATGGATTCCGGTGATCTGACATGCACAGTGCCCACCGCAGGGAAGGTCACCAGGCCTGAAGGGCAAGTGCTTTTACCCACTGAGCCATCTCCCCAGGTAAAAGTCCTAGTGTCCCAGCTCAGAGAATCAATTGGGTTACCTTTGCTTCTGGCCATTGGCGAGCTATTTATTAGACTATTTAACGGCACAGACAGTGAAATAAAACAAATGATCAAGCAAAAGGAATAACAATGTGCTAAAATTATCTTTTTGGTAGAATTAGGGACTGAACCTAGTGCCTCACCCAAGTTAGTCTGGCACATAGCCGCAGTCCTTAAATTTTTTTCTTTTAAAATAATGTAGATACACATGTATACAACTGGAAAGACAGTGGAAGTGTTTTTGATTAAAACTTATTTATCGGTAGAGCCAAGTAAATTTCAATTCTCTATAACTATTTATATAAAAGCTCTAAAATAATACGATTTATAAATTTTATTTATACAACTTTTAAATGTTTTTTTTTTCTTTTCGAGACAGGGTTTCTCTGTGTAACAGCCCTGGACTCACTTTGTAGACCAGGCTGGCCTCGAACTCACAGAGATCCGCCTTCCTCTGCCTCCCGAGTGGTGGGATTAAAGGCGTGTGCCACCACCGCCCGGCTTAAATGTATTTTTTGCGTTACGTTCTTACTATGTAGCCTATACTGGCCCTAAGCTCACCCTCTTGCCTCAGTTTCCCACCTCAAAAAACTTATAAACTTGATATTTTTACTATCATTTCTATTTCCTGAATATAAGTTCACAAAAGCAAAGACACACTTCTAGCTTGACACCAATTACTGCTGTACATAGGCTCTGGGTGAACCTAATTTTGAAAGGAATGGCTTAGAAAAGTCTGTGTTTGGCCATCACATTTTTGGGGGTGCGGGGAAAGCAAACCATAATGATAAAAAACAAACAAATCCAAAGCAAGCCACAAGGTTATTTTGAGGTTAAGGCAAGTTTGATGGAAGAAGCATTATTAGAGGGGCTGGAGGGAAATTGCCATCTTAGAAGAGCTTGGGTAGGACAGGGATTATCCCTAGAGAGCCAGAAACACAGGAACCGGAGGCAGATTGTGGCCTGGGCTAGGGGCGTGCATGCTGGGTCTCTGGGTGGACCAGATTCGTAAAGAGCAGGTCTAGGCATCTGTCAAAGGAACAAGCATTTGAATGAAAAGCTAGAAAAATTCCTTCAAAGGGTTACAGCCATTTCCACACTAACGGTTTCAAAATTAGGGCATCAGGAGCAAAAGCCAAGTCCCCGGATGAACAGCTTTACAAAGGCTTTGTTTCACATGCCATGAGAAAACAATGGCCTCCAACGGGACTCAGGGAGCATCAGAAGGGACTCAGCAGCAGTTTAGAGCTGTGCTCTCAGTAGCAGGAGGTGTGCGGTTATTCCCAGCAGGCATCGTGGCAAGCTCAGAGTAAGCAAAGTCTTACTTGGAGGGGGGGGTCTCTGTGGTGGGTGAGGTGGCCGAGGCCTATTGGGGACGGACAGGGACCTGCTCGGAGAACGGTGGCGAAAATCCCCAACAACTTCCAACTCCTGCTTTAACTTCACCAGGTCAGCGTCGTCTGGAGGACATGGCAGCTGTGAGAAAGATGGTCTCTTCCAAATGCAAGGGTCATGAATGTCTTTGCACACAGAGTGCACCATGGTAGGTAGACATGAACACCCACATGCTATGGACATCCAGGGGGAGGATTTAAAGCAAGAGCTCTCTGCTGGAGTGAGGGCGTACCCAGTGCCTGCCTGGAACACTCAATGAACCACGGGCCTAGTTTACTAGACTTGAGAAACCCTGCCATGTTCTAATGTACAGACCCATCTCCTTCCAAAATGATCAGTCACACATCCACACAAGCAGAAGATACAGTGAGAACAGAGCTCCTAAGATTCACCACACCATAGGGAAGAGAAAATTCCTTCTAAATTGTGGCTACTGATTTAGAAGCTGAGAATAAGTCTCTGTTCTTTGCTAGCCTGGCACCAGGGGCAAGTTCTTAGATACTAAAGACTTGAGCTAGCCATTTGTTGAATGCCTGACACCAGGACTGGTGCACGCCTCTAAGACCAAGAGGGGCCGAAGCTGTAGGAGAGAAGGCCAGAGTGGTGTAAAGGTCACCGATGCTGACCCTGTGTCATTCATTAAACCTCTCTGCGAACACACTGCCCCAAGTACCTTACTGAATCCGGATTTCTATGGCAGACTCAGCAACTTAAAAATGTTAAGACCAACCAGTGGTTCTAGAGTGGCAAGCTAGTGATCAGTTTGTGGACCATTATTTAATCAAAGGAACATGTTGGGTAGGTGAGTCTTTGTACCCTCTCTTGACAATGAAACAGCTTAATCCCCTGTGAGCCATGCTCTGTGTTCCTAGCCCTAGCCAAAGGTCTAAGCTTCTCTCCAGTTAGGAACACTTGACTAAGCTTCTCTCCAGTTAGGAACACTTGACTGACAGGAGAAGGCAGCTGGGGAACTTTGGTTACATCAGAGTCAACTTAATCTAAGATTCTACATTTAATCCAGGATAAGAATTCATTCAACACAACCTTTTTGTTCTCCTTCAATCTAAAATATAATTATGCCACTGTATAATAATAATAATACAATAATATAACAATAAATGACATCATGTGAATGAAACATTACATCAGAGTGTAGATGCTGAATATGTATCTTTAGGGATTCGATCAGGAAAGTGTTGGGGATAAAATCACAAATGTAAAGCCAGCTTCTACAGAACTGTGACCCCTTGAGTACATAAAATACTTATCTCCAGTTAGGTGTGGTATAAGGGCAAACACTGAAAAAACAGGAAAAAGAAAGAAAGACCCAGAAGAAATCAGTGCTTGTTGGGTGGAGTCCTCCTCAGGGTCAAGTTCCTGTCTTTCTATGCTGGCTGATCCTCTCCTGGGACCTATGCACTTGACAACAGACCTTCAGGAGAAAGAGGACAGTGTTCCAGCCCTGCCCCAGGAAGACGGAAGAGGAGTTACCTTTGTATGTTGGATGTTGCTTCTTTTTAGCTAGTGCAGGAGATTTGCTGAGAGGTACTGAGGAGCTCGGGGCACCGCAAGAGTCATCTCCACCAAGCTCACTGTCTGAGGCCACAGGCTGGCCAAACTCATCTGCTGCATAGTCTTCATCGTCTTCAAGAACATCCCCTTTGAGGAAGAACAAAACGAGTAATCAGGGTGCAGAGGTTCAGCCTTCAACCAGTGGGCCTTCCTTGCTAGCTGCCAACTTGATTGGCCTGAGGGATGGATACCTGCAACATGGTATCTGTGGGGGTGTGGCCAGAGAAAATTAACTAGGCCAGGAAGGGCTCATGGTGATCCTGGAGGCCCATGTCAGATAAAAGAGGACACTGGTGTTTTCTTGCTACTTCTTATGCACTGTCACATGCTCCCATGCCACAATGCTCTTGCCTTACCACAGACCCAGAATCAACGGAGCCAAAGGTCCCTGTCCCTGTTAGATTCATGTCAACTTGACACAAGCTAGCTAGAGTCATTTGGGAGGAGGGACCCTCATCCGAAAAAAATGCTTCCATAAGATTGCCTGTAGACAAGTCTGTGAGGCATTTTCTTGATTGATGATTGATGTGGGAGGGCCCAATGTGGGAGGGCCCATCCCATGGGCCCTTGGTCCTAGACGTTATAAGAAAGCAGTCTGAGCAAACCATGGGGAGCAAGCCAGTAAGTAACACTCCTCTATGGTCTCTGCTTCAGTTCCTGCTTCCAGTTCCCTGCCTTGAGTTCCTGCCCTGTCTTCGATGATGGACAGAGATGTGGAGGTCTATAAGATGAAATAAACCTTTTCCACCCAATGTTGCTTTTGGTCTTGGTGTTTTATCATAGGAATAGGAACACTGACTACAACAGCTATCAGCCTATGAATTGTGAGCCAAAATGAAGAATTCCTCCCTTCTAACTGGTCTGTGTCAGGAACTTGAACACAGTGAAGCCAATGTAAGCAACAAAAGATTGTGAGAGAATCTGCTGAAAGTCACGGGAGCCAGGACCTCAGACCAGTGCCCATCTCAATTCAAACCCATCACCAATGGCCTCAAAACCACTGTTAAGGTACGTCCCTTTCCAGTTCCCTGTGTCATCCCCATATGTGAACATTAGAACACATGGATGTGATCCATGGCTAGCACACAGATGCAATTTGCACACTTCAAATGTCCTCAGTCACCTTCATGAGGTGGGGTTTTGGACAAGGCCTGCCCATCATCAGAACTCTCTTCCTGTCCTTCCTGGCAGGCTCACTCACCTTCCGACTCATAATCCAGACTCGTGAAATCAAAGTTCTCCTCCAGCAAGCAGGAGTTGGCGGTGGGAGACACGGGGGCCATGCTGTCCCGCTTCCGAATAAGTTCCTCTCTCAAGCCTTCGAGCCAATCTTTGGTCTTTGGGCGAATCTTCACGGCTCTTCCTTTCACCTGGGAGGCAAGTGAGAACAAGGAACAGTCACCATAGTTCCCATCAGTCACAATGCTTCTCTATCCAACCTGGGCGATCATCACAGTTTGCTAAGGAAACCCAAAGTCCAGATGCCAGGTGAGCTGAGCACAGTTCACACACACTGGATTGGAATAGAAGTTGGACTAACAGCTCCAGTTTTCCATTCCATGCAAAATTTAAACCAGGATCTTATCAAAATGAAACTAAGTGTGAGCTGCATATCCCAAAACAGTCTCGGGAACAAGGTGGGACGTCCTCTCCATCTAGGTGGAAGCAAAGGACTCAGTGGGAACCACACTTTCAGCTCCTGCAAGTGGGACAAGGCCAGCTCCAAGATGCAAGACCCAGATGAAGAAGCCTAGCTGCTACGGGCACCTACATAGGTAGGGCCCTGGCCAGGGTAATCATGGCCGTGTAAATACGGGGCTGGGTCAGCTCACTCCAAAGTGTGACTACGTGGCACTTACCTTCATACCATCCACATCCAGCACACTGAGAGCCGAGTGGCTATCGGCAAACGTCACCAGCATCTGCCCTTGGTTGATCCTGTGACACAGGAGATTAGCCAGTCAATATTAGGAGCTTAGCACTGCTCTCCTGGATCCCACTGACACCCCAGAACATACATCAGAGGGGCGGGGCTTACCTGACCAGAATAATCATCCCATAATTCCCCAAAGTCTGCATAAGTTCTGTACGCAGGTCCTCTGGAAATTCATTTTTCTCTTCTAGGGTTGGAGACTGAAGGTTTACAACAACGGTGGCATCCAGTGGGCCTTGGACAGAGGACACTTCCTGGAAAACCCTCTCCCGGGCGCCCACATCAACCTCTTGCACTTCCACCTCCATGACGGCCAGCACAGGTCTGCATCAGACATGAAGAGGACATGGTGGAGAACTGTTGGCTTAGGCAGGTGTCACACCCAAGCCTCCAACCTGCCTCTGTCCCCCAAGCTCTGTTAGCCCATGAACCCACAGGCTGCTAGCCTTAGGCATCACACTCCGCAGAGTGAGAGCTCTTCACATGGCTGCATGGAGATTCCCGTTGAGACTCTCAAAACACTATCTCCTTTTGTTTAGAGAGCTCTTTTCTAGGACTTGATTCAAAGGAAACACCAGAAATTAGGACAAAGATTCCTAGCAAGGCTGTTTCCCCTCAACACTGCTGATGGGAAGAGGGTAACAAGTCAGGATCTAAAGTTTTGACTCACTAACTGACCCAGGTTTCCCACTCTCCTCTTCCTGTCTTCCTTTGAATAACTTACACAGTTCCGATGGCAACTGCAGGAGAATTAAATAAACCTTCCTCACTTGTACCTTCTGATGCAGTAACCTTCTACCATTTCTTGCAAAGTGTTCAACAAGCTAATAAATCCACTCAGAGGCTACCATCAGACTGCCCACTCCCTGCCGTCCACTGTCTCCTTCCATTCTTAGCATATAGTGGCCAAGGCTAAAGGACATCTCGAAATGTCTAACAGCCTGAACTCAAGACATAAAAACTGTATAGTGTTTGTCACAACACAAATACTGGGTGAAAATTGTCATCCATAGGTGAATGGGTCAGTCCCATGGCTCTATTTAGAAATGGGCAATGGCTGCCAGTGAGTGAGCCAGATCTGTAAGCTGCACAGGACCGCAGCCTGAAAACTACCAAGAAAACAAGCCGTGTGGCAGGGCAGCTGAGGACATTCAGAAGATACAACATTGTACAGGCTGTATCTATGATGTGTTCATAAATAACATCATTTATGATACAGAACAATGACAAAATACTAATTAATATTACTTCACAATGGTGGGTACATAGACCACTGTCTGTCTGTCTGTCATTCCAATCCTTACAGGGACAGCACGTCAGCATCCTGTGGGGAAGCGGAGTCAGTGTTTTCCCCAGTGATGACCGTACCTGTGGTCAGACGCCTGCAGCTCTGCTCGGCCATAGTACTTGAGAGTTCCTGGGGACCAGGCATGTCTGATTTTGGTATCCCCATCCAGATCACTGTCTAGAAGGTTGAGTTCTCCAGCTGCTCACAAGGTTCCATTCCAGAGGCCAACAGCCAACAGGAGATACAAAACCGTATCAATGTGCACGAATGTGATTGTGATTGCTTGGGGCAAAGATCTCTGTCCCTAACCACCTTGGCTCAGTCTCATTTGCCTGCTGCCTTGAGATTGAAGTTTGGCTTGGGCTGCTTTGGGGCTGAGGTAGAAACATTTTTCACATTCAGATTGCCAAAAACAGTAACAACCGTGGCACTCCCCCCCCCCCCCCCAATCAGGTTTCCAAGCTATGGACCAGGAGACGTGCAGCAGTCTGTCACCTCTGAGACCTGCAGTTTTTGCAAAGCAAGAGGCTCCCAGGCTCAAAAGCCCTGCCTCTCAAGTGTCCCAGGACCATGCAGATGCTCTCAGGTTAATAGGAAAGACAATGTATCTTTCCACCTGTAGCTCTAGCTTCCTGGCCATGAAATCTCTGTACACCTCTCTCTTGAACTGTGGAGCTTGTGTTGTGATCACAGGTGTTCTGACTTTAATGAGCTTCACTTCCCTTCTAGGCATCAATGACTTCAAAACAGACTCCACGACCCACTGATTAAAAAAAATATATGTATCAGTCTGCCTCATGATCCATTTGGAATTGAGGCTTTAAGAGGTGAGAATCTGGCTGAACAAATGGGCTCGATAAAGTACCTGAGAGAGAGGTGTGAGGAGAGGTGAGAGGGACCCCACAACTTCACTCCTCTTTCCTCCCTGGATAAAGGTCAGAGGGTGGATAGGAGCAGCCATGATGGAGACTCGGTGTTATTTGGTTGATTAACTGGGAAAAATGTGACTTACACAGCCAGCCGAGTGACTGGCTCTTTGCCTCTGTGTATTTCTCATCTGTCCCCACTGTGTCTCAGAAACACGGTGGCACTCACCCGTCTTATCGTGAGGATGCTTCTTCCTCCACCACAGCACCCTGTCTGTCCAGGCTGGTGTACGGCACTTGTCACTCGTATCGTAGGCAGCTGATCCAACATCATACTTGTAGGTGGGTCCAAAGTTAATGGTTCCTTCATGAAAGTCTTTAAAAATCTATTTGGTGAAAGAAAACACGAGGTCATCTTCAGAAGGAAAAAAAAAAAAAAGAAGGTACACTCCAAAGTGTTCTGAAATTTAATGGACTCCATGTTTGTAAATATGTCTAATATTGGATATACATGGCATCTAACAGCTGGACACACACACCATCCTAACACCTTGCCCTCCCTCCTGCACCCCTGCCAGCCACTTTCTGTCATCCCCTTGGAGATGGAGAAGGGCTCATAGGGCAGGGCTCACTGTGTGCTCACCTGAGCGTTCTAGTACCTGCGTGCAGTGATTTTAGGGCTGAGGCAAAAGCTCTCTCACTTGATGTAGCAGAGAAGGTGTGAGAATTTGGTGGAGGAAGGAAGGTGATTTTGGCTGCCTGCATTTTTCTTTCCTTGGACCTTGAAGCAGCCGCCTTCTCAAAGGCAAAGCAGTACATGCTTCCTGCTAGGGGAGCAGGACTCTCAGCCGGGGGAGATAAGCCGTGGACATCTGGGGGTCGGCTACCCTGATCCTAAGAGCTGATGGTGGGTCTGGGGCTGAGCCTGTACCATTTGTGCCACATCCTTCAGAGTGTACACCGGCCATGGTCTATCACACGTGTGCTCAGTCATGGATAATTTTGGAGCAAACTGTGGCCTGGTATGCTGACTATGTGACCTTGGATACATAATTCAACTTCCCGTTCTGTTGATAAAATGTATAGTTTGTAGGGCACTATGGAGGAATCTATGTACAAATTGGTGTGTGAATGACTCTGATAGTGTTCCCAACAACAAGCAAAGGGCAGCAACAAGATATTATGAGTGGAGTTCAAAGAATCTTTCAGTAGTTTCTTATACCAGAAGCAAAGCTGTCCCTAAGAAGACTGTACATGCATAGATACATGAGCATATTTGGTATAGGTAGACCATGTACACCAATACTCAACACCTTCAATGCAGTGGTCCATCTAACGTTGTCAGAGGAGGACACTAAAAGGCCATCGTGACCCAGACTGAGCACAGGACCCTCTCTGGGGTCCCCAAAGGAGCTGATGCCCTCTGTCTGAAAGCATACGTCACAGTATGTTAGAGGTGGTGGAAAGCCCAGGCCCTCACCTCCTCACACTATGCTGAGTGTGGCAGGTGGTTTTCCTTCAGGGATAATGTCTCAGCCTTAGGAAGACACAGGGACCCTGTGTGTAGCCAGCCAGAGCTCCATCGCGTTCAGGAGCCTGTGAGACTATGCTGTCCTGCTCCTCTCACTTCAGAAGATTCTGTGTATTTTCTACACCATGAGAATCTGCGTTAAAGCCACTCATGGTTTTAACACACCAGCACCTGCATTTAGTAGACAGCACTCCACACTGTAACAGTTACTGAAGACATGTTATAGGTACAACTTACTTTCCCACTTGACTTCTGTTGCTGTAACTGGTCAAATTCCATAAGTTTCTTCCAGTCTTGGCGTTTAACAAAATAGAAGACTTCTTCGTAAGTAAGATCGATGCGGTAGTTGAAATCGCCACACCAAAACACATAATCATGTGAAAAAACGTCTCTCCCCTAAGTTGTAAAGAACATGCCAAGTGTAAGGAAGGTGGAGGAGGGGAGAGGAACAAGCCTTTGGACATTTCTCCTGAAATATTAGGTTTTACACTAACGTGTCCCATCTTTACCAAACCCTATAAACCTTCCAAGAAATTCTTACATAATTTGCTTCTCTATTTCATTCTTTTTTGAAACAGGGTCCCATGTAGCCCAGGACTATGAAGTTGAGGCAACAGGCATACACCTCCACACTCAGTTGTATGAAGTGTAGGATAAACATGAGGTGCATCCTCTGCGTCCTTCCTATTTTATATACCAGTGCTCTTGAGTGGTCCACACAAAGCTCCCACACCACCTGCAAAGCATCACACCAGCACACACTCTGCCACTGCACTCTTGTTAAATCTGACTCTTGAGAGGTGTTTCCCAAATTAAGGAAACTGTGTGCAGTGCTGTAAACGTCTCCATCACTCTCTTCCCTCCCCGCCTCTTGTTCACACCAGGAGCCAATCATCTCCACCCGAACCCAGTCCTTCAAGAGTTCCTCCTCAGCACGATGACAGTAGCCATGACATATAGACTGTCCACAGTGTAGGGCTCTGCTCCAAATAAACTCTATCCTTGCAGGAGTCCATGCAGCAGACACTTAGACGACCCCCCTCCCTCAAGTCTGCAAGGCCGGTGAGTGAAGAAGCTGAAATTTGAACCCAGATCTACCTATTGCAAAACCTCTCTCCCCCCCTCCCATCATGTGGTTGGTATTCAATTGCCTCCACTCACACTGATGGCATAGATGCCCAAACAAAACCACGGATCTTTCCATGGTAGTAGAAATGCTTTCCACACTGCCTAGTAAGGAAGCCACTGGCCAGAGGAGTTCATACCAAGTACATTCAATAAGACCAGTTGCGGTGGTTTGAATACGAATGGCCCCCATAAGCTCATATATTCGAATGGGTTAGGGAGTGGCACTATTTGAAAGGATTAGGAGGTGTGGCCTTGCTGGAGGAGGTGTGGCCTTGTTGGAGGAGGTGTGGCCTTGTTGGGGGAGGTGTGGCCTTGTTGGGGGAGTGTGGCCTTCTTGAAGAAAGTGACTCACTGTGGGTGGGCTTTGAGCTTTCAAAAGCCTACATAAGGCCCCAATGTCTCTCTCTTCCTGCTGCCTCTGCATCAGGATGCAGAACTCTCAGACACTTCTCCAGCACCAAGTCTGCCGACAGACACTCTGCCACACTCCCTGCCAAGCTGATAATGGACTAAATATGTGAAACCATAAGCAAGCCCTAATTAAAAATGCTTTTTTATAAGAATCGCTATGCTCATGAACATGAACACTGACTTAGGCACCAATGCAAGTGATTTTTAATTGATTTAAATAGCTACCTGTGGCCAGTGACTACTGTAATCCATAGAACCAGTACCAATAATTAATTCATAGGTTTACTCTTTTTTTTTTTTTGCAGAAGAAAAAAAGGACCATATAGTAAAATTTTCAATTACTGGAATGTATCCTGAGAGTATGTTTCAAAGTTACTATTCCCAGGTGAAAGAGAGTGGACAATATATGAATTGAAAGTTTTGCAACATATCTGTCCTTTAACTCAGGAAATAAACGAGAGCGAGGATTTGGATTCTTGTAACTGAAACTTTCACTATGCAGCGGAATCCTTGGGAATGCCAGTCTTAAAGGCTCCGTTCTCACTGGGAACTGATCTATCCAATGAGGGAAGAATTCCAGGATCAACCAGCCTCTGTTGGAAGCTGGAGGAACCTGTGGCAAAGACATCTAACCCACCCATCCTTCTCTGGATATCAAGTGGGGTCCGCACATCAAGCTGAGGTGTTGGGGGTATCATCTTCATGTAGGAAGGAGAACATTAAAATCTAAATTTGAAAATAAAGCCTCTTGGCTTCAGCGTGGAAATCTCTGGGTTGTCACTAGAGGGCAGTGTGGCGTGCATTTCTGGAGACTCAAGGCAGAGATGGCTTGGGAGACCATGGGATTTGCCAGTTTGGAAACAGGAGTTCATAGCTGCACAGCAACAGAAGTGTGTGTGTGTGTGTGTGTGTGTGTGTGTGTGTGTGTGTGTGTGTGTGTGTGT
>CAJQZJ010034140.1:3980284-4007204 GCA_907164525.1 Lophiomys imhausi | reverse complement strand
TGTGTGTGTGTGTGTGTGTGTGTGTGTGTGTGTGTGTGTGTGTGTGTATCAGAAGAAAATTAAATCCACACTACCACCACCATGAATATGAAATAATACTCCTTGAATCAAACGTTCTTATCATGGCCACAATGATTTTCCTCCACCATGTGAATTAGAAACACCCCAAAGTGCACCTAAGAAAAGCTAGAAAACCTAGAGACTTTCCAGGAAGTTGAGGTGATAGAACACTACAGGGCTGGGCTCCTCCTTCTCCAAGAATGACAACAGTCTCCCCTGCCCCATGGCGGAGATTCTTATGGCGGTGGGGGTTGGGGCCCCGAAGGCCACACATGGCCGAACTGAGCAGGCAGGTCCAGTGCACAGCTATCCCACATGCCACTCACCTCTGGGAAGGAGAGCTTGTGAGTGATCTCCCGGTAGTCTTCATTCCTCTCCTTCACCTGAGACTGCCCAGCCGTCAGGTGGCTGCAGATGAAGCAGAAGCTGGTACTGTGGAACTGAAAACGGATGCCCACGGCACCCTTGTTCCCTGCCTTCCCCCCCATGCCAGTCTTCACGGTGTCGATGGCCACATCCCTGTAATGAAAGAATGTCACAGGCTGTGGGAAAACATAAACCACTTCTCTAACACAGAGAAGAGCCGGTTAGCTGAACGCTTGGAGACCATGGTCAAGCCCGGCAGCACACATCTCAGTTGGTCTGCTCAGAAGGGCCTGGCCCTCCACCAGTATCCTGAAAATGGTGTAGACACACCATTCCCGTGTCTGCCCCAGCTCTCTCCCCAACAGAAGCAGCAAGTGTCTCACTGTTGTGCCTCCTCTGCCCCTCAGCTAAGGATTAAAGAGGGACCATGTGGCAACTGACAAAAACTTTTGAGAACTAGGAAACAGGCATTGCGCTATTGCGCTGACCTAGGGGGTTGGTCCCATACTGCCCTTCTCAAAATGCACTGGGGATGCATGCCTGTGTGTGAGGCCCTTGGACCACAGTGTTGGCTAGCTAATGTCCCTGTGAGCAGGCCACAGCTAGAAACTGCTTGTGGGACAAGGGGGGAGGTGTGTGACAACCTGCCTAAGGGTTAAGTTAAACAAGCTTGGGGCCAAAGGACAGGAAACAGGACTAGGTGACTAGACTTCAGGAGGGTTCGGGAAATCTGCCAGTCTTCTGCCTCACCTCTCCCCATGAATTATCACTAACCTTTACCCAGACTTCTCTTAATAAACCTGGGGTGTGGCCGAGCTGCCCTAGTGACACAATATCAGGGGCAGGGCCTCAAACATGTTCTGAAGGTAATAGAAGATTATGAATGCAGAGCCTAAGGGCCACCGTAGGGCATTCCACCGGCCCTCCCTATATGGAGGTGCTTGGCCAGGTCTCGGGCCACGTGACTTAGATGGGAGGTCTGTTCATGCATTAGCAATTAGTAATCCTAATGCCACCAAGCAAGAGGAATCAGTGAGAGAGCAAGAAAAAGGCAAATTTCTCCAGTGTCTTACATACACATCCTCCTCTTAAAAACACCTGTTTCCTAAGCTTGGCCGCTTCTTACAGTCACAGAGAGTCTTGGGGAGGTGATAAGGAGGTGTAATGAAATCTACCTAGAGTCCTGGAAGAGGCAACCGCATCAGTGTTCTCTGAGCAGCCACTCAACCCTTGCTCAGAGCCGTCCTGCCTGGGAAACGTGAATGTGACACCCGCTCCTCGCCCTGCCTGAGTTTGCTTAATAGCAGCCCTGACTCCTCCTAGGAGGCCAGTTTCCTGAGTTAGGGTTTTCCTGGCTTTTTAATGGCCAGACAAAATGGTCAATTCAAGACCATTTTCCCTCAGGAGTTTTGCTCTGTGCATTGAGAATAGCGGGAGGTCCCATTTCCTGCTGGAGTTAGAGGGAGCGGTGGGGTGAGGCATCAGGAGGAAGCAGCAGAACAAAACACAGACCCGCAAGCCCCTGTTCCCAGACGCTTATGAGCCAAGACTTCTTACCTGATGAATGGAACATGGTACGGACGTACAAAGATATAAAGACAGACGCCCACCAGCTGTGCCGAGGTCAAGAGGATGTACCTATGGGAGCGGGAGATGGCTTTCTGAAGCTGCTCACCCCACATCTTCCTGTTGGTGGTGCTGGAGAGGAAAGGAAGTTGGGATGCCTCATGCTGCTGGTAGGAAGCACCCCTCTCCCACCATGTCAACTGGAGTGCCAGGCCTCAACCCCTTCCACAGACCTCTACACATTTTTGGTTTGTTTTTGTTGTTTTCGGTTATTTTTGATTTTTTGGTGGTGGTGAAGCATGAACCTAGGATCTTGTGCGCAGTAGGCAAAGGAAGGCATCCTCGACTCTCTTTTTCCTTTTTGAGACAGGAACTGGCTAACTCACATGGGCTAGCCTTAAACTTACTCTGTAGCCCAGGCAGACCTTTTGCAAGCTTTGTTGCTTGGTCTCCTGAGTAGCTGCTGTTACAGGTCTGAGGCACTAAGCCCAGCTCTGATTGAATCTTATACATCATAGTGGTTCCCCTCATCCCTGATACCTAAGCACAACAAGGTAAAACCTCCCAAAAGCCTGCTTTGTTTGTTTTATTTATCTGTTTTTAAAGTTCCTTGAGGGATGATGAGATAGCCCAGTGGGTAAAGGTGGTACTTTCCAGGGAGCCTGACCCAAGTTCAAGGTCCAAGACCCACACAGTGGAAGGAAAGAGAGAACCTATTCCCAAGAGTTGTCCTCTGACCCACACTGTGCTGGTGTGTGTATAGACACACACATAGTAAATAATTGTAACTTTAAAAATTAAAGAGTTCCCTGAAATAAGGCTGGGTCACCTGTGGGGGTGAGTGTTGATTCAGTGCTTTGGGCCTCCGATTGCTGCCTGGTGTGAAGAAAGCCAGTCCCCAGCACCGCCACAGTGCCCTCCCTCCTCATTTTACCCCAGGCATTCTCCTTGGCCTGCCCTGCCCCTCCAGGCACACACACACACACACACACACACACACACACACACACACACACCCAAGACAGGGTGACTCAACCACAACACAAGGCCCAAGCTGGAGCACGTCAGAGACAAAACACAAGTCCCCACTCCTGTTTGTTTAATCAGCAGGAGACCACCAGAGAACTCTACCAGCCAGTGTGTGCAGGGAATGTAGCCAGAAGGACCCAGACAGCCGGAGCCATGGGCTGCTGGCCCAGGAACAAGCTGGCTCAGGGAGTGCTTGGAGCCCTGACCCCAGAAGGCACACCTGGTCTAGGGACATGCTGCTCTCCAGGCATGGCCCCTTACCTGGCATTGACAATATTTCCTGCACTCAGCTCCACCATTTCTTCAAATCCCACAGCAAACACATCGGCAGGACTGCCATCATCTGAGAACAAGGAGAGAGATAAACCAGAGCTGGCAGATCTTGAGTTGCTGGTTCACAGGGTCCTTTCTCCTTCCTGACCACACCTCATTGCTGGACCCATTCAACCTGGCCACTCACAGGGGACAAGCCACTGAGCCTACCCTCCCTCCCTCCCTCCCTGTGGGTGTTGTCCATGGCCCCTCTGCCCTTCCTTGTACTCAGCCTGGAGCAGGGAACTCTCTGAACCTGAGTTTTTCTCTACAGAAGGGCAGCAGTGCCATGTCACCAGGTAATGTAGAACTTAAATTGAATACCATGAACAAAACACTTGATTCAGCCTGGTCCTCAAGAGAGAAGCACCCCCCTCATTCTCTCCAGTGACACGGCTCTCCAGCCAGATGCTAAGTGACCTGGGAACTTTATTTATTTATTTATTTTTATCTATTTTTGTGGCTCCCAAGTGCTTTTCAGATTGACCTCAGGGCTGTTGTTTGTGGTCAAAGGAGACACTGCCTAGGAGCCTCTGATGGAGTGCGCTGTACACAGATGGCTGGTTGTGGAGTACAGTGAGCCTGAAGCTGCCTCTCCTTTCTACAAAGGAGGCCAGTGCTTCAGAGAACCCCTGCTCCTGTTTACAGAACCGCCCCAGCCACTTCCTCAGACACACATTCACCTGAGCCATCAAGACCAGACAGTATGACTCCTGCCAGGGAGGACAGGGCCTCTTCTGCAAAAGTCCGGCTGGCTCTCCCTGTCCTTCTCTGCTGGCTACATGGCACCTGGCAACTTGGGTGAATGGGCTTAGAGCATGAAGCTGCTTCTTTCTTTCTCTCTTTAAATGGAACGCCAGCTGTCCTCTGCCTGTGTTAGTTGGCAACAGTAAGGTTAATGCATCCTCTATCCTGAACAAGCCAACCACCATCTTCCCCAATAACATTCCTGCCAAACAGTCAGTCATCGGTGGCTCTTCACCACCACCCTGCTGTACAGCCAGAGGAGTGTCACCACAGTGTTAGGGTAGTCTCCTATATCCTGCTGAATATCCTTGGCAGTACTGGGCCTCTGTTGTCATTCAGTTCTCTGGACACCTTACCAACACTAACACAAGTCACCACTGAAGGGAACAGTGTTCCCAAACTGTGGTCCCTGACACTTTCCTTTCCTGAGGTGAGGGACACATGTGTATGTGGCAAGAGAGGGTGTCTGTGTAAGACCAGGAGTACTATGCCCAAGCATGTACCTGCTCTGCCGGAAGCAGCCAGGCCTCTGAATTAACACTGGTGCAAGCTAAGCTTGGGATTGATGAGCTTCAGACTTTGGAGTATCTGTATGCATATACTGATATCCTGGGGACGCCAATTCTACACGTGGAATCCATCTATGTCATGTACACAGCAACACACACACACACTAAAAGGAGTTTTGTACATTTTCAGTGCTGCTGTGTTTTGACTGTGGCCCATCACTTGAGATCAGAAGTAGATCCTTCCCTGTGATGCTGTGTCCCCGCCCCCCAGTTTCAGCTGCTATAACATTGAGGATTTCAGGGTTCCACACTGGGACTGTCCATGCTGGTGTAGGCTTGGAGGAAGACACAACTGCAGCCATGCCCAGCATCCAATGCAAGCCTTGCTCTACCAGCTCCTGACAGCAGGGGCTTCCTCTACCACCTCTCCTACAGACCACGGCTCCTTCCATCACTTAACCCCAGACCACAAAATCTCTGCATATTTAGAGAAAGGCAAACAGCTCCCTGGAAACTCCTCCAAGCACCTGGTAAAGGAAAGGACTCTTGTAGCTAACATAACACTGCAAGGCAGCATTCTAGAAGGTGACACCATGGCACTGAACATTCTGACAAATGAAAACGCAAACATGAATACTAAATTTTACAAGGCAATGTTCGCAAAGTCAAGCTGCTGCCACAGGTGGCAGGAACCATGTTTGTCCTTTTCCAAGTTACCATCCTCACCCTGGGAGTCCACTGCTCCTGAGAGCTGGGGGACATCCAGGAGCCAGTCTGTGAGCTCTGTGGTCCCCAGGAGATTGCTCCGGAATTGCTTTCCTCCGTTCACGTTCCAGGTCCCCACAGCAATCTGGACCCGCTTGAAGTTCGTGAATTCTGACTGGCGTTCTGTCATGGCCTTCAGGATCCTGGGTGTCACTGTTAGAAAGAACAAAAGATTCATGTTTTCTGCAGCCCAGACTGTAGAAACCCTCAGACTTGAACATGGTCCACAGGAGGACAGAGGGTTGATACCCACCAAAACATTCCACTTTCCTGTCTGCACTAAAGCATGAAAACATGGGGCTGGGAGCGTGCTATGGTCACAGAGGCACATGGCACTCAGCGACAGGGGATCTCACAGACTTGGGGGGAAAGCCTAGCACTGACTGTTCAGCCCCTGATCCTGCCGGAAAACAGAACGGGGATGAAAGTGTCGTCAACTGCAACAAGCTGCATAAGTAATATGTGAAGTGTACAAACAACATATGTATGGGATACACACATACGCACACATGTCAGTACTGAATGGGCAGATGGGTGGACAGATAGAACTTTAAATGCCTTATCAACCCAAATCTGCATCTTTGCAATTTTTTTCCTTTCCTATCCAGTATGCCTGAAAGACTGTTTTGTTTATCTGATCTCAAACCTAAGGCATTAAAGGACAATATAAAACCCTGCACCCCATATCTCTACCTTCTTAGAGATCCAAAATACATCCACAGTTTTAAAAAACTAGCAGCATTAGAGCCTGGAGAGATGGTTCAGAGGGTTAGAGCACTTGTTTTTGTAGAGGAGCTGAGTTCAATTCCCAGCTGACTCCAGCTCCAGGGGATCCAAGTCTTCTGGTTCCTGAGTCATCAGACATGCACATAGTGCAAAGCATCCATATACATAAAAGAAAATAAATATTATCTAGAAAAAATCCCCCTAAATCCAGCAACTTAAATCTCCCATTTGCCACTAAATGAACTCACTATGGCGCCTGGAGTTGGCCCCAATTTTCCTGAGATGGGAATTAACCCCAGAGCAGATATTCAATATCATCCTAGAAAGTCAAAAGTTCTCCAATTATGGAACAATGAGAAGAGAAAGGCTTATATAAAGCTATTTTTAACATGGCCTCATTTATCTTTCTAAAATGCTAAAAGTTTCTAAAACATAATAATTTTCATCAGTAAACATGCTGACCCTGCACCTTCTTTTTTCCATCAAAACAATAAAGTTCACAGTCTCCAAGGAACAAGATGCATGAAAAGTTCCTTATAGCAACCAGGCCTAATGACAGTTTGTCATCACAGATGACAGTCTGAAGAGTCTGAGGCAGAAGCATCAAAAGTTCAGGGCCTTCCTTGGCTACAGTGAGTGCAAAACCAGCATGGGCAGCTTGGTGACAACCGTCTCAACTCAAAAAGTAAGAAGAGGCTGGGCTTGTCCACCTCTGTGGTCCAGTACTTATCAAACATGTGCCAGGCTGTAGGTTTGATCCCAAGCACCACAAAATAACAAAATAGGACAACAACTTTCCCCAAAGAATCCTGGCAGCCTAGTAAGACTGGATGCATCTCCAACCCCAGAGCTCAGCAATGCTCTTTCCAGTACATCTGAGGGCCTGGGAGACATCATCGTCTGTGGAGTCCACCCATGGGAACTGAGAACCAGTGCTTCGTGGATACTGAGGGACAACTGTACAGAGACATCAGACTTCTTAGGTCAACTGAGCAAACCAGGCGACCACAGACCAGAAGCTCCATCTTAGATCACATGACTGGATGTGCTGGGGCCATTGTCACCCTTAAGGCCATGGACACCCCATGCAAGGGTGGGCAGCCATTACCCAGAAGGGCAGTGCTGTCCAGCAGCATCCTTCCTTTGTCTGTGGACTCTTCATTGTAGACATCTCCAACTAGCAGTAGCTTGATGGCTTCCTGCTTCACCCCGTCAAAGAAGTTGGACTGGATGGTACGAGACATGGATCGGGCCCCATCCTTCAGCTTCCCTACCTGAAGAAGCCCAAACACTCAGTGAGAGGGATCTAAGCAGCATTCCTCCCTGCTCCCTCCACCTGCCCCTCCCCCATGGGCAGCCCCTACCTTGGCCTTTCCTTCCAGGGCCCTGCTCCCCGTGAACACCTTGCTCAGGCCATGCCCGTTCAGAGACCACATGGCTTTGAAGGACTCCACAAAACGCTCAATGATGGGCTTTGAATTCAGTCCCAGGCTCTCAAGCTGCAGATGAAGGACCTGGGAGAGGGACCAACCACAGCTATCAATGGATGCCTAGAAAACCTACCGATGCCTCTGGGTGAGTGAGTGCCTCATTCATCAGACTGTGGACGAGGGGCAGCAGCTGCAGAGAAGGGGCGTCCCCACCCCGATTCCCCCAACCTTGCTCAGGCCATTTTCCCAGGCCCCTCTCTGACTGCCTGGAGCCAGATCAACCAACATTACTGTCAGAAGGCAGCGGGTGGCACAACAGGTGGCGGAGTTGGAGCTGTAAGAGGTCGGGACCGCCAAGCTACTCGGGTATTCCCTCTCCAGACTTCAGGGACCAGTCATCTCAGCCAGTCTCACACTGCCTTGGCTCTGGGGTATATTTAAGACTATCTCTATAAGGAATAACTGCTTCCTAAGGGCCCCTGGAACCTTTGGGGCCACAATGTCCCCCGGGGGGGGGCATGTAAATAGGTGCGTCTATAACCAGAAAGGCGTATGGTAGCATAAGCAGGAAGCCGCCAAAGAAATCACTCTAAGTGTTCTCCCTCCACACCCTGTCACCTGACCTGTCACTAGAAAGACAACCCAGTAAAGCCACTCCCGCCCAACTGATGGTTCAGGACATGACACAGACAGCCCAAGGAACTCACCTCAAGAGCAATGAAGCACTGCACAGTGTTGGTTCTGTCCAGGCAGTCGAGACAGTTCATCCGTACAGTGCCTTTCTGAAAACTTAGGGCCAGGAGACACGGAAGGATCATGAGGTATGTTTGGAAGAACGACACCTACAGCACAGTGGCCCAGGTCTGTCTCTTCCAAGGAAACTTATTCCAAAAGAGGATCCCTTGTCTTTCCCGCTAGCAGCTCACTGGAATCCCCGGTACACACCCCAAGAGATCCCGTATTGCAAAATGACAGGCAGATCCGAGAACACACCATCAGCGGCCTGCATCCCCCCACCCAGGTCTCAGTCAGCACAGTTGGTTCTTGTTATCTACATTGACAACATTCCACAGCGTTTTACAGATATCCCATAAGCCCATACTGAAGCGTCACCCTGCTGAAGCTAAGTGCCAGGAGTTTTACTGAGGAAGTGAATTCCTTCCGATGAGATCTCCTTCCGATGACAGGCTGTGGTTTGAGGAAGCTGGACCTCCTGTCTGCTCCACTCAGAAAAGGGTGACTCACCACCCACTTGCTGTGGACCCTGTGGCTTTGTACCAGCTCACCTCACAGGGCCTGTCCCAGTGTGGCTAAGTCATGTCACCTGAGCTCAGAGGGTTGTTTGTTTGGGTTTGTGGTTGTTTGTTTTTGTTTCTGAGACAGAGTCTCAAGTAGCTCAGGATAGCCTAGAGCTCACAATACATGGCCTTAAACTTCTAATCCTCCTGCCTCTACTTCCCAAGTGTTGGGATTACAGGCATGCACCACCATACTCAGTTTTGCTCGGTGCTGGGGACCGAACCCAGGGCTCTGTGCATGCTAGACAGGCACTCTGCCAATCGAGCTACATTACCAGCTTTGAGCTCAATGTTGGAATATGGTCCTTTATGTTCAGACACATCTTTTTCCAGAAAACTGGGCATTACCATCTTCTCACTAAATTCAAAAGCATGTCTCTGACTACAGAGGGGAGAGGAGAGAAGATCAGGGCCCCAGAACCGCAACATCACAGATCTTATGATTCAGGAAACCACAAGTGTAACCAGACAGCCAGAGAAGGACTCCTGCTGAGGTACATAACCCCAGGGGTCCACAGCCTCAACTCCTCCCCCAGCAGGTGTCTGAAGCGCCATGGAGACTCACCGTGGACTTACATTCTCGCCCTTCGCAAACACACCAAAGTCATCCCAGTGCAGTTTTAACTGAGGCCTCAACAGGTTCTCCAATTTCTCTAGCTTCCCACCTTTGGCAAACTGATGGAAGTCAAAATTTATCATAGGCGTGTCGCCCGCGTGGCAAGAAGCCCAGAGCAACTTCTGAAAAGGGAAAGGGGAGGGTGTGAGCACACTGACAGAAAAGTGGGACACAAGGCAAGGAGGTGCCTGTGGTTTTTCCTCCAGAGGCTTGATTGCTTGGGCCACCACTGTCACTCACTAGAGACGCACTAGACTGGCCCTGACCTTGAAAGGGAAACACAAGTCAAAAGCCTGGGGAGAGGAAAGCAGGAGACACAAAGAGCAGCTTGCCTGCATAAGAGCAGAAGATCCCCCTTGGGCAAAAGAGCCCACAGCAGGGATGTCTCACTGGGGGACATCCCACTCTTCTGGGGCTCAGAGGGCACAGATGACGGAAGGTTAGATCTGTTCTTTAGGTAGCCCAAGTGCCCAACCCCTAAGAACAGCGACATGTGGCAGGCTGCACAGCTCATAATCTAACTCCTGTTGCCCTGGTAACCAGCAGCATCCAGACAGGCACCAGCCCTAGGAGGGTGGGCTCAGCAACAGTTGATCTCCAGTCTGAGATGGCTAACAGAATTGTAGAGTGGTAAAACCCAAGATGGAGGAGCTGTTGCCCCATGTGACTAAAGGTGGGGGACTGAGAGAGAGACACAGACCAGCACTGTGGATGGGTCACTCCTTTCAGAAGCGAGGCCTCCTTTCCCCACCTTTCCCCCTTCCCTAGCCTGGCAAACTTCCTTAGCTCACCAAAGCACTCCAGAGTAGGAGGCAGGCTGCCTGCCTTCCTCGGCCACCTGTCTCTAGACCTCACTGTGTTAGCCCAACATCTGGGCAGCCAGAGGCTCTGAGAACTCCAAAGAACCAGGAGGACTCTTGGTTCCTCAGCCAGAATGGAAATTAACACATTCTGCCCACTTCATGAAAGGCTACTGGGGAAAAAGAAGCCTACGTAGCTAAAACAAAAACAAAAACTTAGTGGCTTTGAGTGGTACCCTCTGGAGCCAGCATCATGCCCAGCTGTGGCTGTGGAATGATAACGCTGGGGCCCAGGCTGGCTGCTAGTCTGGCCTCCATCTGGTAAGTGATGTTCAGGACTTAGATCCATGGCCTGGGTCTCTAAGTGGAGTGTTAAGAGTGTTAGTTTTATCTGCTCAGGATCCATCCTTAACGCCTGGGACATCTCTGTCCTCTGGGTATAAAAGAGTCCTTCACTTCAGTGCCAGGGAATTGCCACCAGCTGGGAGAGGGGCTGAACAAGTTCCTTCTGTAGCTTAAGCATGAAAGATTTTGGGTTTTTGTTGGAAAGGGAGATTGAGATTGATTTTCTTTATTGCCCCTTTCCCCCAACCTTCCTTAAAATAAAGCAGTCAACATCGCTGCCAAGAGATATGGGAGGAGATATTTCTTGAGGTTGTTGCTCGTAGCAACAAACTAAACAGGAAAAGCAAGTCTGGCCAAAGAAAACTGGCAGCCAGCAAGCTCCTGCTCCATGTGTGTAGACTTTCAAAGTTGAGAGAAATGAGCACTCCAGCTGGATTTGGCTTCCTCCAGCCAGGGGCTAGGGGTCAGAGGTCAAGGTAGCCATGGAAGCCACAAAAATCACGTCCCTACCAAGGTGACCTTAAGGTGTCTCCATAAGGTACTTCTTTGAACTTTGAACAATCAGAGAACCCTTTCCCAGTCAGCAGAGGCCATGGAGCCTGGGGCAGGATGGAGGAGGCTCCCTCAGCACAAATGCAGTGGGTGCTGGCAGATGGGACCGCCAAGGTGTCAAGACAATGCCAGCTAGGCTTTCCCTTCTGTTCTGGGCTGTACAGCAGCTCCTCAGGGGAGCACTGGAGGCCTCTTTCCCCTGTGGAGCTCTTGGAGGCAGTTCTGCTTAGAGTTTAAACAAGTTCTCCCATCCCTCAGCTCATAGAAAAAGTAAACTTAAAGAATTAAGAGCCCATGCCGGGCAGTGGTGGCACACGCCTTTAATCCCAGCACTTGGGAGGCAGAAGCAGGCGGATCTTTGTGAGTTCGAGGCCAGCCTGGTCTACAAAGCGAGTCCAGGACAGCCAGAGATATTCAGAGAAACCCTGTCTCGAAAAACCAAAAAAAAAAAAAAAAAAAAAAATTAAGAGCCCAAGTTACCTAGTATTGGGATCGGAAAACCTACACCGGCACTTGCTGTCCGCAGCACTCACATGAGCAGGGCTGCCTGAGTCTCAGGTCCTACCAGGTGAGTAGGCCCACCTCTGGCCCCACCCAACCCATTCCCAGCTGTGGCACAGGGCGAGCATTACCTTGAAGGCCCTGTTGAGCACCTCCTCACCACCTCTGCTCCCCAGTAGGTTCACAACCACTTGCTTCCCGTACTGCTCCTTCAGAAGCACCATGTGCCTGCAACAATATCAGGGTTGGTGGAGACTCTATGGCACTCAGGCCAGACAGCCTGCACCTCCAGCTCAGCACTGGAGGTCCAGGATCAGTCATGTTCCTGATCCTGTGTGTATAGAGGAGAAAATCCCATTCTCCTGGCTACTGTCACTGCTCATCTAAGACCCACTGGGTCTAAGTAAGTCAATCCAGGCTGTACGAATGGGAGCTTTGGGCAGGAATAATGTCAAGCATGTGAGACTCTTAGATAAGGCTATGCCAGCCTTTCTACAAAGTACCACCTAGAACACCCCCAACTTTTATGAACAGTGGTGTTCAACAGGCCCATCTCCAAAGTTAACCCACAGCTGTTTCTTTCCCTTAGCACCCCCTCCCCCCTTTTCCCAGTTAGAAACACCAAGGAATGCGCTTCAACTTCTACCTCAGAGGTCAATGGCTTTTCCCGGGTGCTGTTTGTCACTATGATATCCAAATTAGATGGTATCGCAGAAGTGCAGTACACATTTCATCTTCAAACATTGCAGAGAGGTGCCAGTATTTAATCTTTAGCACAAGTTTGCTAAAAGTAACTGTCTATTTGAGGTCTCATCTAGCCTGCAAATTCACTACACAGCCAAGGATAGCCTTGAGAAGCTCTCCACTTCTCAAATGCTGGGGTTATAGGCATCAGTCACCTTGCTTGGCAAAGTACCCCAGTAATTTGTAGAAATGTTTCAATGTAGTGATTTTTAAAAATAGGTAAATGCAATGCAAAAATCAGACATGTAAATGGAACTCAATACTGTAAATTTTCTATGTAAGTTTTTTTTACACAAATATAGAAAACTTTTCCATGTACATATAGAAAAAAGAGTGGAAAACTATTCACTGTGATATTAATAGTAGGTGGAATGGTACATTTTTTTTCTTCTTTCAACATTTTTCTCTTTTCTACAACTTATTATCTGGCATTTATTCTATATATATATAATTATTGTTAAGTTCATAAAGAACTATTTTTAGTCTGACAAGGGCTTTTGAAATGAAATGTATGTGCCAAAGTTTTTATCTAGGATACATAAATAATTGATAGTGAGTAAAATCTGAGAAGGACTTGGAAGTCTGCATATTTATATTCTACTTTATACCTTTGTATACTTTTAAAAACTTAATATGTTATACTTTTAACCAGAAACAGTGCTGATATCCTATAATTCAGACTATCCCTTATTACCCAGGAGTAATTGGTGAATCTTCAGTCTAAGAAGAAACTGATAAGATGAAATAATTACAAAGCACCACCCCCACATTGATGAACAATTCACAAGAGACTCAGAGCAAGCAAAAATTCCACTTTATGAACTCCTTTCTTGGGTAAGAGGCAGATTTGGTTCAGGATTGGGAGTCCCCTTTCCACTGTCCTGCCCCTTGCCCTGCTGTCTGAGTGGCAGGTCTTGGATGGCACCTGATGGTCCTCACCTTTCAAAAGCAGGGGCATTGGCCTCCAGGCCTCTGTGCAGCCTCAGATGATGGGAGCCAACCTGCAGAAAGGTAGAATGGGATGATGACGACGATTCTCACTGAGCCAAGACTTTCTCACTCTCTATAGTCAGGCTGCATGTGGAACCTGCTCAGCCATCTCTGTAGCTCATTATTCCCCATAAAGGCAGGCCAGGCACCATTGACTCTGAGAACAATGCTCCCAACCTTGCAAGACTTGGTATCCCCAGGTCCGGCTCTGCAGCTGCAGGGTCCCTTACTGTAGCATGGACCACGCCAACAATATTCTTCCACTTCTATTTTTCCTAACGGAAGTCACTCTGGCAAGCTCCAGTAGTGAACAGGTCTGCCTGTCTCCCTGAGCTCCAACCTAACAGCTCTCTGTTAAGTGGTATCCACAGGGCCCAGGCTCTAGAGCTCTCTGCTCTAAACACAACCTAGGTCAACCATCTCTGAGTTACTGAGTGCCGAGTCAACAAGGCATTGGGTATCTAGTCAGGAATAAAGAAACTGAGTCCCCAACTTAGGTGATTCTTTTTAGCTATGGTCACCACAGAAAGACCCAGAAACAGGGAAACGTTCCCAGCAAGTCTGCATAATTTGGGTTAATATAGTGGAGACTACACTGGGACTGGCCTCTCTATTTGTGTTCTTTCTACCACATCAGGAGATGATGGGCCATAGGTGGAAAGCCAGAGCAGCAGCAACAACCAACGAGAGAAGGTGCAGTCCAGTCCACAGAATGGAACAGGATGAGTACAACTCTCATGGTCATATCTCCATGGCTAATCTAACTAACATCTGCTAACAGCGAACCCACTCTTGGGAATACAAGGAAATCAAGGACACTACCCCCATAAGGATGACCAGGTAGGATGGTTGGAAAGGATCTGACTCTAGGCCGATAGGTTTCCACATGTGGTCACTGCATCCCCTGGAGACAAGTTAGAAATGCTAAGTTGCTGGTCCAGCTCAGATCTGCTGAGCCACATTTCTGAGGGTAGGATGGGGATGTGTGTTTCACAAGCCTCCAGCTGATTCCTACATGCATACCCATTGTGGTTTGGCAGCACAGGTTTTGACTCATTTCCTGTCTCTTGTTAACCCCCCTTTGTTCTGGTTGCAAAAGTATGTGAGGGCACATCAGGGGAAGGGCAGCTTGGGGCTGTGCCCACATTGCAAGGATACAGGGGACTCTGGAACTTCTAAGCATCATGGCTTCAGGTCAAAGCCCTCCATTTTCTAAAGCAAACAAGAGCTTTGGGTAGAAATGAGAGCCGTTAGTCTGAATTCCTCAGATCTTGTGTCCTGTCTCTGTCCTTTCCTCCACTTCTGGCCCACTCCACTACTGTACTACACCGCCTTTTTCTGGCATCACCCACTCCCAACATAGGTGTGTCAGCAGGCTTGGGAACTGCAGTTGGCAGGATGAAATCTCCACTGGCCCTGTGTTGCTTTTTTGAGTTTCCCCTTCTTCTTCTTCTCTACCTCAGCCTCCCCTTCCGGCTAAAGGACCAATGATCCTTGCCCACCTGAGCCCTAAAGCTATTAGTTTAATCCCACAGTTTACACAACTGGAGTTTGTAGTCCAAGTCCCAAGAACACTGTCTGGGGTCACAGCACAGGTTCAGCTTGCACCCATGACCCCTGACAATCACAAGCAACTTCTCCAGGTTCTGCAGCACCCAGTGTTCCCACTCAGAGGCTGGCAGCATGCTCATTTCAGCAGCTCCCACTGGGGTCTCCTTGGGAACACTTCTTGGGTTTCTGTCTAACCGTGCTTCACTCTGAAGCTCGTTAAGACCATGGTCTAGCATGTGGCAGGGGCTCCACTAGTGTACCAGCTGACCACCACACAGCTCTTCCCAGCTTGATGTGCTGAGACCATGTTGACAGTGCTGACAGATGTGGACAAATGGCATAAATCAGAACTCAAAAATGACTCACACCTGGGATCCCAAACACTAAGCTAGTGCCACTCCCTAGATGAGAACCTTGGGGGTTACCACAATGCACCTGCTATTTGTTCCTCTACCAGGGTTGCCTTGCTTGCAAGGCAAGTCAAGTCAGTCCAGACAAAAATAGTGAAGGGCCTCTTCCAGACCTCTGAGCAGTCCCACTTCCACCCTGGGCCATCTGCCCCTCCCAAGAGCTGCCGCTCAGACCTCATCCTTCCTTTATCTGAGCTGAATTCATGAACACTGTCACGTGTCTACCCCTTGCTCCTTGAAGACAAGGGCTGCATCTAATCCCACACATCCAGTGTACAAGAAATTGCTCCATCAGTGTACCCAGGGCATCAGATTTCCTAACAGGTGTGAGGCATAGAAGAGAAACAGCCAAAGACACTTTTACTTGGCTAGTCCTAGTGAAGGTGAGAGAACTCTCACCAACTTAAGTACAAAGTACACAGAGTTACACTTCCCAACATGGCTTGTATTGTCTCCATTTCTATTGTTAGTAACAACAGCCACCGTGTTGCATAGTGTGGGGGTCTACATACTATGCTAAATTCTAGTGTCTATTATGATTTTTTAAAAATCCTCTCTATAACCCCATGAGGCAGGTATTGTTAATCTCGCTTTATAGAGCAGTGAAGTAGGGTTTAGCAAAGATAACAATTTCGTTAAAACACATGGTTGTTACCACGTGGGATGCCTAGGTCTCCCTGGCTTCAAAGTGTACACTCTGGACTCTTAATGGATGGCCTTGCAACCTCAGCTGCCCTGGTGATCAGGACAAATATGAAGTTAATTTCTGTTGGGCTCACCAGCCCCATGGCATCATTACATGGCCTAATTTGGCCCTTGGCTTTGGTTTATTTCAACATGGAGGATTTTCCCTTCAATTCATTCACCCCAGGAACCATTGCGTCCCAAGAACAGGTGTTTGAGAGAGGAGACGAAGGTAAATGAGGCCCTTGATTCACCTTGCATCTTTCCTCCACTTGGTTCCATCACGTGAACCTCAAAGCAAAGGCCAGATTCACGTGCGACAGGCGTGCGTCTGCGCCAGCTACAGAGGTGAAGATCCTGAGACTGAAAAGGGAGTAATCCGTCCCAGACAAATGAAACAATAAATGCATCCCATTTCATTATAAGCTCTGCCATAAGAGCCTTGAGTGTTCAGGGTCAAATTCAACTGCACAGTTGTCTGCCTGGGACAGACAAAACTATTAAATGTACTTGGGTGCCATGTAAAGTAGAGATCTAGGAGCTTGTACTAAGGGCATCATGCCCATGACTCCCTACAGATCACCATCTGGGCCTTCTTTGTCTTTCCCAGCCCCTCTCCCCATCCCTCGCAGAGCTTGGATTCCTTAGGACAGCTTCCAAGAAGACAGTGCTTTGCAATTTAGATGACACACGACTCCCCAACACATCTTTCCAAGAAGAAAGGGGAAAACTGGAAATGGAAAAGGACAAGAGGAAACTGTAATCAGGATACATTGTGTGAGGACAGTCTATTGTCAATAAAGGGAGGGTATCAAGGAGGGACAACCAGAACTAATACTTAGCCTGATGCTTGCTACTTGATGTAGACCACCATGAAGCACTGCCCCCACCTCTCAGAAGATATTATCACTCTCTGATGATGGTGGGATTTAGAGTGTAAATATAGGGCCAAAAGCCAGCAAATCCCAGTGCAGACTTATAAAGCCAGCCTTTTAAACCTGTGTTTGAAGACAACACTGAGGCTTTGCCAAAGGACAAGGGTTAGGAATCTAAAAGGGTAAAGTAGTGGTCTTGATCCTAGCCCATGTCCTTGGGAGGTCATACCATGGTGCGGTCAGGCTCTGTCTAGAGCATTACAACCAAAGACAATTTACACAGGGAAATGACCTGTAAGCTAGGTCTCATGCTTTAGATGAAGGAGACCAAAACACTGAGTCCTAGCAATCAGACAAAAGGTCCCCAAAAGAACAGGAAGATGCTGGAGAAGACCAAAAGGAGGGGACAGAACCACAAAGTCTCTCACCCAAGAGCTACAAGAGATCCTTAGGAGAAAAGTGAGACTGGCTTCTCAGCATCCTGAACATCCTGGAGAGACAGGCAGGCAGCTGGTACAAGGAAGATTTTCTAATCATCAGGAACTTCCAAACATCAGGAGTAGGATCTGGAGCATAGCCTCTCTCTCAGAAGTCCAGTAAAAGGCTGGGAGGGTCAGACAAATTTCAGAGTCCTTTCAATGATCTAAGACTGTCATTACCAATTTTGGCGTTTCTGATAATATACCGCATGAATATAACATAGCCTCCTGGACTCCCTTGTTCACTTGACCTATGTGGCTCTTCATACCGGGCTCAAGATGTTTCTAAAGAAGAGCCCAAATCTACAGGAAAACAGTTTCAAGTGCCTTCTTCAAACATCCTGGGCCATAAAAGGAGCTGTCTTAGGGAATGCAGGCTCTGCCCGAGATGGGTACGGGTCTGGCTGCAGGTGATCATGGGCAAGATGCTTCAGTGCAGACTCCTAAGTCCAAGTCTAGAGATACGAGGTTGGCTGAAGTTTCTGTGGCCTGAGTCGGAGCTGAGTTAGCGCAAGAGTCCCAGCAGTGCTGAGACGCTTCCAAGTTCAAGGTGTGGGTGTGGCTCAGTGGTAGAGCTCCTGCCCAGCCTGTGGGAAGCCCTGGGTTTGATTACCGCTAGAGCGAGAAAAAATGACGAGTCTAAACTTAGATTACAGAGCTTGCTATACACTCTGGAAATGCTCTGCATGCTTTAAATGGATGGAGTTTATGGTAGAAGAGTTACATCTCAATAGAACTGTTTAAAACACAAAACAACAATAAGTTCAGGAGCTGGACATGGTGCTGCAGGTCTGTAAGCCCAGCACTTGTGGGTCTGTAAGCCCAGCACTTGTTAGGCTTGAGGCAGAAAGATTCCCGCAAGTTCAAGGCTAGCCTAGGCTCCCACTGTGAGACAAATATAGTACAACAGTAACAAAAGACCTTTGGAAGGCCTCCAGGGGAATTTTTCCCTGTTAAAAACAAACTCAAACTCAAGCCTTCTTCCACCTCTCAGTGCCACGGGGCGCCCTCATACTCTTGGGTTGAACTGAATGTCAACAAATCCTCACCCCCCACCCCAGAACTCAGAGCATGAATGACCTACTCCATCCATCCACCCTTCTCACTCTAAGAGCTGACAGGGTGTGGCCAGTGCTGTCAGCACAGCACGACATGCTGGCAGGCCTGGGGACAAGTCCAGGTTGGGCTAAGAAGCTGAGCCCAAGACTGGGCACTGGGAGCCCTACTGTGTCAATCAGACCTGAGAACCTGGCACATGGTGCTCTTGGCCTCCTGGGCTGCTGGCCGACCACCCGACCCTCATTCTACAAGAGTCCTGGGCAGGAGAAGCTAAAGACTAAAGACCCAGAGAGAAGCTTTCTCGGGCATTTGGGTCCCTTTAAGGCAGAACTGAACAGAGCAAGGAGGAACCTCTTGCCGTTCTCCCCAAATGCACCTTGTCAGAACCCACTTGAAGTAGCAGTGAGCCTTTCAGTGACAAGAGCTGTGTCCTTGGACTGTGTTCCTGGCTCCTGAACTCTTCTCGGGACAAAGAAGCTGAGTCCCTCTGGCACTGCCCAAAGCTGTACTTTAGATGGCAGAAGGTATTTTTGGAAATCACGGGAAAGCTCTGCAATCCTCATGTGGCTTCACACAAGCATCACAGAATGCTAGACCCATGAGGTAGCCACCAAGGGCCCAGCAGACCCCCCCGGAACCCTCAGGGGATTCCCAGCTGCCAAATAGTCTATCAGTAGGTTCAACTTAAGGTCCCACTAAGGCCACTCCCACCCAAGCACTCTGATTCATCTCAATATATCCCTCATGGTACAAAATCAACAGCTAATATATACATGGTCTTCAGGCCCCAAACTATACCCAGTATGCCTATTAAACTCTATCTATCTATCTATCTATCTGTCTGTCTGTCTGTCTATCTGTCTATCTGTCTATCTGTCATCCATCCATCCATCCATCTCCTCTCTTGCTTGGTTCAACACAATTGGGCCAAGGAACAAGACCAGAAACAATACCATATAAGAAACATGTTCAAAGAAACAAACTCCAGTTACTGAAAGAGACCAGCGGTGCACCCACACAGTGGAAGGCCTCCTTTGTAAATTACCTACCTGAAGCCCTGGCTGCTCCCAGAACAGCGGAACGGAGCCCCGGATCTGGACAAAGGACGATACTCCATCATCCATGTAAATCGTCTGCAGCACAGAGGAACAGAAAGAGAAAAGTGACTCTTCAATGAAACTGAACGTCCCGGGCTGTAAGGGGATCTGGTGCCTGTGACCTGACACCAGCCTGGAGGGTAGCCGGTGGACTTCGGTGCCCTCTGCTCTCTCACCTCATCACTCGCGAGACAGCAGGGCACGCTGGCTATTGTCTGCATCTCTCAGGAGGGGGCTGCACGCCATCCTGATGTGTGCAGGGATTCTCACTCCTACGGCACAACGTTATCTACTTCCCTGAAGGGCCCAGCATCCATTTCTCACTTCAGAACCAGAAGCAAATGTGCTGGGGGGGGGGGGTAGCTCAGACCTCTGCGGAGGGCTCTATTTTTGCCTGCTCGATAACTAGGGAGCTGTTGGTAAAGGACCAACCAAATGAATTGGCTCTACTCAAAGCCGCGCCGGTGCACCTGCCACTGTGGCAAGTCCAAGTCAAGGCTCAACTTGAACTTGTCTGTAGTCCTGGCCCTGCACCACTGTGTTTTCTAACATGCCGCCAATTAACACATACATAACAGGTGTTACAATATACAGACCCTTCATAGAAATAAATGATGATTAAATTAAAATAATGACAATACTAGGGCCCCCCCGACCAATTTTATAGTGGCCACCTGCCTCTAATGAGAGAGAACCAAATGAGAGTTTAAAGGACACAAAAATACAGTCCTGAGCAGTCACAGGGGATGGCAGCACTGGTTATCAGATGGTGGCCTTTATCTGTGCAACCCTAGCCTGGCCTGGCAGGGCCACCACGGGCGCCACTCTGAGTCCTTTCCATTGCTCTCTGGCCTGCTCTCTTACAGGGTAGCTTTCCACACCGGCTAGATCATGTTCAGATCACACATGCATTAGTAATTCTCCAGGGGGAGGGGGCTGGACAGTGAGACACAATGGTCCCGAGGTTCTCTGGACCACAGGAATGCCATGAGCCTGGTATCTATGTTGTAAACTGTAATTCTAGCCTTAGTTTCCAGAGGAAAATATACTAGGTTGGAAATGTGCTGTCTGTTTCCATGTACTGGCTACCAGCAAATGTGCTGCCACTGTTATTCTGTTTGCTAGACAGCAGGAAGGCCTGCCCTCCTGAGATCAACCACATAAGACTGACTGTGTCCCTAAAAAGGAAACTGACTTAGCTAATGTGCTAATATAAAGACAACCATCTACAATGCCAGAATCTGACCTAAGCTAAGGACTCTCATGCTCTACCCTGATAATCTCAGACTTTTGGCCTCAGCCTGGTTCCTCCTGAGCTGAGTGCAGGAGGCAGTGCCTAGGGACCCTCTTCTCCATGGACGATGAGTTCTTTCTTTGTCCCCAGAAAAACTGTCCATTTCTGAGTCCCCTACCCCATGACCCAGTGTAAATCCAGCAACCAACCAATGGCGTTCCACAGAGCTTCTATGCTGGCTGAAAGAGCAGCCTGAACACTCTGGGGGCTGCCTCTTTCACAGGTGCCATTTTCACAGGGCCCCTGGAGAGGAAGGCAGGATGGAGAGAGATGCAGGTGAGAACAGAGTACTGGGAGAGGCCCATGAGCCCAGCAGTGGGGCCTAGGCACTTTATTGAACCACTTTCATCCTGCTTCCCTCTCTAGGTGTATTAAACCTCACCTGGTACCCAGAGACTGAATTTAGATACATTTTTCCACCCCGGAGTGGTCACTAGGAAAATGTCACTGCTATGTGTGGATGAGGCCACTTACAGTCAGGAAGGCTGGCCAGGGATAGGCACTGGGGCAGGTAGGGCTACCTATAAGATGTGAGTGTGTATAAGAGAATGACAAGGACAGAAAAACAGAACAGACAAGGTAGGGAGGGAGACTAGGAAGAGCTGGAGTCCTGGAAAGCAAACAGGAAGCCCAGTGCCAATGCCACAGGAGGCCTGGTCCAGTGCAGGAGGGCTGCCCCAAGCAGCTTCTCTCACGGAGGGCTGAGAAGGGAAACAGGGCTGGATAGAAGGAAGAGATGGTACAGGAAAGGCTCTCCCAGGCTTCTACTCCCAGACGCAGTGTTGATAGACCCAGGCCTCCCCGTTGGCACCCTCAGGAGGACACGTACAGTCATTCCAACTTCCCGTGGTTGGGGGGTAGCCTGACTGTCAAGAGCCAAATATTTATTATGCACCCTTTTGCTGACAGGCTAAGGGACTATGGGGTTTGTTTTTCTGCAGCTGAGTCACTGCAGATGGAGCCGACTGCGCGTGACTCAGGGCTGAGCTGAACAGGATTCCAGGCATCCTTCCAAGGAGCTCGAGGGGGCATCTACCACACGGACACACAGTGTGCACGCATCCACATGTGTGTACATACCACATAGATGTACATATACACTCAAGTATACAACACACACACACAACAAATACACAATGCATATACAATACATGAGTGTACAAACATCACACAAACACACTTGTATGAACTTAAACGTATAACAAATAAAACATATGCATGCACATACTGCACAGAAGCATGAACACAAAACATACATATAGATAGATGTGCATGTATGCATATACATGTACACACACACACGCATACACACACACATCATGTATAATACCTGAATGCCAGGGGCAGGAGGTATCCTATACTACTGAAGGCCTGAATCCCACTTGGGCAAACCAATGGTCTTAAGAAGCAGAGGTCCAGCAAAGGCACTCAGGGGCTAACAGAGCCACAAGTAGCTGAAGAGCCCAGTAGCTCATTTCTCAGTTGCCATTGAGTCTACTCTGCTCTGGGGAGTGTCATCTCCTAGTTTCATTCAGTTACACTGCCCTAGGGCTCTGTTAGCCTGAGCCAACCTGGGCTCCTGCTCCCTATGTGGCCTGTCAGTGGCAGCTTCAAATGTACATGTTAAACAAAGACTGCTCTGGGTTTAAGGCCTCGTTCTGAGTTATGTGTCTAGTTATGTGGGGTTATACCCTCTCAACTGCCTGTGACTCAGGTGGACAGCTAATGGTAGTGTCTGTCCATTAGCAGCAATTACTTACTAGAGGGTGAGAGGTCAAGTGAGGAGTTTATAGAGACACCGATTGTGGCTCAGAGGAGGAAAAAGGAATTTTTAAAAATACAAATTGGGAAGACCACAAAGGCTTATGGGAGGCAAGAAAATCCTCCTCGAACCCCAAGAAATGAGAAAGCGGCAAGCTTCTTGTTCCTCTTAAACTCACACTGAAATTTAATCCCCATCATCAAATGGTGATTAGCACTCTGCCTTCATGGATTGATTAATCCACTCATTAAATTAATGCATTACTGGGTTTAGGAATGAGTTTTCGAATAAAAGCCATTTTGTCTAGGCTTCCTGTGTGCTGCTTGTCATTCACCATACAATGTCCTGTATCTCAGGATTCTGTCAGCAAATCAGCATCAGATGTGAACCCTTGACTTTAGACCAGAATTCTGAGCCAAAATAAATCTCTTTTCTTTACAATATACCAGGATGTGGTACTGTGTTACAGCAACAGGAAACAGACTGAGACTGGCTGCACATCCCTGGGAGCGTGGGTAGGGCTATTCTTATCTCTAAGGCTTGGTTGGGTGGGCTGCCCCAAAGTGGAGATTTAGGAGATGCAGGGCAAGGTTCCTGATCTTGAGTAGTAACAAATAACACTGGACAACTATGACATATGAGTTGCCAGGTACTCATATGTCATAACCAGAACAAAAGCCCTGAGCCAGTGGAAACGCTGGCCAGTCTTAGTGAGAAAAGCAAAGATCATAGGGAATTTACCTGTAGTCAAAGCTCGGCCCTTTAGAGTGGGTTTATGTCCCAATGTTATGGGTCCAACTGTGTCCCTTCCAGAAAGAGCGTGCTGAAGTCCTAACCAGTTACATGGGAACTACAGAACTGGAAGACACGAGGATGGAACATCCCAGAGGGGTTTTCTAGAGAACACAGGCCTAACTGACCTTGATTTTAGCCAACCAGCCTCCAGAACTAAGGGAACAAATGCCTGTTGTTTCAACCACCCACCCAGTGTGTGATGCTTTATTGCAGGAGTCCCAGGAAACTCACACAGGGCCCTCTCTGATGTTCCATCTTATGGGGCGGGGCAGTTGCTCCCCGAAAGACAAGTTTTATAAGAGACCACAGTGTTTTTAGGCTGGATGAAAACTAAACATTTGGGGACTACCATCACCAGTACCAAACAAATGCCCCTTTTCCTCAAACTGGGTGAAGAAGGTGTCTGGACTTGGGATCCCTTCTTAACTCAAAGATGACCTCTGGAATTTGGTTCTGATACCAAGTTCAGGCTTTGTGCATGTCAATCGAATATCAGCACTGCTTTCTACCTGTAGTGTCCCGTCCAGCTCATGACTAGTAAATAAGAAACAAAAACAAACTGAAACAAACAAACAAACAAATCCCATCAGAACTCTGAGAATAGGATGGTTTGAGGGTGGGGGTAGTAACAGCAGATAAAAATAAAGGTGATTAGGTACAGACGGCGGTCACGAGCTTTGGCAGTCTTAGTCTCTGTGCAGACATGAGCAAGAAAAATGGAAATGGTTTCCACGGTGGGAGTAAGCATTGGCTCCTTCTTCAACCAATAGTTATTTCATAGCCTTGTCAGCAACCCTCCCCCAAGATAGTGATTATACCCACAGATCTCTTGAGGGTTCCTGCTCCAACCTCTCTCTGACTCCATAAGGAGTCTTCATCTTTGTGCTTTTGGGAAGTGACAGTGTTCCTGCAAACGACTCCCACGCTGGTCTGAGCCGTCACTGAATGATCACGCAGAGGTTCACCCGTGGGGGGGTGAAAGATACGCACATCTGTGCTGAATGCAGCTGCACCTCTCACAACCACACAGTGCTGAGCACCGCAAAGCTATACCTGCAGGAACACACGGGCTGCTGGTGGCCCAGAGCGGAATCACACCTGTGCCTCCATGGGGCTTCCCGTCCTTGCAGATGGAAACCTGCTTTTCTGTAAGGTGCCATTAACCTTCAGGGAGCAGGTCAGAGGGAAAAACAGCAGGTGCGACACAGTAGCTCCAGGATGAGAACAGAAGGTAGGAAAAAAACTGAGATACTACCGATGGCTGTCCTTGGCAGGAGCTGACAGCAACTGCAGCTGCACACACAATCACACTCCAGGGCACGAACATGCTTCATACTTCCAGAATGAAATGTTAGCTGATGTAGGTTTTTTTCTTTAAATGAGCTTCTTCTCCTGTTACTCTATTGTCTATTGGATTGTTTATTTCTCCTAAAAACACTGTCAACCCCTATTGGTTTGTCAGCTGTTCTTGGAGCAAGTGTTACTTTTCACAGCTATAGCCTTCATTCTTGAGTCTTTTTTGCTTAAAATACATTAGAAGGGCTAGGGACACAGCTCAGTTGGTAAAGGGCTTGCCACATAAGCCTGAAGACCTGAGCTCCTATGTGAAAGCCAGGTCTAGTGGCACATGTTGGTAATCCCACAGAGACAGGGCTATCTCTGTGGCTTGATGGACAGTCATTCTAGGCAAAGTGGTAAGCTCTACATTCAGCTAGAAGTCCTCAGGCTTTCAAATGCATGCATGCATGCATGCATGCACACGTATACACATGTCTTAAGTAAGTGCTGCCTTTTCAGAATGCACTGTGAATCAAAAAGACAGACCATATAAGCCAGAGGCAAGTTTCAAAGAGTGCTCTAATTTCGCACATACAGCAAGAAATCATGATCAGAAACCTGCTCACGTACATCAGAGCCTCTTCCACTCACGATAAAAATCATGCAATTGTAAGATGCACTCTGCACTGTCTCTGAGTCACTCTGTCCCACTGACAGGCCTGGGTACTCACCTGCTCTGTCTCCACGAAGTTGGACACGTGGCCATCGTCGTTCACACCACGGGTAAGGAAGCGAGCACCTGCACGCTCACAGCTGATGCGAGAGATGAGGCAGGCCTTGGCCTGCTTGTGGGAGGCATACACTGTACGGATGGTCACCACTCCACAGATGACTTTCAGCAGCCAGTCACAGCAGCTCACCTGGTGCTGCCTCAGGGGCACATGCAATAGCTGGTTCCTGCAAAACATCCCCACCTGTGGGTCACACTTCCAGACTCTACAAATGCTGCACCCAGAGCCAAGGACTAAGGAGCTCCCCTATGGCCCAGTGCTCCACTAGGCTGTTGCAAGCAATTTCATTCAAACAGAAACATCCTTTCCTGGAGGGAAACTCATTAAGACTCAGGAACTTCTGAAGGGAGGCTCTTTACAACTCAGAAATTTCTCCACAGAAGCTCCTTGAGACTCCAAAAGTAAACAATTCACAAGTCTCAGGAAGTCCCTGAAACTTAACAGATTCATAAGCACCCCCTCCACCCCATGTTAAGGTTATACAACCAGCAAGAACTGCTAAGGAAAGGCCTGCCTGCGAGTAGTGCAGAGAGTTACAGGGTTCTAGTTTTTGTAAGTCCTCTCCCACCCTGGAGTAGAAGTCCTGTAACGCAGCTGCCTTTGGGTTGGCCATGCTTCTCTAAGTAAACTCTAATCTGCACTCGTAAGTAACCCAAATAAGCCCAGCGGTTCATCAGTTGTACTTTGGTGGTGTCATTGTTTTGGGCTACTCTGAGTTACTTATCTAAGGTGAAGAGATGGTTTTTTTCATGTCTCCCAGGAAGAATTATCACCCAACAGAAGCAAACACTGACTGGTCTCCGGTGGGCCCTGCAGTTGGGACACATAGATGTAGAAAGTTCTGTGCTTCAGAGACTCTAAATGGCAGGGCCAATATGATTTGTACAGCATGAATAGGCTGGAAGTCCTTCCCTTATGCTACTACTAGATGACAACAAGGGCCATAGGGAACAAAGCTGGAAAGGAAGCCTTGTTTACTTATAGGTCTGGAGACTTGGCTCAGTGGTAAAGAGCTTGTGCTGCTCTTGCAGAGGTCCCTGGTTCGATTCCTGGCACCCATGTTAGGAAACACACACCTGTAATTCTAGCTCCAAGAGATCCAACTCCCTCCTCTTCTGGCCTCTGTGGGCAACTGTACTCAATGTGTACATACCCACACATAGACACACAGGCACACACATAATTAAAAATAAATCTTTAAAAAATTACTCATGTTTTAGCTTGGAGGTGGTGATGCTTGCTTTTAACTCCAGCAATCGGGAGGCAGAGGTGGGAGGATCTCTGAGTTTGAGGCCAGCCTGGTCTATAGAGCGAGTTCCAGGATGGGCAGAGCAACACAGAGAAACTCTGTCTTGAAAAATATTTTTTTAAATTCTTATGTTTTGATTAAGTAGTAATAATGGGGAAGGATAAAATGACATAAAACCTACTAAAAATGCATGCACTTAAGTGAATTACACACACACACATACACATACACACACACACA
>CAJQZJ010034140.1:3951658-3975284 GCA_907164525.1 Lophiomys imhausi | reverse complement strand
CACCACCCACACCTAGCCACGGGGGCCCTACCCACCCACTGGGTTCTCACAGGTGCAGTGCTACTGTGTGAGAAAATGGCTAGGAAGAAAGATGTCACGCCACTCTACGAACTTCAGAGAATAAACTACATGAAATGGTCTGTTGGCCACTCCACTATGTCCCCGTCACCGCGGGTGTGGGTAAGGGCCTCTGTCAACTGGAGAGCTCTGATCAATTTACTTAAGAGGCTCTGGGGAGGGAGGCTCAGAGCCCAGGAAGAAGAGACCCAAATCTGTAAAGAATAACAGCCCTGTACTCCCAGCAGGCTACGAGTGCATTAGGAAGTGACGGCCACTGGGGAAGGCTGAGCCCGCTGCAGCCTCCTTCCCATGCTCACCAGCAGCATCCTATGAGGACTCCATCTGCCTCCTGCCATGCCTTCCAGACCTCAGCACAACACAATGTGTTGGGTGATCTGGCTGTGGCCGCTCTCCCTGTTAACTCAGCTGTCATCAGTTCCATGGGTCTTAAGAGGGACCCTTGGGGTGGGCGCATTCCACAGATAGTTCCTCCTCCCAAATCCAAATCTAGTCTGGTATCTCCTTTAAGAGGGGTACAATGGACCCCCACAGACCACTCTCAGCTCCACAGCTTTACCCTCTTGACCCTGTGTTGCCTCACATCTTTACCCTAGAGTGGCCAATGGGAAAGCAGTTATGAAAGAGCTAGGGTTTCCCAGATACCCATGGTCTACTGCTTCCAAGGAATGCCACAGCCTTTTGTGTGTGTGTGTTCACACACACACACACACACACACACACACACACACACACACACACACCTGATTTAGAGTTGCTTTGGAACTTCTGCACAAGACCTTCCTAACCTTGGGCCAAGCTTTAAGAGTATGTGTGATAGTGCTAAGATTGTCACACACACAAGCAGGTCCTCAAAGAAGAATCAGATATCACAGAAAGTCCGACAAGCATCTGGCCTGTTCAACTAATTGTGCAGTCTGCAACCCACCTGGGCAGCTGGTTCGAGATGTAGAAGGGGTCTCAGACCCCATCCCCACCTGCTGTACTGAAGCATGCATCACAGCATGACAAACAGGATTCTGTATGTGCCCTAACCCTGACCATGTAAGCTGGCAAACTGAAGAGGACTCAGGAGGTTGTCGAGGCAGGGGGCTAGGGATGATTGTGGATGTGACGAGGGCCACTTTGTCAACACAAGTGAGCAATTCTGAAGCCCTACTGGGTGGATCCTTACCCTGCCATGGGAATCTTTGCTGGCCCCTTTGGCAAGGTAGGCAGGCATCAAGGAAGGGCAGGGACAGGTCTCTATGTCTGTGTCTGGCTGGGAGACTGGTGTGGCTCCAGAGGGCACTGCTTGGACTAAAGCTTTAAAAGACAAGGTTTGCTGGGACTCCCGCAACTGGATTCCCACCCTGAGTCTGTTTCTCTCTCACCCCCAGCATGCCAGAGGAGAGCAGCACTGCAGAAAAGGCCCGAGTGTGGTCCCTGCAATCCTTGCCCCTCTCAGCTTCCACGGGACAAGGACGGTCCATGGTCCAAGGCTCTGTCTGGATCATCTGAGGGGAGCGTCACTGTAGAGAAAGCCTGAACAGGTGAAGCAACAACACTCTTTACTCAGGGAAGTTGCTTTCTAGATCTACCTGGGACCACATGATCACATTCCTGGAGCCAAGCCTACAGAAAGGGGGTGCTGGGTTGGATAGCTTCTCTCACTGCGCAAAGAGCAAGTGTGGCTCTCAATGCCACCCCACAGCTGACCAGAACCCTAGGCAGATGCAAGATGAAATGGCTCAGGTGTTACCCAGAATCTGCCCTCTGTGACCCAGTTCCTTACCAGAAGAAGGAGGTCCCCAATTCAGAGCAGTCATCACCCTGTTTCTGTGCCCTGATGGTCAGATCGAAATTGGAACCATCATTGGGCCATGCGAAATAAAACACCCCTGAGCTCAGGATTTTCTTCAAGGCGAGCAGGCGGTCCTCTTCCTTGGCCTCTTCCTCCAAGGGGTAGAACTCAGTGGCGGTGATTTTGTAGATCTCTGCATCTGGAATTCTGCCCACTGAGGTGCAGCCTGTCACCAAGACCAGAAAGCTTAAGGGGGCGCCACCTGGAGGGGACATCAGAAGAAAAGAGGGAGCATTTTGGACACAGAGGCGGCTGCATCCCAGAGTTAACCCCAACCCTGAGGGCCTTTCTAACTCCCGTCCCCCAGGCCCAGGGTGATGTTGCCCAGCTACCCAGCCTGTACCCCAAGCAGCAACACCGGTGCCATGCTCATCAGAAATCTGGATTCTTCCTCAGCCCAGAAAAACAGACTGTGCTCTAACAGACCCTAGGGTGATACTGCTGTGAAGGCTTTCCCACCACAGCCCTCTCCCTTCCTAGCTTTTGAACCTCAGATCTGTCCTGACAAGATGGAAGGAGAGCCCATGGGTCCCAGCCATTTACCTTCTAGACTAGCACAAGCCTTTTAGCCATCCTCCCTTCCTGACCCCAACCCTCTTCCAAATCTGTGCCCAACATCTTCCAATCCACCCTCCTTAGCTCCACCATCCCAACCCGGCCACTGCTTGGGTCCCTCACAGCTATAGCAGCCATGGCCTTCTCAAACCCAGCTAATAGCAGACCTCCCCTGCTCAGATCCCTCTGTGGCTCCAGCTGACACCCAGGACAGAAATGAAAGCCTTTCTTGACTGTTCCCAGGTAGCTGCTCTCTGGGGTTTCTCAGTGCACCACACACTCTTACACTCACTCTGTAGTTTTACAAAGACATCCTCCCACTTGCATAAAGGTTATACTACCATCTGCCCAGCGAAGAACTCCTTCCAACTTCCCCATTGACTTCCCAGCCTCAGCTCTTTCCTGCCAGTGTGGAAGGATGAGCTTCATGGCTCAGCCTTCCACCTTCTGGGATACCGAGTCCTCCTTCCTTCCCTTGGTAAACTCCTACCCACCCCTCCTTCTGGTCCATGGGCAGCACCTCCTCCAGGAAGCTGATACTGTTCTCCCAAGACACAGTTGGGTGCTCCTCTTTGTATCAGAAACTTCCCAGCAGCACTGGGGCACAGAAAGCCTGTAGCCTTCGTTCCAGTTATGTCGCTCAGCAGCTGAGGCTCCCGGCAGCAAGACTCAGTATACACTATCACCCCCCAGCAGTGCATGTGTGTGAACACTTCCTAATTACACTTCTAGTGCAGAAGACTGATCCACCATCTCCAAGACCCTGCCACACTGCCCTGGCTGCTCCCTTCCTGTCCCATGTACCCTACTTCTTAACAGTACTACCCAACTCAAAGGGGGTGATGGCAATGCTATGTGTCCCTTCAAAAGACAGGGCCCCATATTCTGCAGGTCTCTTGAGGTTTTTGAAGAGGCCCTATCTATCTCTTATATTAGGGTAAGCAGATGTTTCTTGTCTCTTAGCAGGTTTATTTCTGATTAGCTTAGCAAGTAACTATAATACACTGTCATAGTACCTAACAGAATGACTGGCTTGCATAACCATTAGTTTGCATTTCTTAATTATCCTAAACAGTTCATGACAGTTAGTAGTAAAAGGCCAAAACATCACATTTCATTTTTTTTTTCTTTACCTCCTAACCCTTCCATCCCATTTCTCTGGGGTGGGGTGTCCTTATATAACAGTCCCTCATCTCAGTTGAGAGGTCGTATGAGGGCCAAGAGCCTCTTCATTCATTGGGGATCTATGAAGCAGTACCATCAGTGAAAAGTGTCTCGATGCCTGGGAGAGAGAACTACTAAACAAACAAATCAATAAGCATACAATAGATAAAAAAGACTAAAAAATAGAAAAAATATAACTAATATATAAAAAATAAATAAAAATTAAAAATAAGAAGTCTATGTCCAAGTTCCCTTTGGTGTGTTAGTTGTAGTATTGATACCTTCTACTATATAGCTAAAATCCTACTATAAGTGAATAGATGCCATATGTGTCCTTCTGAGTCTGGGTTAGTTCACTCAGGATGAGCTTTTCTAGTTCCATCCATTTGGCTGCAAATTGCATAATTTCATTGTTTCTGATAGCTGAATAATATTCCATTGTGTAGATGTACCACAGTTTTTTAACCCATTCTTCGGTTGAGGGACATCTGGGTTGTTTCCAGTTTCTAGCTATTACAAATAAGGTTGCTATAAACATAGATGAGGAAACTTCCTTATGGTTCCATGAAGAGGCATTTGGGTGTATACCCAGAAGTGGTATGGCTGGGTCCTGAGGCAGAGCTATTCCAAGTTTTCTAAGATATCGCCAGACTGACCTCCATAGTGGTTGCACAAGCCTGCACTCCCACCAGCAATGGAGTAGGGTACCCCTTTCTCCACACCCTCGCCAGTATGTGCTGTCATTTGAGCTTTTGATCTTAGCCATTCTGACAGGTGTGAGATGGAATCTCAGAGTCATCTTGAGTTGCATTTCTCTGATGATTAAGGATGTTGAGCATTTCTTCAAGTGTCTCTCAGCCATTAGGGATTCCTCCTTTGTGAATTCTCTATTTAGCTCTGTCCTCCATTTTTTGATTGGATTATTTGGTTTCTTGGCCTTTAATTTCTTGAGTTCTTTGTAGATTTTGGATATTAGCCCTCTGTCAGATGTGGGGTTGGTGAAGATTTTCTCCCAGTCTGTAGGCTGCCGTTTTGTTCGAATGTCCTTTGCCTTACAGAAGCTTTTCAGTTTCATGAGGTCCCATACTTTAGATTTTTTTATATCAAGACATATCAACTCCTGACAGCACCCCCTATTCTCCTCCAAGTAGAAGATGAGCATCAAAGAATCTCCAGTGGGAGATGATTGAATTAGTTGCAAGCCTATCTCTTGGTAGGAAAAGCCCCTTGCTCCAACTGTAGACAGAATGCTGTCCAAAAAGGACAAAACCTGGAAGCAGGTAAGTCGACAGCCTAGCTCCGCCAAGACAGGGTAGGTAAGTCCTTCATAACCCCTGCTCCACAATCAATGTCTGTCAGAGAAACGGGGCCAAATGACTGAAGAGCGATGCTGTAATGTATGGAGAGAAAATGGGAACTGTCCAGGCAGCCACTGGTATGTCATTTCTTAGTTTGGGAAGCTGCAGACCCTGTACTTCCTATAAAATCAGATATATTTATCCCTCTCAGGTCTCTGAGGTGATTGAAGAAAAGATAGATAAAGTCTCATAATTAAATTTTGAGTTGTTTAGGAGTCAAGAGAGTGTTATACATCTAAGAAGATACTTTTAAAATTGTGTTGCAATTAGTATGAATGCTGAGTCAGATATAGAACTTTAAACTCATGGAGATGTTTAGATAGTAGAATGTTAAAGTCAGGTACCAAATACATATGGACTGGTCATTGGGAATGTACGTTAAGCCATATAACCCTCATAACTGTGGCCTAATTATCTCTGTTGTACTGTATTGTATTTATTATTATAAGAGAAAGAGCCATTTGTTGGACTGAAAGGAGAAACTGTAGGGGGAAATAAGATATACCTTAAACTTAAAAGAAAAAAAAAAAAGGGAAGAGGATGAGGGGTTGAGGGTGGGAGGGTGGGACTGGAGGGGGAATAGGGAGGGGACTGCGATTGAGATGTAAATTGAAGAAATAAAAAATAAAGGAAAAAAAAAGAAAAAAAAAAAGACAGGGCCCCAAGAGATAGCCCCAGTAGGTGATGGGCCTGAATCTATCAGGATCTATCTCACCCTCCTGAGGTATAAGGGATATGTCGCAGTAAGATTTTCTTCCAAATGGCCAGCAGCCTCTCACTGGCTGCAATGATGTTTTCAGCCATCCTTAATGTCTGCCTCTCCACACTCTTATAAAAGACCACAAAGGCAGCCAATCCCATCACCCACTGCCTCCAGCAGGCCACCCTTCTCACACTTCCTGGGAAGAGTGTAGCTCCAGTGAAGGGGTGACTGGTGTTTATTAAAGAGCAGTTGCTGAGTAAGTGGGTCATGGCTCACACATGCTGGCTGATACACTGTACGGAGGAAGGGTGCCCAGAGGGCCAGGATATTGGCTTGCATATGCATCCCCAGGAAGCCACTTTGAAACAACATAAGAACCAGAGTGTTGTGCTGGGCCCTTGAAGCAGCTAGGGCTGAGGCTTTCCCGGTAGAAAGTCCGGGAGAGTCCACAGCCTTCGTGCCCGCACCCGGCTGCCTGAATTGAGGAGCTTAGTGCTAAGGAAAGCGGTATCCGGCAAAGACCCCTAGCACACCACAAGATAGGTCCCCATGGTCTGGGCTAGGGTCTCAATGAAGGAGTAGAGGATGAGGAGGGCTTATGTGGTGAGAATGAGAAGGGAGTGTGCCATCACAGGGAGGTGACATTCAGTTGGGGCAGGGATCCAGAAGGTGCATGTAAATTACAGCCACTAACGGGAGTGTACAACAGAGCCGAATAAATACCTTAATATGGCTGACACACAGGTCAATGCTTCATGCGCAGGCACTAGACAGACAGTGACGTAGCTATCTCAACAACCACTGTTGTCAACCCATTTTGTAGAGAGGGGAAAGGAGACAAGTGGAGGCTAGGAAGCCAGAGGTGACTGAACAGGGGAACGGGGATTATCTGAATACACTGGCTGGCTATACCACTCGGGCAGGCTACTCAGGCTAAGTCTGGCTCCACAGCTGGGACTCCCCACGCTGCTGCTAGGCAGTAGTGCAATGGGACTAACGACACTGCTCTTGAGGGCCACCATTTCCACCTCACACACAAGTGTCCCCAGGGGAGCTGAATCATGGCCCAGGCATACTATTCTGGGTTGAATCCCTTCTGCAAACATGGGATTTCCTTTAAATCTGAGGTCTACCTGCCCCTGGCCTTTCGGCACCTTGATCTTGGACTATAAGGTACATACTTTCGATGTTTGTGAGCCACAGTTCCAGAAAGTCTCTGGAACTTTACTTTCGCAGCCCAAACAGACCAACACAGTATTTGCTTATTTAAAATGCTTATTTAAAAATGCATATCCAAGTTTCCACCTACAGCTTAAAAGTAATATTGAGACAGAGGATGGAGATTAGCCCTCTCTCAGCACTGGGCAGGTGCTAAGCACTGTTTAAAATCTTTTAAAATCATGATTAATGTTAATAAGTTATTTAAGTTTTTATTGTAAGAATCAGGGCATTCATCTTCCTATAAATAGGTAAGGGCAGTGGGGGATGGGGAATCTGGCTGTAACTGACAGCTGTTGGACTCTTGTTGCCTTGAGCAAAAGGATTCAAACAGCTGATGGATTGATTACCCTTGTGCTAGCACCAGCTGTTTTGAAGACTCCACAGATAACTTGAGAAAACGACACGAAGATCACAGCTGTGGCTCTGGCTCCTGAAGACACAGCCTCAGCCAGGACTGTTCATTATTTTTTGCTGCTATAAGCATCATAAATGACCTTGCAACCACTTCCACCAAGGCCAGAGAAAAGAGCCCTTTCCCCAGTGGACTAGCTAAGGGGTTGTTATGATTGGTGCAAAGGGGACAATACAGTGATTAGTACAAACACACACTTTCATTTATATGCAAAGTGTGCTGTGATTGTTGCAAACAGAAACCTTAATTTACATGTCAGGTGTGGCCCAATTGGTCCAAAATACCCCTTTCTTCACTACATAAGCAGGTTGATCTGACTCATTTAGTGAGTGGGCTGGGAGACACCAGTCTGTACGGCCTGTCCTTAGTGTTGCCACACTAGCCCAATAAACTGCTTATCTTAAGGGACAACAGCAAGAAAACAGCAGCAACAGCTGAGCAGGCAGCAGGCCAAGCTGCGAAAGTGGCAAGGCAGTCAGCTACCTGACAGAGAAGTAGCCAGGGCAGGAATGGGGTGATGCCAGGCAGTGCATATGAGAACGGAGGGCTGAGAGCAAAGAAGGACAGGTCACTAAGAGCTTGAGAACAGAGATTATAGTCTTGGGAAGAGTTCCAGGAAGCTGCCAAGCCTTTAAGGCCATGGGTCTCAGACACACAAGGGCTGGGAGCAGTCCAGGCTGCTGTCAAGGGCAAAGTAATCGATCACGATACCTAGGCCTGCCCACAAGCTTCACTGTCTGCTGTGAAGGGTTGAGGAGTCTGGATAACTTCCTGAAGTTCTACAAGTTTTTAAGACTCCTAGAACACAGGGGCCTGATTCCAAAGGCCTCCACGAAAGCTGTAACACAGAGGGCGCCACGTGCAGCTGCTCCCACCTTCTGCTACCATCACTCAATGTTGTCCAACACCGAAGGACACAAAAGCCACCAAGGACCAGCACTTGAAGAGCTTCTTCTCCTTGCCTGGCCACAACTTCTATCTGGGTAGAGCAGAAGGACGTTTCCAGCCAACTGATACCATTATATTTCGCGGCATATTCTAGGCTATTGACAGGTAATAAGAAAACTGCCAGAACCTCCATTACCAGTGTCCAGTGGATGTTCATGGCCTCCTGAGCATGCTCTTCCTGAGCTAATCGCACCCTGCCGTCCGTCTCTCAGCCCCTCACCCTATCATAGCACACTCTGTGCTCTTAGCTCTCCTCTGATCACCCTCTCATACTTTGCAGCAGTCACCCAGGTTCTTAACCAGTTCCTGATTTATCGTCGAAGTCATTTGCAGTCCCGAACAGGCCAAACAATATAAACAGTTCAAAGGAAACAAGACATGTTGGTAAATAATCATTTACCATAAAATGTAAAGATATGCTGTGAAGACATTTTATAACAAGATGATAAGTATTATTGATTGATGAAAGGACAGTAGACTGCACCATTTCTAATTATAACTTTCTTTATTACAGGTTTAGAGTGTGTGAGTGACAGAGTGTGAGTGTGTGCCTGTGTGTGTGTGTGTACATGTGTGTATCCATGGAATCCAGAGGTCTCAGATCCCCTGAAGTCAGAATTAGAGGCAGTTGTGAGGCATCCAATTTGGGCTCTGGGAACTGAACATGGGACCTCTGGAGGAGTACATGAACTAAACCATTGAGCCATCACTCCAGTCCCTCTAGTCTCCATTTTTGTAGAAGTAAACATGATAAAAAAAAAAAAAACTGTCCAGGTTGATGAATAGTTGGGAATAGAAAGTTTAATTATAGAAATGTCACTCAATTCTTCCAAGATCCCAAGTTGGTACTAGAAAAGAATTTCAAGTAATTTATTAGCAAAACTATTAATGCTGACAGATGATATCCAATTAAGTTCTTCTTCAGTCTGCTGAAAAGCAAACACATGGGTAACCCCTGACTTACAAAGGAATTGTACTGAACCACTGGCATGCTGGCTTCAATGACAGCGGCAGGGATGTCTGGAAGTATGCCTTTCAATGGTACCCTGGGATCCATCGCCTCCAGAGAACACCGCGGTGATGTTCTGGACGAGAAAAGGTGAGTTATAAAATAAAGAAGGTTGACTGCAGTGAGACACAGGGGTGCACCCCTAGACAGAGCCGAGACTTGGGGGTGGTCTTCATAGAAGCCCACATGTCTGTGTACCTCTGTGGCCATAGAAGAGCATGGAGCTGTGGAACCCATGCTGGGCCATGGCATCTCCTGGGAGGCCTCACCTGGCCCTGCTCAACAGTGAGCCTGACTGGTCATATTGGCTTGACTCCATCCTACCCAGCCTTGTTCAACAGTCCGTATTTGTGTTCCATGTGCTGTGGGTTTTAAGAAAAGGGACAGAGTTGAACCCAGCAGCGAACTGGTGGAGGCCACTGGCTCCTCTCCACCTGTCAGTGTGGTCTAGCCAATACCTCAGGGGTGCGCATTGTTGGTCAAAGCAAGGCCAGAGGGGTTCGCCTGCCTCAGACATATGAGGCCTCCTCTCCTGAGGCTCACTGTGACTCTAGAACCTGGGCTTTGCTTCTGAAAAGATCAACTTTCTTTTTTTTTTTTTTTTGGTTTTTCGAGACAGGGTTTCTCTGTATAACAGCTCTGGCTGTCCTAGACTCACTTTGTAGACCAGGCTGGCCTCGAACTCACAGAAATCCGCCTACCTCTGCCTCCCAAGTGCTGGGATTAAAGACGTGCGCCACCAACGTCCGGCTTAAGATCAACTTTCTAATACTAAGAAGCAAAGAGAAGCAATGTAGGTTCAGCGAGATCACTGGAGTGGTCAATAGAGGCTTAATTTGGGGGCCTAAAACCAGTGGGGATTTTGATAGCAAGGTTAAAGATCAAGCTTAGCTGAGGTTGTGGATTCTGGTGACTTGTTGGGGCCTTAGACAAGTCACTTACCTTCTCTGGGGCACACAGTGGGACACACCACAGATTTAGAAGAGTCTCAATCTTTCCCCACTAACAGGCTCAGATCTAAATGCTGTGAGCCTCCGTGGCATGGTCCCAGGTCCTCCTTACTTCTGTTTGCATAGCACAGAAACAGTGCGCTCAATGCTTCACTGTGGCTTGGCTCTCAGCTTGTGAGAGTCCATGTGCATGTGCTGTCTAACACCACAAGAACCCGAAATCATCCGTGGCTAGCATATTTACACCAAAGAAATTGGCAGGTACTACATATCAGAGTCCCCACTCCGATAGTTAGATGCCAAGTATTTGCCAACACACTCCTGGGTGTGAGAATTAAAATAAATTATTATTCAAAGGCTGACAATGGCCAGTCCATTTCAAGACTTGCTACAGAACACAAAATGTCCTGAATCTCAAAAGACTAGTGACTCAGACATCCCCCTCTAGAGAAACCTTCTGAAGTGACTTCTGAGAGCCTGTACAGTGACTGTTCAAGGAAATAGCCGCAGAAGCCACCAGTCTGGCCTTTGGTCTTCTCAAATCCCCTTGCACACTCCAGCTGGGGCAGAGACAGAAGAAGGGGACGCAGAGCTTCTCAGGATGTAGTAGGATGCTAGAATTCAGAAGAATCTGGTGGAGAACTTGCAGGGCTAGTGTGCGTAGGCTCACAGGCTGTGCCACGCAGAGCTCCAAGAGATACAACTCAGACTGGGGTTTGAATCGTCCCTTGAAGCTAGGAAACGGGAAGGTCTTGAGCGTTCAAATCAAGCAGGGACTGAACCCCTGGGACCAGTGGGGTGGATTTTTTTTTCTGCTATATTCACTTTCTATGTTTTGTGTTGTGCCTAAGTCATTCAGCTCTTAGCTAATCGTGGAGCTCTTTCCTGCCAACAGGAGCTCGGGATGGGCTTTTACACGGACAATTATGTTTCTCAGTTTCTAACACAAACGCCTGTTCTTCTTATAAAGGATTGAACTTTAACTTTATCTAAATTGAAAGCCTAAGGGAGAAACCAACAGAAGCCACACCCACGGGGCACCACTAGAAATACCCAAGTATGAGAAGCACAGCGGAAGATAGCTCAGTTACAGGTCAGGGAGGTACAGGGGGTATAGAACGTTAAAGCTAGCACTTCCTGAACACACCAGAGGAGGGTGCGTTGGAAACGCTTGGTTTTAATGTCTGACCCTCCCATCTTTCAGATACCAACACACTTTCCAGAATGTGCTGACATGAGGCCAAGTAACCCCAACACACCCAAAGTCAAACCTCCTCACCAGGGCCAGAGAGACTCGAAGCCAGCTCTGTAGGGGACTCCTGAAGGCAGCTTTGGGATCTGGGAAGACATCAGAAACCATGCTGGTGACTTCGTCATATCCAAGACTCCAGCTGATCCAGCACCATGCTTGGCTGGCTGGTCTTGCCTGGCCCAACAGGAGGCTGTATCTACTCACTCCTTAGAGGGGTAGTGGGGGTACTAGCTGAGGAAAGGGGATGGACAGACATGGTGGGGGGATGCAGGATGACGACTCTATTCCCTGCTGCGGACCCCACAGATATCCCTGCTCATTCAGGCAAGGATTCTTTATGGGATGTTCCCTAACCTACTCAGAAACAACTCCTTGTATCTGACCTCAGTTCATTGCTCAGGAAAATCCAAATGCTGTGAGATAGTGAAAGTACCATGTGTCATTCTTCCTGTCATTGGACACCATTCCCCTAAGCAGAAAGACACAAGAGGTAGCTTGTGATGCCACGGGGCCCATGTGTAAAATCCAGGTCCCACTTGAAAACAACTCGAACTTGCGTCAGGTACCATGCTTCCCTGAGTCCCAGCCCCTGTCAGATACAAACACGTCATCCATTTGTGTCTCAAAAAAAAAAAAAAAATTGCCACCTATACCTTTAAGACTGGACTGTGAGCTACACCAAGTGCCAGGGTGTTTGTTACACCAGAGGAAAGGGGGCTGCAAAGGGGTGGGGCAGCTTCCAGGCCTTCCCTTCTTTATGCAAGCAGGATGACAATCAAGTCTACATCCATGGGGAACAGGGTAACCCTAACCACATCACAACACAGTGCAGAGGAAGCAGTACTCCAAGAAAGTCACCATCCTTCTAATCCTCATGGTGGAGGATCAGGGTTCCCAGGTCTATAACCTCAGAAACATTCCATAGAGGGAAAGCCCAGCCCAAGCCCTCATCTTCTCACATCCTCATGAAAGAGCAAGTGTCTGGGGGCAGCGAGGCTTGTTCTGAGTCACCCTAAGGTAAGTTTGGAGACTCTCTGAGCCCGTTTCCTTTTTCTTTTACTGTCAACAGGGGAAAGATGGGTTACCACATGGGCTGGTGCTAAAGACTGAACACCTTAACCTACGAGTAGTTTTTTGGTACAACACCAGCATCTAGTAAGTTCATTTTGTCATGTGAGTACCAAGTGTTTTTCCTCAGCATGTCCGATTTGGAAATGAGGGGTGTAATCATCATATCTAGGTGAAGTAGAAACAGAAATAGCCCAGAAAAGTACTGGCAAGTACAGCAGTGCTACTTGGCCAGCCCTGAAGCCCTGTCCAAACAGAGGCTATCTGCTGCAGAGAACTTTTACCTGGACAGTTCAGGAAAAGCCCCCAAGGCCTGAGATTGAAAATTTCCCCAGCCATTTCCATCAGGAATATGACCTGTGTCCTGGCCTTGGCTGGAAAGGCCCCTGGACTCCACTACCTGGTCTTTCCTGATAGATGGGACTAGCCTAAAGCAGGCTCTCACCACCAGGAGGAAAGGATGGCTACAGAACTGTTTGGTGCAGAGGTGGCTGCCACTGGCTCGGGGCAAGCAGGGCTGCCCACTTCTTCCTGTGTGTTCTCTCTCCGTCAGACGCAATTGGATGCAGTTTCCTTTCTCTCTCACTCCCACGTAGAGTGTCGCAGTTTTTCTCTCCTGGCCACCAACCCCCAGACCAGCCCTTCCTCTCTCCAGATCCACCTAGGATGTCCGGTGATGCTGCTTAAGGCAACGGTTCGAGCCATGGCTCAAGTCTACCGACCAGACACACCTGAGATGAAGGCAGATGCCTGAAAGCATGTATGTAGCCGGAGCAGAAGCCCCGACCGCCTTGGGAAAACTTAAGTCGGGAAGGCAACAACACAGGTAAACTTCCAGCACCCATGGATTCCAGGAGGGCTGGAATCCATGCCCTCCTCTACCCCAGACAGTCAACTGTCAGGCTGCTGCCACCTCCCTCTCCCCCAACATCGGGGAGAAGGCTGAGAAATATAAAGCAACGTCTTCAGAAATGAAAGTGGCTAACACAGACTATCTGACTGGCCGGCCTCCCCAGGCTAACACCAGGGACTGCCCACAGCATGGAGGCCAGACTGCTGAGCCATGGTTACTCACCGGATTTTACCCTCAGCTCCCCGAGGCAGCCATAGGCATCCGTCAGCTTGCCATACTGTCCTTTAATGACTTCCTTCTCTTCCGGAGCTGGGGGGAAGGGGGAGAAGAACACATCAGAGAGGCATCAGCAAACAAGTGGCTCCGTTCACGCTCACTCATTCACACTGTGCTTGCCAATCTGGCTCTCACCCACGCGAAAAAGGAAATGCAGACAATAGCACGGCCCACAGACACCATGTGTACAGCTTTTAGGATCTGAGAATCACAGAGACGCAAGGATTTCAACCTTCCCATGGAAGGCCTGTTCTCTGGAAATGTTGGGGGCTTCCTGGGGTGCAGGGTAGCCGGGTAGCTGGAGAAGGTGCTGGGAGCACCAAGGTGGCTGGCAGTGGTAGGGCCCGTTGGGTCTGCCCTGTTCCATCATCTTCACTGCACTGAACACACTCAGAAGAGCAAGGTGAGGGCTCTCTCATAATCAGCATGCAAGGCCTTTCCCAGGTGCCACCCGCAGGAGCTCTACCTAGGAGATCCCCAAGACACTTTCTTCTAAGAGGGGCCATCAGTGCACAGGGGTCAGGGTGACTCAGGGCTAGAGCAAGTGAGCCCCAAGGCAAGCTGCAAATTTGCTTGCTGGGTAGACTAGCAGCAAAGGCAGCACCTAAGCAAAGTTCCAGCCTGGCTTAGGAGCAGGAGGGAGGGAGGGTGCCCAGGGCAATCCTCTAGGATACCATAGGCAACTGGGGTGATTCCAGGAGTGGAAGCCGGTGGCCTACGGACCCTGTCATAAGGATGTTTCAACTGCACAAGAACAATTACAAACCCGCATCACTGTGACAGCACTTCACTCTGCGAGAGCGGTAATCAGTAAAGACCTCACAAACAGCCCATGTAGGTAAGACATCCAGAGCAGGTGAACTCCGAGAGGCAGAGAGTAGGTTCATGGTTGGCAGGGGCTCAGTGTGGATGAAGGAGCATGGAGGTTTGCTAATGGGGTCTCTTTTTTTTTTTTTTTTTTGGTTTTTCGAGACAGGGTTTCTCTGAATATCTCTGGCTGTCCTGGACTCGCTTTGTAGACCAGGCTGGCCTCGAACTCACTAAGATCCGCCTGCCTCTGCCTCCCAAGTGCTGGGATTAAAGGCGTGCACCACCACCGCCCGGCTAATGGGGTCTCTTTTAAAGGGGGCAAAAATGCTCTAAATTTGGATTGTGGCGATGGTTAAGACAACTCTGTACCAAAATACTTTTAAAAACCATGGATCTATACACTACTTTCTGAGATCAGTTGTGTGGTATATGAATCACATTTCCACAAAGCTGGTATAAATATTAACAATAAAATAAGATGACTGCAGACACCAATTTTACTGGAGCCTAGTTACTAAAGTATTGAGAAGATTTAGATTTTACTGTGAGTGTGTTGTATACATGTATGTGTATGCATTTGCATCACATGTATGGCTGGTGCCAGTGGAAGTCAGAAGAGAGCATCTGGTTCCCTAGAACTGAAGTTATGGATGGTTGTGAGCCATCATGTGGGTGCCGGGAACTGAACCCAGGTCCTCCACAAGAGCACCTGCTGAGCCATCTCTCCAGCCCATAGTTAGAAAAATATTTTAAGGTCTAGGATGCTTGCCTAGTATGTACAACGCCCTGGGTTTGAGCCCCAGCACCACCCACACACCACACACACATATACACATACATGTTATAATGTAGCAATATATATGTTTTATTGACAGTATCTTTTAAGAAAACTTATTTTACATTTATTTGTGTGTGTATGTGTGTGTGTGGGGGGGGTGCGTGCTACCAGACACATGTGAAAAATCATAGGATAATTTGCAGGAGTGTTTCTCTCCTTCCAACATGTAGGTCCTGGGGATTGAACTCAAAATAGTCAGGCTTAGTGGCAGGTGCCTTTACCTGATAAGCCATCCGAACAGCCCTACTAGTATTGTCTTAAAGAAGAAAATCTACACTTGGGAGTGGAGGCTCACACCTGTAATCTTAGCACTAGGGAGCTGAAGCAAGAGGAGCACAAGGTCAGTCAGGCTACAGAGTGACACCCTGTCTCAAAAGAGCCAAAACAACAATGATAATATTGACAAGTAAACAAAACCCTCAGAGCCCACTAGCCATCTAATTTCAAATAAGTAGAGAGAAAATAAACGATTTTTGAAGACTTCCTGTGAAGTAGAAATGATTGTCGTTTCTCTCAGCAACAGATGAGGGGTGCAGGTAACGAGTTACCTCCCTTCCTAACTGAGGGCAATGCTCGCTTTCAGTTGCAAAGGACGAGGATAAAGATGGCCTTTTCTTTTCCAAGAGCACCTGGCCTCCCGAGAGGTAGAGGGTGAGGGCTGGCTGGATCTGTGTCTGCACCATCACCGAGGTGGGGAAAGAAACGACCAGTGCTTTGTCCTCCCATGCACCAGGAAGGGTTCCTGGCATTCAGAAATCTCCAGGAAGAACTGAGGTCCCAGAATGAAGAGAGAGAGAGAGAGAGAGCACTGTCACAGCAGCCCAGAGTACAGACAAGCTGGGACAATCCAGCTGTGTCACGGTTTCCTCTGAAGATGTCCATGGAAACCAGAAACCAGAGAATAGAGAATACATGGCATTCACAAGTGCCGAAAGCACTGAGCCGAGCTTTAGCTGACACCCCAGCTCAAAAGATCCAGAGCAGACTGGACTTCCTACCCCTCTCAACCTCCTCTAACGAACTCATACATCCATGACACCACGTGGCCTTCCAGAACTGGGTCCCAGCCCCAGAGCCATGAGCTCATTAAGTGCCCCTCTTCTTCTCTAGTTGGCCCCGGAGGCAGTGGGAGGCCACCAGGCTCCCCTTGGCAGAACCTGTGATCCCACCCAAGTAGGACACAAGGATGCCAGGGCTGGTGGTTGGTGGGATATACGTCTGAGGCTGTCAGTAAGGTCAGAGGCAGACCCTGTACCTCTGTGGTCAGGATGGGGTCACATTACTCAGATTGTAATTTACAACAAGGTTTGAAGACTAATCAAAGTGTCAAGAGGCATGTATGCCAATCCCAGTGACTTGAGTTTGATCTCTGGGATCCACATGGTAGAAGGAGAAAAGCAATTCCAGGAAGTTGTTCTGAGACCTCTACATGTGTGTCATGGCATTTGGATACATTCACACATACATACACATACATGTATACATGCATGGCAGGGACATATGTATGTATACACGTGTACAAAATAACATAAACTTAAAAGGAGTTACCTTTTGTAAATTAAATTGTAACATGGGTTTGTAAGGTATATTATTTAGATTTAGAGATGAGAGAGGAGTGCTAATGTGGTAAAACTGGAGTGGGCAGCTGAACTACCCATGCCATTTCATCATGATAGTATTCCTAAGCATACTTTAAGTGATAAAACGACCTTGGTTAAATTGGTCTCTGGTCACGTAGCCATAAATTCCTAAAGCAAACTGGTCTCTCTCTGGACCAGCCATAAATTCCTATGCCATGTGTCCCTGACCTCAAGATTATGAGAGCTGCATGGCCACTTAACTGCCGTCTCTCTGCTTCTGTAAACACTTGCCTGTTGCGGATGTCCACGGCAGCCTTTCTGTATACAGCGCCGCTGCAGTTTTTGGCTTTAAAAACTCAAACAATTTATTGTGCAAAAATAAGATTGTATTGGATTACATCGGTATTGATCTTTGTATATTGATACAAAATTAAGATTATAGTTGGCCACAATGGTATTGACCCTTGCATATGGACGTAATATTAAGATTATATTGGGCTACATAGGCATTGATCTTGGTATATTGATACATAATTAAGAGTATATTTAACCACAATTGAATAGATCTTTGTATATTGATACAAATTTAAAGGTAACGCTTCCTAATGGTATCATACCTAGAGATACTTAAAAATAAAATGTGAAGCTCTGACCTCTTGATACCAACCGTCTAAAACGGTCTAGGATAGTTAAAACAAACTCCTAGTCATGCAAACATGTCATTTTGTTAGCTACTATGACAGTCTAACACAGATATTCTCTAAACTACCCAGTAATCAAGTTGCTAAGAGACAAGCAGCATTTGCTTATCTAAATACAAGAGATGGATAGGGCATCTTCAAAAACCCCTAGAGATCTACAGAATATGGCATTCAAAGATGTTATCTTAAATCAAGATTTTTTTTTGATATCGAGACATATCAGCGCCTGACAGCACCCCCTATTCTACTCCAAGTAGAAGATAAGCATCGAAGAACCTCCACTGTAAGATGGTTGAATTAGTGGCAAGCCTTTCTCTTGGCATGAAAAAACCCCTTGCACCAACTGCAGACAGACTGCTGTCCAAAAAGGAAACTTGGTAGCAGGGAAGTCGACAGCCTAACTCTGCCAAGACAGGGTAGGTAAGTCCTTCATAATCCCTGCTCTACAACAAATGTCTGTCATAGAAACAGGACCCAAAGGCTGAAGACTGATGCAGGAATGTATGGAGAGAAAATGGGAACTGTCCAGGCAGTCATTGGTATGTTCTTTCTTAGTTTTGGAAGCTGCAGGCCCTGCACTTCCTATATAAGCAAATATATTTATCCCTCTCAGGTCTCTGAGGTGGTTGAAGAATAGACAGCTAGAGTCTCATAGTTAAATTTTGAACTGTTTAGGAATCAAGAGGGTGTTATAGATCTAAGAAGATTCTCTTAAAAGTGTGTTGCAAGATAGTATGAATGTTGAGTCACATATAGACCTTTAAACTCATGGAGTTGGTTAGATAGTAGAATGTTAAAGTCAGGGGCCAAATATGTATAAACTGGACATTGGGAAGGTATACTGGGCCATTTAACTCTCATAAATGTGGCATATTTATATATATTGTTTTGTATAATACTTACTGTTATAAGAGAAGGAACCATCTGTTGGACTGAAAGGGGAAACTTCTGGGGGGAAGAGGGTGGAAGGGCGGGATAGGAAGGGGGAATAGGGAGGGGTTTGTTACTGAGATGTAACTTGAAGAAAAAAAAATAAAGTATTTAAAAAAAAAAAAAAACAAAAAAAAACTCAAATTGGAGCTTGTGGCTCCTTCCCACTACCCTGCCTGGGACAGCCCTGCTGGCTGTAAATAAAGGCTCCATCTGTTTTGACCTGTTCAGCTCTCTTGGTGATTTTTTTTTCTTCAGGTACCCCAAAACAAAACTCAAGGCCACAAATATTCTGGCCCCAGTAAGTACAATCTGTTATTTTAGCATCCTTGTTAGAGGTGTCTGCCAAAAAAATAAACACTATGTCTTGTGTGTGGGGGGTAGATCTTATCATGTATATTGAAGTTACTGAGTCAGGCCCTCTCCTCTGTATCCTTTCATTTTTCCCGAGGTCCCGATCCCATTATTTGTGGCTGTTTCTTTAAGACACCAGAATGGCTACAGCCAACTACAGGTGACTGTGCTCCTGAGAAAATTAAGGTGTGGGGCCCTATGAAGGCTCCTCTGTCAGAGTTGCCAATAGCGAACCACTCCATAACCTTGCTGTACGTGTACTTCTGTTTAAACACACCTTACTAAATGAGCATTTTTGATTCAGTCACATTGAACTCACAGCCACCAGCCCAGGAGGTCAAATCAGAATAAAGCTTATCACACAGTGTTTTTCTCTAAGGAGTGCCACCACCTCCTTGCACATAAAAATGCTAGGTGGGGTTTCAGCTCTGGGCTGAAAGCCATTTAATTTTTGTTTTATTTTTATTATTTTATTAGTTTATGCAGGGTTTTGCCTGCATGTGCGTCTGGTGCCTGCAGAGGCCAGAAGAAGGCATTGGATCCTCTGGAATGAGAGTTACAGACAGCTGTGAGCTGCCATGTGGGTGCTGAAAATCAAACCCAGGTTCTCTTAACTGCTAAACATCAGGGACCTCCAGTTCCCTGAGGACACATATAAAAATATGAAATCAGGGGCCAGCAAGATGGCTTAGTGGGTAAAGGTATTTGCCACTAAATCTGACAACATGAGTTCAATCCCTGTAAATCACATGGTAGAAGGGGAGAACTCACTTCCACAAGTTGTCCTCTGACTTCCACATGAGTAACCACACACATATACACAAAATAAATAAATAAATAAACAAACAAATAAATAATTAAATAGATAAATAAATAAATAAAGATGCTGGAGATATGGCTCAGCAGTTAAGAACAATGGCTGCTCTTCAAGAGGACACGAGTTCTATTCCCAGCACCCACATGGCAGCTCACAACTGCCTGCAACTCTCATTCTCGGGGCCCAATGCTTACTCTGACCTCCATGGCTTCTGCAAGCATGTGGCACACAGTCATACAAACAGGGAAAACACCCATGCACATAAACTAAATAAATAAAAATTAAAAAATAGTAAAACAAAATGTGAAATCACCAACAAAATATACAAACTATGGCATTAAGTAAGTCTTCAAAAGGACACTTGCTCTCAGTACAGAGGTCAGAGTTCACTTGTATTTAGTATTTGGTGGGAACATGTGCAATGGATAATCAAAATTTTGCCACCCACTCTGTCCCATGCACAAGTGACCTCAAAATGTTGTATCAGGCTCAGAGTTTCAATACATTTTAGAGAGCTGGGCGAATCTGTAAGTGTAGAATGTGCAAACAATGCGGAGCCATTCATTAGTTCCAGAGCTTGGCAAACCCCAGAAGGAACGTGGCAGAAAAACAGCCATTCAGCCTCAGTGTGAATTTATTACCATCAGGGCCCCCAGCCTGGGATGGCAGGGGATGTCCCTGGCTGCCACAGAGACTTCAAGGGATAGCTGTGGGAAACTATACAATAGCTGAAATTGTATGTAAATTGTGTATAAATATTTATGACTAGGAGCCACAGTTTTCAACACTGTCAAGGGGGTAATTGATCTCACAAAGAATAAGAATCAGCTTAAAAACCTGGTGGTGGTAGTGCATGGCTTTAATCCTAGCACTCAGGGAGGTAGAGGCAGGCGGATGGATGTTCAAGGCCAGCCTGGTCTACAGAGAGAGTTCTAGTAACAGCCAGGGCTCTGTTACACAGAGAAACCCTGTCTCGAAAAACAAAAACAAAAATCAGCTCAATGAATTAATTTCTGCCAAACTTGACTGAACATTTATTTTTAGGGAATGAGCAAAGTAGCCTTAGTTGTGAGTGCTGAAATCATAGGCCCCTCTGAGACTAGACAGTCCTGGACCCTACAGCTAAGTAGACTCTGCTGGCATTTGGGGGCACTTCTTGTAGCAAGTAAGGCATTTGTAAAAATTTGGGTCTCACTCCCTTAGAAGGGGACTTGGAAAGCACTTGACTGAACCCTGGCAGTCAGAAGTGGCACCATACTGTCTAAGCTAGAGTGAAGGCATTCTAGAGAGAAACATGTCGGTCTCTTTGGCTGTCAGCCTATTGAAACAATGGTTCCCAAGGAATTGGAAAGTCCCCAGGTGTGGTAGTTTAAAAGAAAACGGCCCTTAAAAGCTCACAGGGAGTGGCACTATTAGGAGGTGTGGCCCTGCTGGAGTAGGTGTGGCTTTGTTGGAGGAAGTGTGCCACTGGGGGTGGGCTTTGAGGTCTCAGACGCTCAAGCCAGGCCCAGTGGACACAATCTTTTCCTGGTGCCTGTGGATCAAGACGGAAAACTCTCAGCTCCTTCTCCACTACCATGTCTGCCTGTGTGCCGCCATGCTTCCCGACATAATGATGATGGACTAAATCTCCGAACTGTAGCCCAGCCCCAGTTAAATGTTTTTCTTTATAAGAGTTGCGGTGGTCACAAATGTCTCTTCACGGCAATAGAAAGCCTAAGATACAAGGGATCAAGCCGGGCGTAGTGGCACACGCCTTTAGTCCCAGCACTCGGGAGGCAGAGGCGGGCGGATCTCTGTGAGTTCGAGGCCAGCCTGGTCTACAAAGCGAGTCCAGGACAGCCAGGGCTACACAGAGAAACCCTGTCTCGAAAAACAAAACAAAAAAAAAGATACAAGGGATCTCATGCTGTGGGTGGAGGGGAACGATAAAGCCTCTTGCTGGCCAGGGAAGGAATTTACCTTTCAGGAAGAAACTTTACAGTTCTGACAACTGGCAGGACAGACCAAAAGACCGTCTATGAAGGCTCAGGAATGCACTGGACCACACCTTGGCCAGAGGGCACAGTTATGCATACTTCTTGGCCTCCATTTAAACCTGAGGCCCATGGACTTGGGGGGTCATTGCATCTGTTTTTCTTCCCAGTCTGGCGTCACTGAATACATCTCCTGTTAGGTGTTACAGGCAGTCCATATATCCAGAAATGAGCTCAAGCTGGACTATAAGAAGGATTTCTGACAGTGAGATAAAAGCTTACATTGCTCAGGAACTTGTGAAATGGGGTTTCTGTCCCTCAAAAGGAGTCATTTCCCTTGCCTCTAGCAGAAGGGATATGGACTACCTGTGGTGCCTGCTAGCACATCAAAGCTCATGATGGTCTTCAGGACCCCTCAGTATCACAATGCCTGTTATATATTTCAAAGTCCATGTTAGCATCCAGTCCCTTCCCCTCCCCTATCTACTTCTTCCTTATAACCCACACAATTGGTCCACCCCATTCGGTCTGTGTGTGTATGTATGTATCCATTTATCTATCTATTGTGTATCATCTATATCTATCTATCTCTATCTCTCCATCTATCATCTATCTATCTATCTATCATTTATCTATCTATCTATATATCTATCATCTGTCTATCATCTAGCATCTTTATCCTCTTGCTCTCTGGATATGCTCCAATCTCTCTCTCTCTTGCTATCTCTACTATTCTCTCCTGCTCACCAGCTTCCCCCCACCTGGCCCTGCCCCATCTACTTCTCTCTCTCTCTCCCCACCCCTCTCTCTGTTCTGGACTCCTCCAGATACCACTGGATATGTTCTATCTCTCACTCATGATGGAAACTTCCTCCTGATAATAGAGTGGTCGGTCATGAGGGCAGTTTCTTTACTGTACCTGCTTGCATACATCTGGGTATGGATAATGTTAAAACATTATTTTATGCTGTTCTACTCTATTAAAAAGGCTGGCTCTGGAGTTGGGTTATGGCCTGCTCTCTCCAGACCCAAGCATGTGTGTTTAAAAAGTTTTCTCCAAAGTCTCTGTCCTGGGTCAGATGGGCCACCTGACTCAGTGACAGGGAGAAAGAACAAGATGAAGAACAGCCCAGAAAAGGCATTATATGCTTAAAAACAGCTAAGTAAACTATTCCCAATAGGGATTACTGCTGTTTATCTCATTGTCCTTTTCTTCATTTTGTTCACTATCTTTAAAAACAACCAAGTATAGTCACAGATGTTCAGCTCTCTGAATACCCCCCTCCTCGAATACATCTCCTTCCCCTGTTTCTCACTATGGCTTGTCTCTGTGATTTCTGCATTGAGGACAGGTGGCTACCAGAACCCAGAGTTAGATCTTTAATCCCATCTGTCCTCTATACCCTCCATCGAAGCTATATCAAGATCATGGTAGTGGCTTAAAAAGGCACAGACACATGATTTTGCAAAGCCAAAGATCAGCATCCTGCAGTAGGAGTCACTACTCAGATGAAGGTACCTGCAGGGCTCCTTCAAGAAGCTTGCAGAGTCAGCCTCGGGGCTTTTCTGAGCTCCTTTCCCTCTCAATCCAGCAGCAGCAAATTCTGCAGTAATCTTCCCAATTCTGTCTCTCTCCTCCTCTCTTGCCCCTTTCTTCCATCTTTTTTTGGGAGGGGGGTTTCAAGACAGGGTTTCTCTGTGTAATGGCCCTGGCTGTTCTGGACTCCATTTGTAGACTAGACTGGCCTTGAACTCACAGAGATCCATCTGCCTTTGCTCTGCTTCCTGAGTGCTGGGATTAAAGGTGTGTGGCACCACACCCGGGCATTTTTTCCATCTTTTAAGAGCTACCCAGACAGTTGTACACCCTACAACAAGGTCCCTTGTAACCGAACTTTTAAATTATTATTTAACACTTATTTATTACTAA
>CAJQZJ010034140.1:3889215-3941658 GCA_907164525.1 Lophiomys imhausi | reverse complement strand
GTATTCACTAAATCTAACTTATATTAACCTATCAGCCCCTACAGTCCCTGATCTGACCTGAACAGCCCTACAGAGTGGTTTGCCTAGAACCACCCCCCAATAAGGTATAAAATTTTTCACATGTACAGCCGGGGTTAGCATGTGGACCTCTGCTACCTTAGTTGTCAGGATCAGAATCTGGGCCCCAGTCACCCTAATGACCTAGGCTCAGCTGGCCAACTCAGGAGATTAATAATAGTAAAAACAATTTTTTCAATGTGGCCACACTGGGAAGATGAACAAAGAGGTCTAGTGACCCCCTCAAATTCATTTTGGGACCCAACATGGGGTTTAAGCATAGAGAGCAAGAGGGTTTGCATAGCTTAGTAGCCCTGGGCAAGGTCTGGGCCCACCCTTTAGTGAACTACTGTTATCTCAGAGCCAGCCTCTCGTGCCAGGGTCTGACATTTTGTCAGAACCGTGTGAAATCTTTGAGAGACAAGCTCTTCTGGTTGGCACTAGCCTTCAACTTTTACTTCACTCAGCATGATAGTCCTGGGAAAATCCCAGTCTCTTGGGTCCTATTGTTTAAATAGTCTGGAAGTTAAAGGGTAGGCACAGGTCTCTCTTTAGAATACCTTCATTTCAGACAGCAACAGTTACACCTCCTCAGGGACCACACAGGCACACCACATGCTCCAGAACCTTCTTCTTGCCTCTGCTGCACGGTCAGGAAAGGTGCTGGAGGAGGCTGGAGGTTGGAGGGGCGTATTCCTTCACCCAGAAAATTCTCTGGTAAAGAGTGAGTAAATGTCATGAACCTAAGGAGTTTCCAGGAAAGGCCTGACCCTTGCTCTGGAGTTGTGGAACCCAGCCTCATCGGAAGTGGAGGCCCATTCCTGCAGTGCACAGCCCTGGCTCCATCCACTGTTCTAGGTGTAGCCAGGGCCAGGACAAGGGAGTAAGTAGAAGGGAACAGCTCTCCTCTGAGAAGTGCCATAAAATAATCCTGACACCTGACAAGGATTTCAACTCCAGCAGCTCTACAAAGCCTTCGACACAGACCCCAAGTGTCATCTGGCTCTCTGTTCACCGTTAAACAAAGAAGCCTTTGTGCATTCATCCAGCTATGTAAATAAACCTGAGCAGATTGAACAAATGACAGGAAACTGCTAGACAAAGTGATATGGTCCAGTCCCCACTTCAGGGGGTGGGGAGGTGACCCAGGGAGAAGCTGTGGAAACCAAAGTGACCTGTGGCCCTGTGGAGTCCGCATCAGACACCGGGTGAGAAGGTGAGTTAAATAAACGCGACCTGAAGCGGCCTTTTGCTAATATTTTTTTTTAACTAACAAACAAAACTCAACAGGGCTGCCTTGTCCCGTTCAATTCCTGTAAATTATTGACTCCCTAAGTAAAATGGCCCTGTCACTGAATGCTGTGGATATGACCATTATATGAGAAGCACCTGCTTCCCATCACAAACAGACTAGCCATAAACAAATTAGGAGACTTGGAACAACAGACACTCACCCTCTCATGGGGTGAGAGGACAAAACTAAATCACGGTGAGTCCAGGCTCTGCTAGCCGTCTTTGATGTTCTTGACTTGTAGCTTCAATCACTCTCTGCCCCACATGACTGTCTTCTACTTACAAGTCCCAGACCTAGTATGTCACATGACTTTGGCAGTTACACTGGATGAGGGGCTCAGTTTACTCCAACGTGACTTCACCTACCACATGTGCAAGAGGCCCCACTGTGGTTTCTATCCCTAAGCTTGGAAAGCTCACGTGTTGCTGCCTTAGTTTCTGAGCTGTTGGTGCTATCAGGGGGAAGTAAGTGGGCCTTGAGGAGGAAGAGTCTCATGTTATCGAACTTGTAGGTCACAGTCTGAGCCTCAAGTCAGGTTTGGTCACCAATCCTTAATAAACTAATTGAAAGAGCCAAATTAGTAATGGAAAATAGAAAGGGGGTTTAATAGCTACAATGGGAAGAGGGACAAAGAGATCTAGTGACACCCCCCACAAAAAAAAAAACATCTTAATCTCGTTTTAGATGTCCTGAAGTGAAATTAAAGTTTAAACAGAAGGCTAAGGATGTGCACATAGAAGCTGGTCAAGGGGTGGTCCTGCCCACCCCCACCTCATCATTATCCAGGCTTTGATCTCCTACCGTAATGTAGTCTGACAAGTTATTAGAATTGTGTGATATATCTTTCAGGGAGGCAAGTCCCCCCTGTTCCCCACATATACTCTTTTCTTCTTCCAGCATGAAATTCTCATTTCTTTGGGGTCCACTGTTTCAGTTGTCTGATAGTCAGACTGAGACACAAGTGTCTCTGTAGAGTATCATCATTTCTGCCCATCTGGTTACACTGGTGTCCTGCCTGAAACCAATGGACTCAAGCCACCACAGGCTAGAACCTCTAAAGGTATGCACCCAGAATAAATCATCCTCCCTGGTTAAGCTGACTCTCTCGGGTTATTTGTCACAGTGCCATGAAGGTGACTCACAGGGCTCTCAGTCTGAGGTACTGAAGTCTAGAACTTGAATGTATCTTTTAGGGGCCCCTGCTCAGTCCCTACACTTGGTAACTTTCTTTCTTACTTGGGGAATCAATCCATTTACAGCCTGGACCCCTGCCTTTCCCCGGAGAGTGGCTCTCCATGAACTTCTTTTCTTGATCCCTCTCTCCACTCTCCCTCCATGCGTCCCACCTCCAGGGTACAGCACCCCAGCTGTCCTTGTGGCACAATGCCCTCCCAAACCTGACCTCCTAGCACATTACCCAGAAACACCCCACAACCTTCTTGCCCTCAAGCAATTCCATTTTCCCAAGAAGACTGATAAAAAAGAAAGCCTTAAGCTGGGCGGTGGTGGCGCACGCCTTTAATTCCAGCACTTGGGAGGCAGAGGCAGGCGGATCTTTGTGAGTTCGAGGCCAGCCTGGTCTACAAAGTGAGTCCAGGACAGCCAAGGATACACAGAGAAACCCTGTCTCGAAAAAAAACCAAAAAAAAAAAAAAAAGAAAGCCTTTTTTGCTCTTGAACATATACATCATTTTTCAAATGTCTTCAAGCACCAAGTAGGTAATGGATGAATAAAGCTACTGAACGAGGCCATATGTGGCAGAGAACAATCCTTCCTTTCATAGGGACAGACTGACAATTACAGCCAGTGGCCAACAGATGGGTATGTCAGCCAGAGTCTGCAAAGATAAAAGTCTTCAAGAGAAATAGTGTAGTGAGAATTCTGGAATTTTGGTTTCTTTAGAAACACAGAAATATTATAAGAATAAGTTTTCATTTTAATCCTAGGTGTGGCGATATGGGGCTGCTTTGGACTGTCCCAAGCAGCTGACTATGATTTGCCTTGTGCTCTAGCAGGGGTGTGGTTTTGCCAGCTGCAGATAGTTTCTGAGATTGTGTGATGTTTGGAATTCTGGGAACTTTTAAGAGGGCATATAAATGTTAGGGTCCCAGAGGCAGGGTTGGTAGTTGGTGGTTGTTTAGAGGGGTTGGTTGTAGTTTGTTAGTAGTCACGCTCAAGCTCAAAGAAGAAAACAAAAAGAAAGAAATTAGGTTCAAGGATCTCCCTCTCTCTTCCCTCTATCCTTCTTTCTCTCCTATCTAGTCATAGAGGGTGAAATGGGGGGGGGAGGATAAAAGATGGGAAAAAGAAGAACCCACAAAGTAGCAAAGAGCAGCTACTCTTGAGTGTTCAGTGTTGGCCGCCATCCTCCATTTGTTTTAAGCAGTACAATGGTAAGGACACACATCTGCAGGCTGCACTGGCCTTTCTTCACCTAATGTCTCAAAAACAGATGGAAGGCTCCCATTCTCCACGCCTTCTGTCAAACTTCCTATGGGAGTTTGTTTGTTTGTTTGTTTTTTACCACATGGGAACATTTTGCTTCTCCAACCTGGCCAAAATCAGTCAGTCCGTTGAGGGTAACCCCTACGCTCTCAGTCCTTGTCCTCTTGTGCCAGTCCTCCACAGCCATGTCAGAGTGCTACATGATGTGTCTGGTAGGTTCCAGGCAAAAGGACAGTGAACCGGACCTAGATCATCTTCACCAGAGTGGGCCTAAGGCATGCTCTTGTCAGTGGCCAAGAAGGAACCTGAGTGATGGGTGAATGAGTGTTGGCAGGTGAGGGGAGACCTGACAGAGGTGAAAGCTTGGTTGCTGTGGCATTGTACCGGGAGAGGAGAAGGGGCAGAGACCACCGAGTGTCAACAAGGCCCGGCAGATGAATAAGCACAGTGTAAACAGAACAGTGACATGAGGAGAAAACGTTAAACAGAAGTGGGGGGAAGAGTGGGAAGTGAATGAAATCTTAATTTGGTCTGAGGTAATTTCACTACGAAGGCAGTGTTTGGATACAGATCTGACAGATGTGAGAGAAATGATCCGAGAGAGAGAGAGAGAAGGAGAGAGAGAGAGAGAGAGAGAGAGAGAGAGAGAGAGAGAGAGAGGAGGACCACTACAGGCCGAGAAGAGAATCTACAAAAGCCCTGAGGCAGAACCATTCCTGAGGGAACAAGAACCAGCAAGGAGGTAGGTGGCCCAAAAACTGACAGAGGAATTACAGGTGACACATCACACAGTCTTACAGCCCATAAAAGACCTGGGGCTGCACTCTAAATGAGATAAGACCTACTGCAGGTCTTGTGAGGGCAGCGAAGGCAGAATGGAGGCGTGCTGGCAGTTTAGTTAGCTGGTGAAAATTCTCTCCTGATGGCTTTAGTGGCCTCAGTGCAATGAGGAACCAGGGCATCAGCGAGGGGTAGGGGCAAGAAGGAACAAAACCAAGAAGAATGATGGAAGAGTGAGTGGAGCTCAGGGTCCTGAGTGACTTGACTCCGGGATTGTGAGCAAAACATGAGACCCACCCAAATGACAAAGTGGCCTCTCAATAAACTTCCAGCCTCAGAAACGGATGACAAGAACTAATCAGGAATCAGGCTTGGGCAAGTGTGTGAGACCAGGAAGCTGAGACAGAAGATTGGGGGGGGGGGCACAGTGAAGGGCTGGTCTCTGCCCTGGTAAAGAAAAGACAAGGTGGAGGCCATGAGATGGGGGGCTGAGAAAGATAAAGGTCCAAGGGATCTCCAACACAGTGGAGACAAAGATGGCAGCAGTTGGGGAACAAAGGGATAGGTGACAACCAATATGGCGGTGGGAAGAGTAGAATGTCTAACATGGATGACTAAGGTCCCAAGAAGTGGCTATGGGAGGAAAAGGATAGGACGGAGGACATTCAAAACAGAACAATATATCTTGCAAGCTAATAGGAGACCAAAACAGGAAAAATACACCTCACAGGTTAAGAGTTCTGTCTGCAGTTAAGACAGTTAAGAACAAGTTCCTGTGTGTTCTATGTTTGACCCATCTGCACTGGACATGCTTGACCACATGTGGGCAGGAAGAACATCAGGGCGTATACTTGTCCCTGACTGGATATGGGCAGGAGGTATGCTTACCCCTGATTGGAGCTGATGGCAAATATGGTGGTTTAATGGGATCGCCTTCATACAAAATGTGGCTTGTGGACATTTCCCATGAACCCGGAATGATCCTGGTCAGAGACCGTGATCCCAGTCAGTATTTAATTAATGTTCATTTCAAATTTGGCTCAAAAATTGTGGAAGTGGTCCTCCTCTCATGATTTTCAGGATTAACAATTCTAAGTAGAGAACAGCATCCTCAGAAGGGCCACCAACATGGAGAATGAGGCTGGGCATCCAACCTCACCATGGATGTGGACCTAGAGTTAACAACTCTTTCTAAAATGATTTAGCTGTGTGTTGACTTTTGGCCCCGTTTCCCTGGAAACTTGAGAGATGTTGTCTCTGTCTTCCAACATGGATTATGATAAAAAACTGTCTCTATAGTTAGAGACTTAAGGGGAAGTACAGGTGATACAAATAAAGGTGGGGACCCACTTGCTGACCTGAGGAGACCCTAGGAGCGCCATGCCCACAGGTACAGAGCTTGTGCAATTCCAAGGGATCAAAGACTCATCCCCAAGCATAATAAATGTGCCTTGAGATTCTGGTTGCCAGGATATGGCTGTGGGGCAAGATTGCAAGAGCAATCTGAGGGATGGGCTGGCTGGGTGGGATTATTATCCCTTCAGCTGTAGCCAGCTTCTCATCTGAGGAAGAACCAGGCCAGTCCAGCCTTGTTCCTAGGAAGCAGACAGCCAAGCCAGGCCCACAGTCAGTCAAACTGAAGTCACTCTTCTGTAATATTTTCCACAATCACATCCCATAAGGAATTACCAGCAAAGCCCCGTCCACAGGTCAGAAAAATAAGCAGACAACTGAATGCTGCAGTCTGCCCAAGACTGAGGGACCACTCAGACCACATTCCTGGGTATGATGTGACACCACTTTCTTTGGTTTCAGGGTCTCAAGAGGACACATGGACCCCATTCAAAGTTGAAGTCTCGTTCATGTGGGGACACTGAGTTCAGTGATGACTGTTGCTTCCCTGGGTTATCAGGCTCTGAAGCCTCTCTCTCTCTCTTACAATGGTTTCCCTGGGGCACAGAGAGGCTTCGGGAAGGTTGCTAAGCATGGAGGAAATCAAAACATCTGTTTGAAACAGAAGCTGAGGCCAAGACAAAGCCAACTGGCCAGACAGTCAGCTGCTGAGACACATTCCTGTCCTCCCCACTGCTTCTCCCTCTCCAAAGGTCCAGGCCACAAAGAGCTCTGTGGAGAGGGACATCAAAAAGCATCAGCCAAGCATGCAAATGCTCAATCTCCCACCAGCTGTGCCTCAGCCCAGAGAAGCCGGGAAGAAGGCAGAATCTCCTACAGCCATAGTTGGAACAGGATGTGGACAGGGGGCCCCTCCCCACCACTCTCTCTCTACCACTCTCCTACTACCTTCTACTTCCAACCCCAGTCCAGCCCTTTGAAGATACATTAGCTTGCGTGAGGTGACTAAGTCTTAAAGATGGTTTAACCAGCTCTTTACAAGATAGCTGGAGTGCAGGATTACCCAGAGTCAGGGAATATGGGAAGGCATTGTGTATTTTTAAAAAATCAGACAAACAAAACAAAACAAAAAAAAAACAAAAGATGCCGGGCGGTGGTGGCGCACGCCTTTAATCCCAGCACTCGGGAGGCAGAGGCAGGCGGATCTCTGTGAGTTCGAGGCCAACCTGGTCTACAAAGCGAGTCCAGGACAGCCAGAGCTACACAGAGAAACCCTGTCTCGAAAAAACAAACAAAAAAAAAAAAAAAAAACCCCCCAAAAAACCAACCCAAAAATCTCCTCCCACTTCCCACCTACACAGAATAGCTAAGGAGAAGAGCACTCAGCCCTGAGCTGCTGCTGCAAACCCTTATAGAGAGTAGTCGTGTCCAATGGGGACAAGAAGGAAACAGGCAAACACCCCTTTCTCCACGTGTACCTGGCCACTAGAGATGTGAAGGGTCTTCTGGAGCACTGTGCCATGACTGGACCACCTAGTCCACTTAGAGGCCGTCAGTCTCCCTCAGGGAAGCCCCCTGGAGCAGGCCTTCAGTCAGCCCTTCTTCACAGGATAGAGCCTTCATGTGGATCCCAACCAGCTGCTAGTCTGCTGGGTCTCTAGTGGCCTTGCTCTACTCCTACCCACTCTTCCAGTTTGTTCATCATTTCTTCATGAACAGACCAGCCAAACTGGTTCCTATTGCTCCCATCTCATCTTCCTTCCTCAGGTAAGTCCTCCCCAGATGTCTCCTCCCACTTCCCACCTACACAGAATACTCCCACTCACCCCCTGAGAAGCCATGGGCTGTGGTCCACACAGGCCTCCTTGTGCTTCTTGAGACAGGGGCGAGGGCAGGGAACCTGAGCACAGGGAGAGCAGTCCCGGCCCCTGATCACACGTTGGTTCACAAGCTCCTCCGTGCTGCTGTGTGCCAGCTTTGGTGCTAGGCACTGCCAGGCTGAGACAGTGATGAAGGATAATGAAGCACTTGGAGGCCAAGGAAGGAAGATGCTTGAGGGCAGATGCGACCGCCTGGGAGATAAGTGGGGCGGAAGATTCCACAGCGTGGACGTCCCAGGGGCCCTGATGAAACATTGCAGAACCAGTGGCAAGGGCAGTACCCTGGCTGGGTCCTGCTTCAAGAGGAAGAGGGAAGCCAGCACAGCACATGCAGAGAAGATGGGACCTTAGACAACACTCACTCAGGGCATGATGATCTCACAAGGGGACCTGGGAAATGAGCCTGAGGTTGGGGTCAGGATGAGCTTCCCAGAAGCCTTAGGTGTAAAGGCAGGAGTTGGCCTGGTTAGGAAAGAAAGGTGAAACTTTGGAAGCAAGGGTTTAAGGAGAGGGGTGGTCACTGGGCACACCGGGCAGAGCTGGCACACGGGTGTAAGTTACCTCTTAATGGCTTCCTTTTCTCTGGGAAGCAGGAAGCATATTGATTAGGTGGGACAGGTAGGTGCTGAGGCTCCAGAAGACTGAGATGAGCTACAGTCAGATCAGTCCACAGCACTGGAAATCATTGGCAGTACCTTTTTTCCCCTCTGGCCACATTGGGCAACAGGAGTGTGCACAAGGAGGTCTGGACTTGTTCCCGGCTGGGGACTTTGCTGGCAGACAAGGACAGTGCTTGAAGTCAGCAGTCACGCCTGTGTGCAGGATTCCAGGCAAGGCAGGGAGGGAGAGATGGCAGCAGGATTAGGGCTCTGTACGGAGGCCTTGGTTGGCTACAGGACCACTGACTGGGGTGAGGACAGGATGGCCTGAAACAGAGCATTCTAGGGGTGGATGCACCCTAGAGACAGGTCTATGGGTGAGGTGAGAGGGCAGCCTTGGCCATGAGGAGGTCACGGGTATGAGGCCTGCAAACGAGGAGGCGCACACTCTGAAAATGACTTCACTTAGGATGGGAGAAGACCAGGGAATGGTGCGTGTGACCATAAGGAGGTCCCCCACAGAAGTGCCATTCCTAGAGAGCTCCTGCAGAGCAGTGAGTGACAAGAACACCTGCATGTCTCCAGCCCGTTTTTGTCCGCAAAGCAGAGTGGCCTCACGGGAAGGCCCAGTGTGGAGGAGTGCACACAGCTAAAGGAATAGTTTGAAGTGTGGGCCACTGTGTGGTGTGGGTTTGCTGAAGATAGGCTGTAACTTGAGAAGGTTGAGGGACAAGCCAAACAACACCCCCCCCCAAGTCTGTCTTCTGCAACTCTAGCCCCAAATCCAGAAAAGAGGGTACAACTTCTTTCTTGGGTTTCTCTGATTATAAAGATGGTGGGAAGTAGGAATATGATTAGATACGCAAGTTCATCTGCATTAGACATGCTTTGAAGACCACCCATGAGCCACATCCAGGTCTTGGGAGGCATATTGGTGTGGTGACCAGGAGAGATGAAGACATTGACACATATGCATTATCTACATCCCCACTTCCTCTGTGTTTCAGGGCACATGTTTGTGACTCCTCTGACCCCCTTTCTCTATGTATATCTGTTGACCTGAACAGGCCTGTCTATTTACAGAGGTTCTGGCTGATACCAGCGAATGAATAGTCTTGCTATTTTCCCCAAAGGACAAGAAAAATCCTGGGATAACCCTGGTCACCACTACCTCTTCCGGTTTCAAACTGCTTCCTCTAATTCACTTGCCAAAGGCTCCCTGTGACTACAGTTAGCACTTTCTTGAACAGATTGGCCTCTAAGCTGTGTCAGTATCTGTCCATAGATCACTAAATTATGTCAAAGCAGACTTCCCAAACTACATCCCCCACGGACACTGACATACCCTGACATGCACTGTGTGCTTCATAAACAAAAGATGAGCAGGATACAAGAAACATTGGGCTGAGAGGCGCATTACTGCAGGGACTTGGAACAAGGGAACATTTGGCAAGCAGGGTACAATGTCATCTGCCAATGTGATCCTTGGTTTTGGGGCCCCATCTCCAGGGAGAGTAGGCCATTTTGCCTCTGATGCCTGTCACAGATTCCGACCTGAGGTTTTGCCTTGTCTTTCCCAATCCTGGCCTTTTCAGACAGAAAGCCCACTCCAGCCCCGCATACTGCAGAACCCCATTGCCTCCTGTCATTTCTATCCTGTTCTAGGACACAGCTCATACGCCAAGCACCTGTGTCCTGCCCTGATATTTCCAGTCTTAGCCTTGCATCTCCAAGGCTGTGACTAAAACCTTAAAAAGGCAAGTTCAGTCTGGGCTTGTCTAGAAGCCTTCAGAACCCACCCAGGGAGACTGTTCAAGTGAGAACCTAATGTCCCGGAGAGTGGAGGGGAACAGGTGTGAAGGCATAGCTGCAGGCGCAGGGGAGTATGGTGACTGGCAAAGTATTCTGACAGCCACCCTCCATGCGACTCACTGGAGAACCAAAGACCAATGAGGCCAGAGAAGAGGGCTCAGCCCTGCAATGCTGATCACACTCAGATGGCTATGTCAGGCAGGGCTGGCCATGCCAGCACCATTGTTATGGTCATTTGTACATGTCCTTTGGAGACTCAGTTATTTCCCTGCCAGTTTCCTGCTGTCCATCTGTCCTTTTTGATCTATAGGCATTCTGTACGCCATGATGATCGCTCTTTGGCCCTTTCTCAGTTGCTAAGGGCTCCAGACTCTTTCTGGGTATTTTGTAATTTCTAACACTTTTGGCATCTTTCATAAAGTAGTGTGAAGTTTTTGTGTAGTCAAATCCATCTCAGCATGACCCAAGGTCAGAGACAGACATACCATCCTTCCCCCAAGTTATGTGGGAAAATTCACAGAGATGCGCACTCAGTGTTTGTCTATATTTCTATATGTACACATTATATTTCAACAGAATATTTCTCAGATCTGTCTGACTTTCTGTTATGACCCCTGAATTGTATACTTTAAAAGTCTTTCCACACCATAAAACTGGAAAAGCACCTCCTATATTTTCTTCTAATGCTTTGAAAGCTGGGCTTCTTAAGATATTTAAATGAGCTCTTACCTATCTCTGTAGTTTATTATAATACCTGATTTAACACAAGGCTGCAGCTCAGTGTCTGTATGGCTAGGCTTGGCCAAAGGCTCAGCAAAATTTCCTCCTTCAATATAAGCCCTGGACATCTGTCTAACCCTGAACCCTGGTGCTATGGTTTGGATACAGTTTGTTCCCTAAAGACTCGTGAGCTGGAAGCTTGGTTCCAGTGGGGCAGTGCTAGAGTGGTGGAAACTTTAAAGAGGTGGGGCCGAGGAGGAAATGGCTGCTGTGACTTCATGAAGGGATTAATGCTGGTCTGAGGGTGTAGACTGAATGACAGTAAGGTGAACTGATATGAAAGAGAAAGCCTGATTTCTCTACCAGGTTTCTTCCTTCCTTTCTTGACATGTGATTTTGGTCTGTGAGTGTCTGTCTGTCTGTCTCCCTCTTTCCCTTCCCTTCCCCCTTTCCTCCTCTCCACCTTCTCCCCACACATTCTTCCTGCCATGTGATACTATCTACCCCACGGTCCTCACCATAGGCTTGGCCCTCCAGAATTGCAAGTTAAACAAACACCTTTTTTCTCTATAAAAGTGCTGCCCTCAGGTATTTTGTTATAGCAGCAGAAAATGAACCAAGAGCCTATGGCAACCTCATAAAGGATGAAGAATGTCAACTGTTACAATTCAGCATTGCTTCTGGTAAAAAATGACCTTGATTGGCAAATAATCTCTAGACAAGAAAAATCAGTAAGTGAATTACAATGTCTGAACAGGATGTCACACTTGGGACTTCCTTAGTTGTGCTGACTTTTATAACAGGTTATGTCCCTTTCATGAGCCCTGGAGTTCAAGCACATAGGATTTCCAGAATTGAGCCTCACTCCTATGGAGTGTGGGGCTTTAGGATGGGGAGGAGCTAGTTACCAGACCACTGGGTGTGGGAGCAGTCCCTTGCATGAATTCCCCTGAGTGAGAAGCAGAAGCCCCACCCTGCAGGCACACCCAGGTTTATGACCTACTCTTTTCTGAGTCTATGTGTCAAGCAAGGTCCCATCAGATGTCCCAGTAGTTGATGGCATCCTCATTTACCAAATATCTGCTCTCTCCCCAGCTGTGTGTGTGGGGGGAGGGGGCGATGCACAGCAAATGGAAATGTGTGTGCATGTGTATAGAAGCTCAGAGTTCAACACTGGTTATGTTTTTCTATTGCTTTCCAAGTTACTTTGGAGGTAGGGTCTCTAAATGAAGCTACAGCTAACTATATTCTGCTAGACAGGAGGGCCACTGAGGATCTGGGATCCTCCTGTCTCTGCTTCCCAGAGCTAGAACTAAAGGCCAATGGGGGCCTGGATTGTTTTTCACGGATACTGAACTCAGGTCACTTTACTGAGTGATTTAATCAAGTCCTCTCCCCAGACCAAATGAGAACCTTTTTAATGAAATAAAGCCATCAATTCACACAAGTCTGTTTAGGCCCGCAGTGGTTTGGATCCAGGCTCAGGAGTCTGAACACTTGGTCCCCAGCTGGTGGTGCTATTTGAGGGTGTTAAGGAATCTTTAACAGGTGGAGCCTTTTCTGGAGGACATACACCACCCTGGGGTGGGCTCCGAGGGTTTGTGGTCTCACCCCACTTTCAGTTTGCTCTCTGCTTCCTGCGTGTGAGTGGAAATATGATCTTATTGACTTCCTGCTGAAGATGTCTGCTGCCACACCTCCCCTGTCATTAGAGACTCTCCCTCTGGACCCATAAACCTAAGAAAGAATCTATGTATTGATTTGGTCACAGTGCTGATGGCTTAGGTCATTGTTGGGCTTTATAAATGTATTTTTGTCTGGTAGACTTGACAGTTATCAATCATTTTCAAACCTTCTGGTCTAGTGTTCTCCTTCACCACCCAACAGTGTGTAAGGAGGCTCACCCACAGCAAGACAGTACTGAATAAGACACATGATGCCCCAGGCCTGTTTCTTGGGCTATAGCAGCAATGTACCATAACTCAGGGTAGTTCTATAAACAATGGGGATTTGCTTCCTCACCCTTGAGGCTGACAGTCCAAAAGAGATGTGGAAAGGGCCATTTCTCCTTGTTGGAATATTCTGGCTTATGGTAGCATCATTCTAACCTCTGCCCCTTCCTACATATGGCTGCCTTTCCTTTGGGTATCTGTCTCTGAACAGTATTGTCCCCACATGGGTATTGAAGGGTATCTTCTCTCTTACAGACACCAATCACACTGGATGACCAGTCCAAAGTACTTCAGTGTGACTTCATCTTAAGTTAAATGTTTTGTTTTGTAGACAGTCTCACTATGTAGCCCTGGGTGGCCTCAAACTCACAGAGATCCACCTGCCTCTGTCTCCAAAGTGCTGGGATTAAAGGCGTGCAGCACAACCAAACCTGACTTAATCTACAACTTAATCAGTTTTGCAAAGACCCAACTTCTGAAGAGTGCACAGTAATGGGCACCAGATGGTGGGACAGCAACATACTTTTAGGAGGACACAGTTCCAAACAGAGCACCCACAAGACTGAGCTGTGAGCATGCAAAGCAGAAGATATACAAGCAAATAAAATATAGGGGGAGGTCACTTCCCTAATGAGTGCCACACAGAATGGAAAGTAGGTACTGGAACAGACATTGGTCAGGAAGGTCCCACTGAAGTTACAATGACGAGCCTTGAACAAGGCAGAGGCAGCCAGATGCTCACTGACTGGAAGAGGGCATGCAAGCAGGTGGAACAGCAAGAGCTTCGGAGGCAGGAGCCCAGGAAAGATGGCAGATGAGGAAGGAAAAGTGGAAAAGGAGGGGATTCAGGGTTCTGCAGTCTCCACAGGGCCACTGCATGGAGACAAGGGGGAATGAATGATGAGGGAATGATTAGAGAGCAGCAGCTGGTAGGACCATTAGGAAGCTGCCACACAGTCCAGGAGAGAGCAAGAACATTTAGTGACTGTACTCTCAAGGTGATGGTCTTAAGGAAAGGCAATAATTTTCAGTGTATTTAATGTTAGAGTGGGACCTGTGGGTAGAGGCTAGGACTAAGAAAATGAGGAATAAGGATGTCTATCGGTTTTTGTAATAAGGGATTGCATGAAAAGGCAAGTTTGTGTGGGAGGAGTTCCACCTGTACGTAAAACTCCTGTTTGAACTCAGTTGAGTTTTGTTCATGGTATCCTAACAATATGGCATGCTTCCCATGGGCCACAGTTTCAGTACAGCTGTTTCTCAGAAACTGCAGAGACAGGAACCCTCTCCCTACCAGATCCTCTAGTAGACAGATGAAAGTGAATGGGAAGATTATTGAACTTAATCTGCTGGCACTGAAAAGTGGCCAACTATGAGCTCCCCTGGTCTAAGGAACCATCACCCAGCTAGCTTATCTCACTGCTCTGAGGGTTATAAACCATCCTAGTTTCCTATCTAGTTGCTGTGATAAAACACTCCGAGATAAAAGCAACTCTAAGAGTTCATTCTGCTTACAATTCCAAGTTGCAGTCAGTCCAACACTGCAGGGAAGTCAAGGCAGGAACTTGAGGCAGCTGTTCTTATGACGTCTGTGGCCAAGAACAGAGAGGAATTCATGCTCCTGGGGCTGAGGTCACTTTCTCCACTCTTACACAGACTAAGATCCCCCAGCACAGGGGATGATGCCGCCCACAGTGGGTAGGCCTTCCCACCTCAATGTAATCAAGATACCTTGCCTCGCCTCCTAGACATGTCCACAGGCCAACCTGACCTACATAATCTCTCTTTGAGACTGACTTCTCAGGCGACCCTACCCTGTGTCAGGTCAGCGACAAAACTATCACATCAACATTTTCCACCCATCTGACCTACAGCGCACTCGTGTGTCTGCCTGTCCATCTGTCTCCTGGAGGATGCCAAGCACTCAGACATGATTATCCTCTCACTCACAAGCACCTTAGACCCATATCTTCGGGTTTCTAGATGTATAAGATGGACATCAGTATCTTAAGTTCCTCAGACTGTTCAAGGGAGAGAAGACAGCCACGAAGTAAAGAACCATCTGGGACCCCCAGGAAAATGGTGGAAGCACCTCTGAAGCTAACCCATTCTTGGGCCATCACTCTCAAGTCTTCCTTCTGAGCCCCTTTGCTCTTTGAAGGCATCTTTCAGTTAGCTCTTGGTAGCCTAATTTCCCCAACAGCAAAGTGAACCAGACACCTGAAAAGGGAGGATGCCACCAAGGTCAGATGCATACTCAGAAACCTGGGGAGTCTGGGCCATCTGTGCACAGACCAGACAGTAACTGTTTTTCATTTTATATCTGGTTTTATGCAGCTTGATACTGTTTTAGTAGTAGGTTGTGAACACACTTCAATATGGCTTAAAAAAAAATCTCATCAGAGGGCTGGGTGGGGCAGAGCTCACGCTGGAGCACTTGTCTACACATCCTTCAGGGAAAGCAGTGGCAGGAACGGATAGGACGGACAGAGGGAAGGAGGGCAGGAAAGAGGACTCACTAGTGAGAGAAGCCTACCTCAGCTCTGGAAGCCACTGTGTGATTTAGGAAAGAAGAGTGTTCCACAGAGATCCAAGCACAGACTCACATCAAGGGGAAAGGGAAGGGGTAGGCTCTCCATCCTGGCACCCTGAGACCCTTGCAGAGAGCTTTGGTTTCTCTGTGAGTTCTCACTGATAGTTCCTGGGGTCTCTAATCAAAATAAGAGTTCTTTCTGTAACAATCACTAAGCAGCAAAACTAAGTGCTTAGTGAGGTTCAGACTCTTTGAGCCTTCACCCCCAAGGCTGTTTCTCTGGTGTGTCTGGAGAAAGAAGCCCTTTCAAATTAAATTGTGTTCATGTTGGAGACACAAATGCTGAAGTGGACTTCCTTCTCAAGCTCAACTTAACACCACCCATATGTGGCTGTGACCATGCACACTGCTTCTCCCCTCTTTGTGGTCCCAGTGAAAAGTGAGGAAGATACCGAGACCATGATAGATCTTGCTCCAGGGCCTCACTAGCTATTTTCAGTTATGGATCTCCAACAACATACCACACACACACACATACCACATACACATGGGGGAGGGAGGTACCAACGGTTTCACTGTCCTGTAGTTCATGTCCCAGTACCACATGTAACAGCATCCTCATGAGACATTCTGCCTGCAGCATACAGCTAAGCTCCACTGGATACCTCAGTGGGAGCCAAAGAACAGCCTCCTCTTAACAATAATGTTCTCAACACATCACATTTGTCAGCCACTAACATCCCTGGTGAAGCTAAGTTCATTGAAACATACATAAAACAGTACTTCACATGCCCAGACACACAAACTGCCACCTCCCTAGCCAAAGGACAATCAGTTAGTTCTTCATGGAAGGCAGCTGTCTTAGTTACTTTTCTATTGCTGTGACAAAACACCAAGTCAACACATGTACACAGCATTAATTTAGGGCTCACAGTTCCAGAGGGTTAGAGCCCATGACTATCATGTCAGGAAGCTCAGCGGCAGGCAGGCCCGGTGCTGGGGCAGCAGATGAAAACTTCTGCCTGGTGCACAGGCACTAAGCAGAAAGCTAACTGGAATGGCACCAGCTTTTGAAAACTCAAAGTCTACTCCCAATGACACACCTCCTCCAACAAGCAGAGAGCTAACTGGAATGGCACCAGCTTTTGAAAACTCAAAGTCTACTCCCAATGACACACCTCCTCCAACAAGGTGACACCTCCTAATCCTTTCCAAACAGTTCCATCAACTGAGGGCCAATCATTCAAACACAGGAGCCTATGGGAGTGATTCTCTTTCCAACTGCCACAGCAGCTATGTTCACAACTATACCACCAACGCTGTGCAAAAAAAGGAGTCGGTTTCTTTTTAATGTTATGTCATAATGAAAATGAAGTTTCAGTAATAGCCAATGGAGCCGGGCAGTGGTGGCGCACACCTTTAATTGTAGCACTTGAGAAGCAGAGGCAGGCAGATCTCTGAGTTCGAGGCCAGCTTGTTCTACAGAGCAAGTTCCGGGGCAGCCAGGGACACACAGAGAAACCCTGACTTGAAAAAAAAAAAGTCCATGGCTCTTGTGTGTGGCACATGCATGCATGCATGCGTATGTTTGTGTCTGTGTACACATGTGGAGCCTAGACGCTGGTATCGGGAGTTTTCTATCTTCACCTGCCTCTTAGTGAGACTCTGATGGAGGGCTCTGGATATAGTTTGGTTGATATCTGGGTTTTTATCTCCTTCATCTGCCTCTTAGTGAGACTCCAATGGAGGGCTCTGGGTACAGTTCAGTGGCAGTGTTTGCCTAGCATGTTCAAAGTCCTGATCTCCACACCTAGCTCCAGAAGAAAAAAAAAAATCCTGTCTTAGGTTAGTGCTCCAGGCCGGCCTACTTAATGAACAGCAGACCAGACTGGGCACACACACACACACACACACACACTCCTGGAAAAATAAAAGTGTAAACAGAATCTGCTAGATCATCCATGGTTTATGACACAGTCATGCAGATTCTGGAGCTCATTTAGTAGAATGTGGGACCTAGCTCAGTCCCCAGCACTGCAGAACCCAGGCATGGGAGTGGAACCTCTCAGCACTCATGAGGGAGAGGCAGGAGGATCAGAAGTTCAAGATCATTCTCAGGAGTTCAAAGCTAGCCAGGGATATATAAGAGCTTGTCTCAAAACAACAATGAACAAGGTGTTCCAACACGAGCTTCAGCTGGTGTGTGGCTCAGCATGGCCGTTAACTCTCAGAACCCTCTGGCTCAGTCCTCTACAACCTGTCAGTACAGGGGTGTGCCATTGCTCTAAGGCTTTTGTTAGTTGTTGAATCAAGGGCACATAGTCTCAGGTATTTTCATTAACTCAGAAGCAGTACAGAATGAAGATGAAAATCACATCAGCTTTCTACATTTAGCTCAGATCTCAAAGCCCGACTAGATGGTTCCTTATCAGATCGCTTCTCTGCAGACTCAGATTCTGAGTAGTTTAAACCGCGAGATGAGTACAATACTGACGGTGCTTCTGCTTAGTGTGTAAGTCTTTTTTAAAAGGCGAGATTGGGCTGTGAAGCTTACAAAACAAACAATATGAGTCTCAACTATTTGGGTGATAGCCGGGTTAAGAGAGAAACTGAGAAACAAATACAATTATATGAATTTATACTAACACCAGGGGACACCCGCATACAAGCAGCATACACTCACACACACACATACACAGAAATAAATCTTTAAAAAAGACAAATGGACTCTCAGCATATCTAATTAATTATTTGCTTCCAGATTATGATTCTGAACTGTAGAAGGGTTAATTAACTTCCCCGAGGGAAAGAATGGCATGAGGAGGCAAAGCTTTAATTCAGGTCTCCTTTCCTAAGTTAGTGACTGGAAAAAGCCTCACCATTTAAAATGTGGTCCATGGACCAGCACTACCTGAGTGTTGGTGAAAAATACAGATTAACAGCCCCAGCCTCTACCCCAACCCTGCCTCGCTGCTGAGGCGGACTGTGTTAAAAGTTTTGCTTATTAAAAAAAAAAAAACAGTTATGACAATGTTTTTGCTTAACCCCAAGTATGAGGCTGCTTCATTTAAGACCACAGGTGTAAACTATTAACTGTACCTCGTGAGCTAGCAGGGGTGTGGCTTAGCCAGCAGAGAAAGTTTAACTCTGAGGATATGAGGGGGGAAAAAAAGCCAGAGCCTGGAGACATGGGGCACTACAAAGAACAACAAAGCAGGGGGTGCTATAAAGAAGAAGGAGGTTGCTGCTCTGCCTGATGCTGGTGCTCCTCCAAACTGCTGTTGGTTCTTCCTGCTGCTGTTTCCTGGTTTGCTGTCACTACTGAGACTGGTATTGCCCCCAAAGAACCCAACAACCCTACTCACCAAGAAGTAGCCCAAAGAGATCTACGTCCATTTTCCCTTTAACCTTCCTTCTCTCTTACCACGTGTTGGGGGGATTGGAAGGAACAAGGGTTGGAAGGGAGGAAGAGGTATTAAGTACAGTAAAAACAGAGTGTATAGTAAAAATAAAATAATAAAAGTCACCTTGTTACAGTGGACTCTGCGTTTTAAGATCCCCAGGAGATGTGGATGGAGAATCAAGGTTTTGCAACACTGCTGCACCTGTCTTGCCGGTTTATGCCTAGCAGAGAAGGGGACCAGAGCCAACCCTGAAGGCTAAGTCGTCCCTTTACCTGGTCCCTGTGACCACAAAAGTCATCACTTTCCCTAACAAATGTGCACAGAGTTCCGGATCCAGGAAGCCAGGCAGGCAGTCTCTCGTTTTGAAGGACCTGTAACTCTGATATTTGCTTCTAGCTGGACATATGTTTCCTCCCAGGAAGAGAAGGTATCTGAGACCCCGTAGCTCACCAGAGGGCTGCAACCAAGATAGCAAAGCAAGTGTCCCATGTCATGGCTACCTCTCAAAGGTCAGTTTTACCATGTGTAGCAGCCACTTTCTTCTCTGTTATTGACTGCTGGTAGGCGGGGCAGATAAGAGAGGAGTTTACTGAGGGGATAAAAGGTTGGTCATAGTTTCATTTCTCTGGGTAAAGATGACTTCCAACAATCCCGGTCATTAATACCTGCATACAATACCCTCACATAAAGGCAGCCCTGATTGGAGGGAGTAACACTCACAAGATGCCAGGCTCACTGTCCACCTGGATCCTCATCTTTTTTTTTTTTTTTTTTGGTTTTTCGAGACAGGGTTTCTCTGTGTATCCTTGGCTGTCCTGGACTCACTTTGTAGACCAGGCTGGCCTCGAACTCACAAAGATCCGCCTGCCTCTGCCTCCCAAGTGCTGGGATTAAAGGCGTGCGCCACCACCGCCCGGCGAGATCCTCATCTTAATCTTGACAGGACAATACACTAGCCATGTCTCCTGGGCCTGAGCATCTACTACAAATGCTATGTGTCCTCCACTAACAAAGCCCATGGCAGCCCGGAAGGGGAGAGGATGTGTGGCTCTGAGCCTCCCCAAGACCTGCCAGGATGGGGCCCTGTTCTTAGGACAGATGTAGTTTCACCTAAAGCAAACCAGGAGCTTGCCTGCACGAAGGGTATGGGGTCGAGGAGAGCAGGAGAGATGAGTGCCATCCTCCAGGCATAGCAGAATGTGCACAGAGGCAGGGAGAAAGTGTCAGCTCCCGACATGGCAGACCTCACAGGGACATCCCATTTCCCTCAAAAAGCTGCTTTCAGATTAAGCTCAGACCTCTATGTTCTTACTCCAGGACATGTTCCTGTACCTGGGGTCATCCAGGCCACCAGAACAAGTTGCCACCGGTCCTGTAAGGCTAATGTGCTCCTTGAGAATTCTGATTTGAAGTGTTTGTTAAACCAGGAAACTTCAGGAGCAAGTAGAGCCCTGCCAACCCCATATGTCATAAGTACAGACAAGTGTGACCGGCCAGGTGCACCCAGCCCTCCCACACAAACCTTGGCAAAGGTGCCAGTGCCTGCCCAGCCCCGCCTTTGTGCCAAGCACTCCTCTGAACACCTGCCTGGCAGAACATCGGCTCCCAGAACAGGCTAAGCATGGAGGGGGGGGGGAGCAGGTGGATCCGGTCCCACGGTGCCCACCTCACTTAGGAACTTCTGACTCAAATCCAAACCCTGGAATAGCCAGCACTACCTCTCATCTGCAGTGGTCCTCACATTCCAAGGAGTGCCCTGAGGTGACAGCATTTCTTCTTCATGGTTGTTCTATTGCTGTGAAAAAACACCATAGCCAAGGCAACTTTTAAAAGAAAACATTTAGTTGGGAGCTTGCTAATATTTCAGAAGGTGAGTCCATGGAGTCATAGTCAAGAGCTTACATCCCAATCTGTAGGCAGGCAGAGTGAAAGTAAACCTCGTACGGGATTTTGAAATCTCCAAGCCCACCCATGGTGACACACTTCCTCCAACAAGGCCATTATGTTCTAGTCCTTCCCAAACAGTTCCACCAACTGGGGACTAAGCATTCAAACATATGAGACTATGGGGGCCATTCTCATTCAAATCACCACAATGGGGAAAATGCTTTTCACTGAGCACCTGGATACTATATCAGGCCGTCCATGCTAAGATAGCCACAGGAAAGAATGCCAGGGCTTGGGCTCCACTCTGTCCCCAAGGAATACAGGCCTGAAGCACAGACATTCCTATATGCATCAGGTGTCCCTTAGTAATGCCCCAGCTCTGCTCAAAATGTAGGTGACTTGTTTCCAAGCAGGAGCCTCCGATTAAAAAAATGTGTCAGATGAAACCAGCTCTAACGGCTCTAACTGTGTGGTGGATATACTTACCAGCAAGCCTACAGGACAAATGGACAAAGGGAGAGTTTCTTCAAATATATATTTGCTTATTTTTATAGTAAGGATGGCATTTTACAGGACATGTTGTCCTCTGGGGTCAGTCTTACACAAGTCATAGCCTCACCACTAGCCACAAGTCAAACCTCAGGCAAGTTCTTATGCCTCTCTGTGCCTCAGTTTCTCCAAGTATAAAATAGAGCTCACTAGTATCTGCCTCATTCTGATATATGTAAAGCAGCTCGTACCATCAAATGCTAGCCAGCCGTTATCAAGTTGAACCAAAGCTTATTTAACTACCAAAAACCTCAAGCCAACTTGCAGCAAACCTCCTTGAGGCAAAACAGGCAAAGTTCTGGGCCCTGAACACTTTTGAAGCTTTCATTCACCTGAATTTTCCTAAAGAAAGAGTGAGTCACAGTGGGTGAAGTCCCTCCAGTAGGGCCTTAAAAATAGGAAGGGTCCTTAGTGGGGCTGTTTTGGACTGAGAATGAACCCAGCCTGCCTGCAGACAGCTTTGTGTCTTCCAAGGGGCGAGGAGTTCTGAAACATCCACACTTTCAGACACATACCTGGCCTCATTTGATTTCTGTCTCTTAGTGGCTTGGCCACCATACCCCACACAGCCCACTCAGAAATGTTTTAGGACTCCAACCTAGTCCCAAGTCTGGCTCTGATTGGTTTATCTGGGGCTTCAAAGGCAAATTCAAGTAGGGGAAAAATGGTCCCTGTCCTCATTTGGCAAGGCTGCAGAAACTGAGAAGCCAAAAAAATAAAATAAAAAATCACAGAGGGGAAATTAAGCACCCTAGATATGATCCAGAAGTAGGTCACGGCCCACAGACTGACACAGGTGGCCAAAGAAGGCCAGCCTGGAAGTCTGTAGAGCCTAGTGTCAGAGGGCCACGGACCGCTGCACCTCCTATGTTGAACTGTTTTGATATTTTAATCAAATGGGCAAACATAAACAAAACACATTTTGTCCTCCTATATGGAGAAGCATATCCCCATGACTAGCCAGAGGGCCAAGTCTAAAATGTGGCCAACAGGCAGAGCTGCCCCAGCCTGGCCCCCTATGTTCCACTATCTGCCCCACTGGCCTTCTGCCCCTGCCAGGGGTCTCAACTACACACAGAAGACACCCAGCCACCTTAGGTTCTGTTCTCCCTACCCCAGCCCTAGGGGCCTACGGTAGGCACTTCCATTGGCTTATGAGTCAAGGGCCCTAGGAGGGAGTCCATTTCTGCAGCAGGAATCAGGCTGGGTAATTTCACAGCAGAGTGCTGGGGAACAGGAGTAACCAGAAGGAAAAGCTCGCAGGCTATTGGATACAACCCCTTGGCTACTTCTAGTAAACGGGTCTCCTCCTGAGGCCACCAGTGAGCCCTAAGGAAAACAGGAGTTCCTCAGTTAAGGATCACTAATTCCCAAATTTGGCCGGAATCTGCTCACAACATTTCTACTGTGGAAATCTGTTGAGTCTCTAATGAACTTCCACAGTCTGTAGGTGGCTACAGTTAGTAACAGTGTACCGAACACCTCAAAATGGCTGAAAGAGAAAATTCAAATTTCTCATCATAAAAAAAAAAAACAACTGTATTTGAAACGAGTATGTTAAGTGGCTTAATTTAGTCATTCCACATTGTTTGTATAATACATTGCATGCATTATAACATCATTCTGTCCCCATAAAGATGTTTTAATTTATGCCAAAATAAAAGAGTGGAAATAAGAGAAATATTCAATGGGAGAAAAGTACAATTTCACTTGGCACAGAGCAAATTAAATTGTAGGAGGTTCTTTTTAGTCACAGGGGTGGGTGGAAAATATCAATTTATCAAAATATTGATAACCACAAATACTACATGAAGGTTGACTTTCCCCTCTATTACTCTGTATGTTTGAACATTTTCACAATTAAAAGTTTATAGCAAAAATTTGAGCCACACTGCCATAATGAGAGCCTAGTCAGGACTGAAATAATGCCTTTGCAACAGGAAGAGAGACATGCTTACCTAGTTTTCATTTTTATAAACAGGGTACAGAGAAAACCTGCTCTAAGGAAAGGGTCCATATACATACAATATGAGAGGCCCATCAGCCACTGTGTCCCTTGCACAGTGCTCAAACTGCCCAATCAGGACCTTCCTGTTTCCATCTCTATTCTGGACAAACCATATAATGGCTGCTTAGTGGTTCTCTGTGATGGCCTTATACATTTTGGTTACAGAGCCTGCGAAATTGAACAGTTCTAAAGGAGCCCAGCTGGGCTCGTGGCCACCTCACTCATTCAAACCAACCATGGCTGTGGCATCTATACAAATGGCAGCTGGGCTAGTCAGGAAGTCAGCTGTTCATGCACAACCTTACCCCAGGAACCCCCCCCCCCCAAATTTAGGAGCACTCACCAACTATTTAAGTCTCTCAAGCCTCCTTTCCCACCTCTCCCTGACTGCCATCCATCAATAGGGATGAGGCTAGATGAGGATGGGGTGGAGTGTCAGTCAGCAAAGCCCGGCTGCCCTTCCTGGGGGCTGTTTAGTGCACCTGCACTCACTCTGAAAGTCCCTGAAATCCAGTGAGGATCAATACACTTCATGTGTCTATCCCGAGTCTAAAAGAAACAGAGATAGAAGACAGCAGGGGCCATGGCCCCAGCACTCAAAGACAGGACATCTGCATGTTACAAAGACGACTCCAAACATTAACGAGGGTTACCGCAAATATTCTAAAAACCTTCTAAACTGGTGCTCGTGTCTGTACGTCTTCTGCCTCTGGAAGATCTTTTTATCGCCAGCCCCCATAAAAGATTCTTAACTGAATTCTTTAGAAACAGGACTTCGGAATTACTCGTTCAGCAAGCCTCCTGCTAGCAGGCAAGATCTTGTGTGAAGACCATCAGCCTTGTGTAAAGGTCTTATGTAAAGACCTTCACCTTGGAAGAGGATAGTTTAGGACAGGTGAGGGCAAGTTGGACTCCTTCCCTCAACAATTACTCAGCATTACCGTTCCTTAAGCTCAGCATCCAATCCAAGCCCCCATCTTTCCAAATTCCCTAAAAACTTTAAGACAGTCCACAGTCACCAAATACCAGGCATTTCTCAAGATGGCGCCTCCAGGAGGGCATGTACTAGGAAGGTGTTGGCACACATGTGGGCAGGGATGCCCTTACAGCTGTTGGCTCACTCATGGAAACCACTTATCATGCCCAGGAAAAGTCTGATCAGAACTTAGAACACAGAGGCCAGGAAAGACCATTCCCCACAAGGCAGGAATCTGTATTCCATTAGGTTCCCAGCCTAGACTCACTGGGAGCACCTAGCATAGGAAAAAAAACCACAGTCCAAGAGAAACAACAGGCTGCCACACCCCTTGCCCATAAGGAAGGAGTCAGGATTAGAGTGCCAAATGTACTGTCTTCACATTGCCTCTCTGCCTGTCTCCTCCCCCACTATCTCCGACACTAGGGAGATAGTGCATCTTCCATCCTTCTTTTCTTAAAGGTTTATTTATTTGGGGGCCTGGAGAGCTGGCTAAGTAGTTAAACACAGTGGACACTCTCAGAGGACTCAGGTGTGATTCTCAGTGTCCACATGGTGACCCACATCTATGTGTAACTCCAGGTCCAGGGATCCAACTCACTCTTACGGCCTTCTCATGCATGCATGTGGTACACAGATGTACATGCAGGAAAACACCCATAAACATAATATTTTAAAAATATTTTTAAAAAATGATTAGATGAAGCATGCTTTTAATTCCAGCACTCAAGAGGCACAGCCAGGCTCTGTGAGTTCAAGGCCAGCCTGGTCTACAGAGTGAGTTCCAGGATAGCCAGGGTTACACAGAGAAACCTTGTCTTGAAAAACCTTAAAAAGATTAGCTGAGTGTGGTAGCACACATCTTTCTTTCCAACACTTGGGAAGCAGGGGCAAGTGGCTCTCTGAGTTCCAGGCCAGTCTGAGCTATGAGACACTGTCTCAAAAAAATATTTATTTTTATGTATACGGATGTTCTGCCTGAATATACGGCTTACACCACAGGTGCCTGGTGACTTCAGAGGCTAGAAAAGAGGACCAGATCCCCAGGAACTGGAGTGAGAGACTGTTGTGAGCTGCCACATAAGTGCTGGGAGTACAGCTCTAGTACTGTACAAGAGTAGCCATCACTGTGAAGGGCTGAGCCACCCCTCCCAACCTATTCCTTGGGAGAAAAGGTCAAGGAGAAGAAAGTAACAGCAACTAGCTGGCCCTGGGAACAGGAGGAGAGTTTAAGTTCTGAGTTATTCCATCCAACAATGATGCATTTAGGATGTTTTAAAAGTGCAAAGCGGTAACTTTCTAATAACAAAGCCTCTCTTGTAACACTCCCACAACATTATCAGCAAATGCTACAATTTCTTTAAAAACAAAAAGTTTCATTTCATTGACCAAGAAAAACAGACCCAAATCCTGTAAGTAATTCAGCCAATGCTCTACTGAAAGCAAATGACTGGAAGAAGGGATAGAAGTGTAGAACACGGGAGAGGACTGAGATCATGACAATTGTTTTCATCACAACCTTGCTGTACAATCCAAAGTACTGTATCACCACCGCAACATAAACACATCATGACCCAAACTTGATTGCCGGATGGAGACACCTGTTCCAAGTGGCTTGAAAAACACTCTCACTGGGGTATGAACTTCACTTAGCATTGCTGTAGCCCAACTGAAGAACATTTTAGTCTCTTTGATGACACAGTAGCTTTGTATCATGAAACTCATCTCTGGGTTCTGATAAATGTGTTATGAAGTCAACATCTAAAAGGGAATGGAAATTTCCATGGTTTTCTTTCAAGGCTGTGACAAATGATCATGGTTGGACTTTTCAGGACAGGACGCAAATTGGAATAATGTGATAATTATTCCATGACTGCCCACTTTTGACATAGAATACTGGACACACTGCTTCCCTAATCAAGTGAGTGACAGCAAGCCACCTTATTTGCTGTTTGCTTTTTTCCGTATTTGCCTGCATGTTTTGAGGTCTGATTATGTTGCCCCCATCTGGTATGAAACTCCTCCCACCTTGAATACCTAGAACTTGGGCTGTATTTCACCACACCCAGCTAGATAAACTAGCATTATCCAGGTCCAGGATAATGTCATGGTCCAGGAAATGGAAATCGATGTGCTAGTTTTAAGACATTTGTACACACTCACACACACACACACACACACATACACATATTTGCTGTAGCTAGAGTCAACACATACAAATGTGAAAAAAAAGGACTAGACACATAAAGCAGGTTGCAAGTGAGTACTTGCTGCATTTGTTACCTCCTAAATTATAAGTGACCCTGTTTAGCTAGGAAAGCCAAGGGGATGGACAACTGGACGCCCACGGTTTAAAGCCTGCCTTCCAAGGTTCATCACTAAAATCCTACCAATCCTATCTGACTACTGGCTGTATGCTACTTAGACCTTCTGGGAAATGTCAATTACAAAACGAAGGATCCGGAAGCCAGCCATACCAGGAAGGCATCACTGTATGATATCACCAAAATACCCAGCGCACGAGCCTGTGTTGCCTGGAGCAAGTGTCTTAGCCTCTTTAGGCCTCAGTTTGTTTATCTTTATTACAGGCTAAAACTGTAAAAGTTGCATAAGAGTATGTCTCTAAGGTCCTCAGCACCCAATCTCAAGACTTATGAAGTCTATCGACGAAACACAACGGTTTGCCGTCACCTAACACCCAGCGTAAAGATAAAGTCATCAGAGTGTATAGATTTAATTCCAGATTCTACTCATGCTTCTGACCGAGTGTTTATAGGAGACAAACGAAGGGTGCCATCAACGTTTCTCAGAGTCTTTTTTGGTGCGTACGTGCCATCCCTTCAGGCAAGGCAATGCAGCTTAGGAGAATTCAACAGGTGCACAAGCAAGGGAGCACTATGGAGTCTTCCTTAGGACAACCTCCTCAGGGTGTCGAGAGCACGCAAGGCTTCAGTACTGAGTGCACCATGGGCGGAATCAGAGCCAGTTGGCTCTCCAAGAACAGACACACCCAGGAAGAGCTCACCGGGAGCTCGCCCCGGAGCGAACACGACGCTTCGCCCAGCCCGGGGTGCCAGCTCTCCGGCGCCCCCGGCACGACGTACTCCAAACGCCCCCGGCGGTCCCCGAACCACCCGGGGCAGGCGCCCGCCCCGTCGGGGAACCAAGCGCCCCGCTGGTCGCCAGGTCTCCAGGACGGGCGGTCGCCCCCACTCCCTCCCTCCCCGGAGGGGCCGCCCGCGTGGGGAGCACTCACCCAGCGTGGCCACCGTGCCGGCCTCGAAAAGCAGGCAGTCGCCACGGCCGCGCGCCTCCAGCAGCACGCTGCAGGGGCCGGCGGGGTCCAGCCGCGCTAGCAGCCGCAGCCCTTTGCACAGAGCCATGGGCGCCGGGCGCTGAGCGGAGCCGGGGGACAGGTCCCGCCGGGGGGCGCGCGGCTTCCAGGAGTTTCACTTTGCCGGCGCCGCGGGCTCCTCCCCGGCCTCCTCCTCCTGCAACGCCCCGGCCCCGCCGCGCTGCCCCGGGGCAGGTGAGGTGGCGGCGCCGCCCAGCCGCCCCGACGGCGATGGCCGCGCTCCCCCAAGCGGCGAGGCAGGCGCCTGCGACCCGCGGCGGGGGACCGGGACGCCGGGGACCGAGGCCGGCGTGCGCTCCTCCTGCCCGGCTCTCGGGATGGGGCTCACCAGGGCCCCGTGCGCCGGGACGGTCCTCCCTGCGGTGGGCGAGGGAGATTCCACACATTCCTCGCCGCAGAGGAGGATGCAGCCTCGGGGAGCCTCGAATCCGGGACCCTGACTGGATTCCCGTGGCCTTATATGGGCAGCTGGGGGCTGCGGGCTGAGCAGGGGCGGGAAACCCCGCCGCCGCCGCCGCCGCCGCCGCAGCCGCCGCCTGCCAACCTTCCCGCTCCCTCCCTCCCGCGCAGCGCTCGCCCCCCCCCCACTCCTCTCCCTCCCCCTCAGCACCACCCCTTTGGTCTGCGACCCAGGGTGGGACCCTCAGGCCCTGTGCCTCAGTCTCCCAGGCTGGACTACAGAAGCAAAGTGGCAGGCGACGATGGCGACGCTTGAGTACATTATTTTGTGAGTGTTGTGTGTGCCTGACACACTCTTTAAATGCTGCCTCCTACCGGGGACTTTAGTTCACCGTCCACGCCAGACTGGTGTTTGGGTTGCGGGTTGCGTTGTGTCTGAGAGGGCCAGGATGTGACACACAGACCTTATTTACTTCCTTCTCTGCTCCCTCATTTATGACATGACCTTGACCTCTCTGAGCTGCACCTGACCTCATCTGTCAGGTGGGGAATCAGCCCAGATCCTACCTGAGGATCTCAGCATGGGTTCTTGCTTAGCATTGATGTGTAGTCCAGGCAAGGCTCCTTGGTACCGGATCTGTCAGGACTGGTCTACTAGGGAGGGGAGGGTGCAGCCAGATGGAACTGGAAGCACCTTTGCGTGGGTTTGGAGGCTTTTCCTTTTTCTAGTGTGATGGCTCCAGAGATCCTCACCAGCAAGCTTCCAGCAGGCCACCCCAACACCTGGGCTCCTCTCTGCCACCCCATCCTCCTGTGCCAAGAGCAAGAGCAAAAGGCTGATCTATCAGCCTTTGCAAGAGTGGGCCCGATTGATCAGCCTTTTTGGAGGCTTATTCTCGACAACTTCTTCCTCTATAAGATGGAGACATCACCTCCTCGTGTAAGCAGCGTGACTTGCTGTTTAGCAAACTCAAACTCACCTTTAGTCTGCTTTTCCTTTACTTTGAGAGGAACTGAAGAGCTCACCGTTATATGGTGTTCCCTGGTGGCAGTGTCCGTCCATGTAGTCAGATGCATATGTGGGCATGTCACTTGCTCATGCTGATGGAGAGGTTTATTTTTATGTTTTTATGTGTATGAATGTTTACCTGCATGTGTGTATACACACCATGTGCATGCAGTGCCCAGAAAGGCCAGAAGAGGACATGGGATCTCCTGGAACTGGAATTATGGATGATTGTGAGTTACCAAGTGGGTGCTGGGAACTGAACCCAAATCCTCTGGAAAAGCAATAAGTGTTCTTCACTGCAGAGCAATCTGCTCTAGTTTGTTTTCTATTGTTGTGATAGATACTGTGAACAAAAGCAACTTGGGTAGAAAGAGTTTAATCTCATCTTTCAGGGCACAGTCCTTTGTTGAGGCAAGTCAGGGTAGAAACTCCAGGCACAGACCGTGGAGGAATGCTGCTTCCTGGCTTGCTCTCTATGGTTCACTCAACTTTCTTTTGCAGGGCAGGGGGCAGGGTTTCTCGGTGTAGTTCTGGCTGTCCTAGAAGTAGCTCTTCAGACCAGGCTGGGCCTTGAACTCAGAGATCTGTCTGCCTCTGCCTCCTGAATGCTGGGATTAAAGGCGTGCTTCACCATGCCTGCCTTCCAATTTTTATTAATGCACCTACGACCACTGCCCACATATGGCACCACCCACAGTGGATTGTTTCCTCGCACAGCTAGTGATCATTAATCAAAAATGTCTGTGGCAGCCTAAGGCCCCAGGCCCAGGAATGATGGGGGTTTACCTGTCCTACTGAACTGATAGTTCCCTTGTAGGTTTCCTGGTGTCTGGCGCCACAGAAACAGCTACCTCTTAGCAGAGCCTACCTCATGTATGTTAGCAGGAGCCATGTGGTGTTGCAAGGGGGTGAAATCGCTCCCCCCCCCCCGCTGCTAACAAAGCTTGTAGGTTGGTCTGAGCAGGTGATAGGGAGCAGTTGACAGGAATGGCTGATTTAGAAGTGCATTTTGGCATTACTTATTTTAAAAAATGGTATATAGAAAGAATACTAGTAATCACTCTAGACTCATGTACAAACATAAGGCACACATGACTTAAGAACTGGGTGTAGGCCCCATGGCTTTCAAGTTAGTAGAAATTTCCAGACTGCAATCTCTCTTTGGATGGCACCAAAGTCAACAAGAGCCCCCCTCCAATGCCTAGATTAAAAAAAAAAAAAAGAAAGAAAAAAGTCCCACCCACAGGTGGTTGGCAGCTCCAGGCACCCACACAGACCAAAGTGTGCTGGTAAAGGCCCTGGCCCAGAGCTCCTGCCTAGAGGGCAAGTGCTTGCCTTTCCTCCTTGTCTATTCCTGGAAGCCCGAAAACCTGTTGGGCAGGGGGGTTGGCATAGAGACTGTGGCTGATGTGAGCTGTAACTCTAGGGTGGATGGGAGCCCACTTAATTCCTTTCTGAGGCTAAGAGGAAGCTTCCCCACAGGGGTGACAGTCTGGCAGTCAGACCTTGGGTGTCCTCTGTATCACATCTGGGAAAGCAACCCAAGGCTCACAAGCACAGGGGAGTTTTACATGCCAAGAACACAAAGGTCTGCCAGTGTTCAGAACAGTTTTGATTCAGGGAGAACTCCCAGGGGCCGGCGTCAGTGTCTGGCTAATGGAAACCTGGTAGAGCCTTGAACAATGCAAATCTGTTCCTAACAAACAGGTAGGCAATGAAAGGGCACAGCTGCTAGGACCTCCGCTGGCATTTCTGCACAGCAGGGCCGAAGGACTTCACAGATGTACCCATTCCGGGAACAGGCAGGTGTGTCCTTCATGTTCTCAGCCTTTTTCAGGAACAGCCCGCTTTTGGACTGGGTTGCAAAATTCATACATGAAGAAAATTTCACGAAATGTCTTATAGAAGTGCCTACACATAGTCATCCTGAGCAGCATAAAAAGTTAGGGAAAAGTGGTGATTCTCTTTTGAATAAAATCCATTCAGCTAGATCTAAACAAAGCCTAGTAACATGCACACACACGCCTCACCTATCAATGACTTTTTTCTGAGACATAGTTTTGCTATGTAGTGGAGGTTGGCCTTGAACTTGAGATCCTCCTGCACAAGACTTAAAAGGCCTGAGCAGTAACTGGATGTAGGGCGGTCTAACAAGTGCCCAGTTAGAGGCTTCAGCCTGGCTTTTACATTCTAAGAAGTCTCAAGGTGGCCATCCATGGCTTCGGTAGCTTCTAAGGAATGTCACCAAAGATTTGGGCAAGATTATTAGCATGTTGGCTTCTTGCTTCATGATTACAAAATCGCTGCTTCAGCTTGAGGCAGATAAGACATCAGAAATCAAAACTGGATGGCTCTGTTTAAAGAAAAAGGTGGAAACTCTTAAAGACGTCTTCCGCCGAAGCCTCATTGCTGTGGCTGTGGCTGTGGTTAGATGGTCTTGGTGAACTCAGTGACTTCCCCAGTTTCCTTTGGTTGTGGTGGACAAAAGAGGGCACAGATGAGTGAATGAGTTTGGGTTCACCAATGCCACATGGGGCACAGCCAGCATTATGAGCCGCTGAGAAAGCTCTGAGTGAAGACCCCAGTGAATGTGTGCTGTTGACATGAGCACATCCAAGTCAAGAATCCAGTAGGCTTCTTCCCAGGGGAGAATGGCAAAGGTTTCCCCTAGTCCGAGTGTCAATATTGATAGTGTGTACAGAAAATGTCTACCACCATGGTACTTCACCCCATGTCTATAGATTGAAGACTGCTCCCCTCCTGAGACGGCAGAGATTAGCTAATCGAAGGCATGCCTACAGATTTGAAGTGTGAAGCGCCGTCTCATTGCTCCAGATGTATTCCATAAACCCCGCCTCCCTGTTCACCTCTATAACACACACGAGGAGTTTCTGTGGTGCTGTAGTACTCCGGAGGCAGAGGCAGGTGGATCTCTGTGAGCTCAAGGCCAGTCTGTCTGCAAAGCGAGTTCCAGGACAGCCAGAGCTACACAGAGAAACTCTGTCTCAAAATCATAAAAAACAAAAAACCAAAAAAGCTAAACAGGCTTTATGGCCTTTCTGAGGCCAGTTAGGCCTGCGCAATCCAGCTGCTCACTCCGCCTCCTCGCTTCCTGGGCTTCCCCCATCTTTTTAGGCAGACGGTTTCTACTGTGGCGCAGCTTCTAGGGGTTTCCTCGCTGGTTGATGGACACACAGGGAAAGTCACGCGGGGCTTCCCGTGGTCCAGCTGGGCTCCAGAAACACGACTGCGTTTTTAAAGACACCGGCTTTTCCAAAAGCCCCCTAGAGACGTGTTTGTTTAGGTTTCATTCTCAAAGACCAGACCTCCGTTCCAGAAATCCCTCCTAGGTCACCAGAGTTTATAGGTATACTTATGTTTTAGGTATCTGTGCCTGGAGAGCTGGTCGGTCAGCAGCGCGGGGGCCCGCACCTCCTGAGTCCAATCTCTGCCCACAGACCCCGCGCCCCTGAATGACCTGCCGCTGCCCAGGCCTTTAGCTCCCCACAGGCGAGAAGTCCCCTGCGCCTTAGCGCCCAGACCGGACCCAGTGAAGAGATGACCGTGGCTACTTCCGCCTACCGTTGTCTCCCTGCGGGTCCTTCTTCTTCCCCAGACCCTCTCGCACAGCTGCTGGTGGGTGAGCTGCCTGCAAAAGGTCCTTCTCCCCTGCCACCGGGCCGCCCACCCTGCCCAGGACACCTGCTTTAGTACTAGGTCTTGATGCACTGGCTGGCTGACCAGGACCAGCTTTGAGGGCTGAGGGGATACTAATCCTTCCATCCCCCCTTCATGACTTTCCTTCAGCTCTTGTGCTGTCAGAAGACTAGGGAAGAGAAACCACTACAAGAAAAAGAGGAAGGGGTTGATGATCAAAGTCTGTAAAAATCCAAAACAAATCCATTCCCGGGGTGGGGGTGAGGAATATATACAGCAAGCCTACAACATATGTCCTTTCTTGATACCCCCTTTTGGCCTCCAGGATATGGGACACAGAATAAAAATACCTATTTTGAAATTAAAAGAAACTGCTGTCAAAAACCCCTCTGAAGGAAGGTGGGATAATTGTAACCTCAAAGAACCGTTCCCCATTTAGAAAGTGGGAACTGACAGTACAGAAACAGACTAACAGCCAGTGGCTCCTTAGTGCCAAAGTGTAGCTTAGAGTCCACCAACTCTTGCCCTGTGTTCTAAGCCTGTTGTTTATGCCAATTTCTTACTCTCCATAGACTTCAGGGGTGTCCAGCCATAAACCTTCCCTGAGCTACCCTAACTGGAGATTAATACTCTGGCCACACAGTAAATACACAGGCACTAATAGAAGGTGATGAACAAAAGGTCTGTGGATAATTTGTATTATCCACCCCGACAGATATGCAAAACAAATCCCCGAATAACCCTGCCAAATACCAGGGGGAGGTGGTGCACGCCTTTAATCCCAGCACTCAGGAGCCAGAGGCAGGCAGATCTTTGAGTCTCAGGCCTGCCTGGTCTAGAGTGAGTTCCAAGACAGCCAGGACTATTACACAGAGAAACCCTTTTTTGCAACAAACACAAAATTCTGTCAACCAGGTCTCAAGCTTGTAATCACTGCCAAAGAAAATGAACACTCCTGAGTATTGAATTCACTGAATCTTTGATGTTTTCTATTACAAAAGTATAAGAGGGCAATATAAACTAATGGGCTATTTGGTGTTGTATTTGAGAAACTGATCCATCAGTGCTGGATGGATGTAGCTCCATTCTCCGTGTGTTAAGGTGTTCATCCGATGCTATAGTTCTAATTTTACTCTTCTTGTGCTTCCTTCTAGAAAATAGCTCACAAATGTAGGCACTGCCCCAAAGTGATGCCGTGAATAAAGTGTGATTATTATGACTTTATTATTTTGGGTTTTTCGAGACAGGGTTTCTCTGTGTAACCTTGGCCATCCTGGAACTTGCTTTGTAAATCACACTGGTCTTGAACTCAGAGATTCACCTGCCTCTGCCTTCTGAGTGCTGGGATTAAAGGTGTGTGTCACTAAATGTCATAAGGTGAGACCTTGAAGAGACATTGTTCCTGGGAGACAGGACCTAGAAAAGTCAGGTAAAGAGATATAATCATTTTTCCCCTTCAAGTTGAGTATCAGATCACAGCTCTATGCATATTCCATTTGAAACATGTCCAGAGTCATTTATGTTGACTAAAAATGGAATAGCAAATATACCAAAATATTATTTTCTCAGAAACTTGGAAATATTTTCAAACTGTTGCATCAAAAGCAAAACTATATATTTTTTGATGTTCATAGGAGTGTGTTTAGTCAATATATCAAAATGCATGAAATCATTTGCCTTAATTTGGGCTTGCTGAAATTTTAGCTTGATTTGGAATGCTGCTACGATCTGAAACATTGAATGGCAAATTGGCTTTCACCTTGAAGATCCATGTTTGACTCATTTAAATGTGAGGCTAAATGAGCTGTTAAAATCAGTTTCTATTATAAAAATCTGACACAAATCTTGTTTCTGATATCATAAGCAACTTGATAGCATGGTGCAAATCATAAAATATTTTCAGTATTTGGGGACCTGAGAGACGACGGCTCACCAGTTAGGAGCTCTTATTGTACTTTCAGAGGACCCAGGTTCAGTTCTCAGCACCCACATGGTGTGCACAGAGACTATCTTGTGTATAGTATGGATGCATCACCTGTCAATTAAAAAACCTATGGCCTATAGGAAAGGGTAGAATAGGTGGGACATCTGGTAGGCAGAAAGGATTCTGGGAGAGTGCCAGGCAAGAAGATTTGCCTGGGAAGATAGGACAGACACATGAAAGTTGAGCAGAATGCAGATTATAATAAATGGATTAAGTTATGAGCTAGACACAGAATGAGCCTCAATATATGGCCTAGGTATTTGTAAATATATTTTGAGTCTCAGGACTTTATTTTGGGAGCTTGGAGTCAGGAGGAAAAACACACAGTTTACAATGGTGGCTAACAATAATCTGTAACTCCAACTCCAGGGAATCTGATGCCCCTTTTCTGCCTCCCTGGGCATCAGGCACAAACATGATGCAAACATGTACGTGCAGGCAAACACTCAGACACATAAAATAAATCTGAAAATTGTATTTTCAGTATTTGGCTACAATTTAGTCATCTCATTTCTGGAAAGTAAATGATGTTGACATAATCAGCATCAGTACTTTTTAAAGGACTGTATTTTATGTGTACGTGTATGCCTACATGTATGTATGAGTACCATATACATATGTGGGACCCTCAGAGGCCTGAAGAGGGAGTTGGATCCCCTGGGACTGGAGTTATAGTTTAAGCCACCATGTGGGTGCTTGGAACCAAACCTGAGTCTGCAAGAGCAGCAAGTCTCTTAGCAGCTGAGCCATCTCTCCAGCCTCTGCCAAGATTTTTTAAAGTTCCTGTACTAGTTCTTTGATATGTAGAAGTTGATTCAAGTAATTAAAAATGAAACATCAACACACAGAAAAACCCCACTTTAGAATAGGACATACACACCACACCAGGCCAGCCTCCACTGCACTGTGTCTGATTTTCACATTCTCTTTACTTTCCTCAGCTCAAAGGCAGCTGCCATTACTTCTTGTGTCTTCTCATCAACTCTTTAGAGTCCTTTTCCATTTGCCTGGTTCTTTTCTCTTAGGACATCTGGAAGGAGGGCACGGGGCATTAGAGATCGTGACATGCTTGCAAGACTGGCACCAGGGCTCAGGAACCAAAGCTACCCATATCAGGGGAAAGATGTTTTGGAGGAATATTCATCATCTGGACAGCTTTTGGCAGCTGTAATAAAAAGTGGTTTACAACAACAAATCCTGGATCACACAGAAATGCCAAAAAGTACTCTGAAAAAGTGCTTTGGGAATTTGCTGTGCAGTTTTTTAAAAACAATTTATTTATATATTGGCTTCTACATGCTCTTACATTTATGTAAAATATTTATATATATATTCTTTACAATTTGTACATATATTAAATGGCTATATCATAGACACTGTTCTATGGAATTTTATAAAAGAAAAATCAAGTGGGGGAAAATTACTTATAAAACACTAACAAAAACCCGTGATACCAAGAACAAGAAGTCCTCATATTCATGCTCGTTGGGTTTTCTCAGCTACTTATTTTTGGTTTCATTTATTTACGTTGGCCCAGACTTCCCATTCTCTAGAATATAATCATCAGGTCAGAAAAGTGAAAGCAATGGATCAGGTCGTAAGGCAACTGTGGAAGGGGATCTGCGCTCTGCAAGGAGGAGACAGGATGTGCCCTGTCAGAGCAATCAGCCATGAGCCAGGATCAGGAGTCTCTGGAGGTGGGGACACGGCCACAGACAGTGTCATTCTCTGCCCATCATCAGCTCGCTACCACACGTCCTTCCAGCTGCCACCCACTTCAGTTCTTCAACTCTTCTGTTCTCTGGGATGGGAACAGGTGCTGAACTCTGGTTTCATTTTTTGAGAGAATACTGTCCAGCCTGTTGCTCCGAACCAGGCTGCCAGCACCTCTCCTATCAGCAGCACCTCTCCCTCATCTGATGGACAGCCGAGGGACCGAGAGTGAGGAGGGTGGGGGCTCTGGAGCAGGATGACTGGTCCTTCCCCTGGAGCTCCTGGGCATAGGAATCAGGGTGGCTACCCACCTGGAGTAGCGGGGACAAGTCACCTTTTCTGACTTACTCTTCTATTATGAAACATGCCTTACCTTGAATTAGGCAGAAGTGCAGAGAGAGTGGTGAGCTTTATACAAGAGTAGCCCAGGAAAACTGTGTCTGTGGGGAGCAGCAGGTAGGTGGGATCTACTCATCTGCCATGCCCACAAAGGGGACCTGTGATGGGCTCCCCACTATGCACCTCGAGGGTGTAGGCAACCTGGGAAACTCTTTGCTTCCTCTGTGAGCACTCGAACTATGCCTGTGCAGACTCCCATAAATAGACAGGGACCCCAAAGGACGGAAAGAGTTATAAAATATACAAAGATATATTTTTTATTCTGGCATATCTCATATTTTTAAGAAAGCAATTAGTATTAATTATTCTGACACTGGGAAGAACTGGAAGATCATAGGTAATGTATAAATTACGATTCTATGTAAAATACCAGGAGGAGGAACCCCTATTTCTCCATTTCAAAATCTTGATAAATTTAAGTATTTTCCAAAAATAGACATTTTCCATTGGGTAACTAATATGTGTCAAAATGAACCAAAGAAGGCCATCCCAAGTAATGCTGTATTTACACCAGTTAATGATGAAAACAGGTTTTTGTCAACTTATTTCTTTTTTGGTGTTCTCTCTCTCTCTCTCATTATTGGGAAAAAAAATTGAATTGCATTGCCCTAGGTCAGAAAGAAGCACTTCGGAGTTCTTTCATGTTCCGTTCTGGTCTACATAACCGGGAAGCGGCCGAGGGCCTGCCTCAGCTTTTCTGCGATCTGGTGAAAAAAACAGAGTAGTTGAGATATTACCACCCTGAGATATTATGACTTCATGTTCCATCCACCCTCTTCTGAGTTAAACATTATAAACCTGTCAAATACTTTAGCTGGTCTGTTTGTTTCTTCTGTAACCACTGGGACTCTGGGCTGTGGCTGGGGGAACCCTCACTACTGTAGCTCTGATGCTCACAGTGGGTTCCACAGTGTGTGGGAGGTCCTGCTTCCTGCCCCCACCTACCCATCCAGGTCCGAGACTAGGCCCTGCCCAATGGTCGGGGCTACATTTTCAGACTAGCCCCTTCTCCTCCAGAGAGCAGGATGGTGGCTTGGGCTTGCATGCCTGCCCACAGTCCCTTTCTTTTCTGGCCAAGTATGAACACTCAAGACTCCCTATTTGGTTACTACATGGTATGTGGACAGCCCAGGGTGGACTGTCAATCTGCTATGTGCCTGAACCTCCCATAAGGACCCTAGGTGCCCAGCTCAGATTCCTCATTCATCTTGTGATCTTAAACATTTGGAGAAGATGCAAGTATACAGCAGGTACTCATACATGTTTGCTCCATGAACAGAAATGTTAAGTTTTATAATTCAAGGGGTATTCTGCTATAAGACTCTGCATTAATGTAAAACCCACAGCCATTCTATGAGTCACTCATGTGTATGCCGACAGTGATGACACACATGATTTTCTATTTTGAATTACAAGGTCAATAATTATACCACATGTGGACTCGACAGCTAACAAGTCAACAGTATGAGAACCTTAAGAGCCGACTTCCAGTATTTCCTCAGAGACAGATGTGACCTACTGCATTCTAATATACACAGAGGCCAAGCCCAGCAGCAGCAATTGAGGCAAGAGTTAAAGGACACAGGTGGCCGTCATGATGGAGCGCTCTTGAATGAGTTCATCTCACGAGTGTGCCTCCCAAACCAATTGTTGCCAACACGATTCACAATGATACAAAGCAGCGCATGAAGACTAGCAACCTAAGAGTGACACACGCAGGGATGTGAGCTGAGGGCTAGTCCGCATCATCTCTGTCCTCGGGAGGCACCAGCATGCATAAAGGAGTCAGGGCCGCCCGCAGGGCCTGTCCCAGCTGCACTGACAGATGTGTGGATGTGCCAAACAGAAACAGTACAAAGCAGAGGAAGGGGAGACTGATGTTTTTCATCACAGCTTTCTGAGCTGTAACGCTTAGAATACTGTGTTGTTTTGGTTTTCCTGAAGAGGCTCTTTTGGTAACTGAAAACTGGTCACAAACAAAGGCTGCCTTTGGTTTCCTTCCCTAACTGAAGGGGACAGAACTTCTGACCTCATCTCATTTGGCACTGTCCCTGTGCATGGACAGGGACAGAAAGAAGCCACATGATCAGGATTCACAATGAGAACCCAATGCCTGCTCTTCAAAGGAAAGCTTAAAATTTTCCAAAAATCATATTTACTCATTTTATTTTCTGTGTGAATCTTCTGTGCATATGTACATATATGTGTTTATGTGGCTGTGTGTAGTTGGTGCCTGCAGAGGTCAGAAGAAGGCATCAGATCCCCTGGAACTGGAGTTATGGATGATTCTGAACTCCAATGTGGGTGCTGGGAATTGAACCCAGGCTTTCTGTGAGAGCACCAAGGGCTCTTAACCACTAAGCCATCTCTCCAGCCCCAGGGAAGCTTTTCTGATCTAATATTCCTCAGATGGAATTTTAAAAGATTAAAAAGAAATCAAACAACTAAACTCTGTTCCAAATGTAACCTGAACCCTGTTCAGTTTATTACTCAGAAGATTACAAATGGATCAGCGCTCTATGGCCAAGGTCACTAAGCATGAACTCTCCTCTCACACATGTGCACGTGGCGGTGGGCACTTACTGTCTCATAAAACTGCACTTGCTGCTCCAGGTAGAGGCGGATGACGCTGTTGTAATCGTAGATCCGGTTACTGTGGAAGTGATTCATCTCAGCTACAACAAAATTAACACAGGGATGAGTTCTCTTCAAGACTTCAAATGACAACTTGCGATCGCTCTGCCTGGCTGAGACTCGTCATCAACGGAATTTAATCTGGCTGGCTTCTGAGGCAGCAGTTCTCAGCACAGCTCTCTCTCGAGAGCCAAGGGCTGCTTTCTAGTAGCGGATGGCTGTCATTGATTAGCATGCTCAATACTGCTGACAGCCTGCTGTCTGACAAGCACGTGTCTGTCAGCCTCTCAGCAGACACAGAGATGGCCATTTGCTGCTCTTGTCTGCTCTCCCATTCTCAAAGCTCTAGAAATCAGCTGTTTTCTTTTTCCTAACAGTAAATTATACCTAAAATTATTCCCCCAAGCCTCCTTTAGATTCCACAGCCCTGGGATACAAAGGTGCCAGACCTCTGGAAACTGAATTTTGGAATTTAATAGAACTGTATGATATTAATGGCTATTAAAGGAGTCTGTCTCTAAGAAGTAATAAGATTTACAGGTTTAGTCAAGCCATCACTCACAGCATTCCCCAGTCTATCTGTAAAATAAAATGCTACATGTAAGCAAGACAGACATTTAAAATTAGCTTTGAATTTCAGTGGGACTCACATTTGGATTTCTGCCCCACAAGTCGGTTTAATGCTTGCAGGAGTAGGACCGCCCTCTTACCTTGCAGAGCGTAAGACATGGTACCAACTCGCTTCACCATCATCTGCTTGTCTTGGGGGGTGATCTTACTGGTTGCAACCAGCTTATCACTCTCTTTCACTTTCTCTATTGCTCCCTGGAAAATACACACAGGCAACAGTGCTTAAGAAGACAAAGCAAAGTACTCGTCATCAGCTTAAGATGTAACAATGCTGACATTCTGCAGACTTGGCTTCGAACAGGAAAACACTGCAACAGTAAGAATAGAGGAAAACATCTGAGTCCATCTCCCTCCAAGTCCTGCGGAAGCCAGAAGGCTACTGTTCTTGAAAAATGCAATAAAGCCAGAACTTGCAGCATTATGGGCCATGAGAAGAGAAACAAACAAAACTCTGTCCTTGCAGGATTCTGCACTGCTGGTGTTTCAAGAGTACACAGAGGAGAACGGGCATGATGGGTCAGAAAGCCACTCAGAGCTGTCACATGGGCACGTGACCTCTTGCAATGAAATAGCATTTTATGGGTTGGCTTGAGTGTGCACACTGGAGGTTTCACTTTGTCATTTGTAAGAGACACTGAATCAGCTTAAATTCATTCTCAGATGGAAGTAGCTGTAAATGCTGCCAAGGATCAGCATTCCAGCACCACACCGCTCGTTATTTATGAGTGTCTGCAAAAAATAACCTCTACTTCTGTGTAAATGAGGCTCGGCGCCTAAGCCTCCAACCCTGCCAACATGAATTCCAACAAGAGCTCCCCTCCCAAGTTTCACATTATCTGAATTATACAAAGATTATTTATCTGCATTGTTCTTTCATTATTCTTTATGTGGCAGTACTAACACCACAGACCAGACCTCTGCAGATATTTTCCTAACAAATCTAAGGGCGCCTCAAGACACTAGAGTACCATAGAGACAGTAAGAGGAAATATTAGCCAGAATTAAAACATGAGGATATACTAATCAATTTTTACATTTAGTTTTCAACTTTATGATGGGAATTACAGTTTATTACCTCTTTATCTTCTCTTTGAGATGGGGTCTCACTATGTAGCCCTGGCTAAGATGGAACTTACTTTGTTGACCAGGCTGGCCTCGAACTTAGAGATCTGCCTATCTCTGCCTCCCAACTCCGAGGATTACAGGCATGCACCAATACATCCAGCTAGTTTCTTTTCTTGTGGATAGAGGCAGTATCTAAAAAACTGTGACAGTGTTGCATGTCTGCCAGCTCCTGCTCACACTGTGGCCCTTACCTTGTGAGCACCGATAATGTCCGGGAAGCAACCAAGGAAGCCTTTGTACTCGTGGTTGCATTCCATCAGGAAGTGAAGGTCCTTCTTTGGCTACAACAAGACACAGGCTGTTGTTACTGGTGGAGGGATTTAGAAAATCAAGGAGAAGAAACTCATGAGGAGTGTGGTACGACATGCTCCATAGTGTCCATCACATCAAGTAGTAGACAGTCTCACTATTTGGGATCTGACTGGCCTGCAACTCACTAAGTAGACCAGGCTGGCCTTGAACTCACAGAGATCTGCTGCCTCCCTCTGGCGCCTGAGTGCTGGGATTAAAGGTGTTTGTACCGCCATGTCCATCTATGTCCATCTGCTTAGCTTTTGTTGTCAACTTGATATGACCTAGAGTCGCCTGTGAAGAGGGAGCCTCGATCTAAGAATTACCTGGATCAGATTGGCTTGAGGAATGTCTGTGGGGCACTGTCGGACTCCTACCTGATGTATGAGGGCCTAGCCCACTGTGGGCAGCGCCATCCCTAGGCAGATGGTCCTTGGCTGTATTAGAAAGCAAGAGCCTCAGAGTGAGCCAACAAGGAGCCTCCATGGCTTCTGTTTCAGTTTCTGTCCCGACTTCCTTCTATGACCGACTGTGGCCTGGAAGTGTGAGCCAAATCAACATTTCCCTTCCCAAGCTGTTGTTGGTCAGCATGTTTTATAACAGCAACAGAAAGCAAAGTAGAACACTCAGTGTTAAGCATTTAGGATTAGTTTTCCCAATAGAAAATAATCCTTTGAGACTACTAGATTCTGAATCTTCTGTTGTAAAGAAGGCGGTGAATAACTTTGAGGTTGATTTGTAAAATTAGGTATTTACATTATACTATCAGGGAAAATGTTTTAGTACATATTTTTAGGTAACATTTCACATTTTTAATCAAATAAAATATAGGCATCAAACTGTAATAAGCAAAGGTGTGACAGTTTAATGCCCACATTTTAATAGACAACATAAACATATTACCTCAACCCCTGTGCTCATTGGAGACACTCACAGATGGGAACGCAAGCTTAGAGAAGGTAGGCAGCCGCACCACGTCTAAGCCGGGTTCTCTAATTCAGAATGGCTGAGAGCGGGTCAGAGGCACCGATGCCAGGAGACATTCAATTACATCCTCCTCCTCTTTTTTTTTTTTGAGGGGAGGATGTTTAATCAAATTCTGGGCCTTACAAGTATGAACAGCAATCTAGGCCATTTACTACCGAGATATTAAAAATCATTTAATTTTTTTTTTTATCGTCTTGAGAAAAGGTCTTACTTTGTAATTGAGGTCAGCTTAGAACACTCTATATAGCCCAGGCTAGCCTCAAACTCAAGGCTATACCTTTCAGGCTTCCCAAGATCTAGCATTAAAGGTATAAACTATCTGGCTTCATCTAGAATTCCTAATGAGACATTTGTCCACTTTGGCTTCAGTGAAACAAACAAAACCACTAAACAAAAATGAACAAAAAGCCAGAGAAAGAGGATATCTATTTGGGTCTACATGACAAATGTGGCATGGGCCTGTGATTACAGCAGTACCTGCTCGGCCACAAGGCTGGCGATTTCTTCATAGGTCTTCCCAGCTTCTGTTATTGCGTCATTCAGGTCCGTTTCGCCTGAAATGGATTGCAGTCCTGTAAGTGACTAGTGTTGTAGACATTTGCCTCATACTTAGAGTTTTTGTTATACACCTTACTGATAGCTTTTGGTGTAGAAAATTTACAGCACTGTCAAACTTGGTGAGAATCCCCAACCCCACCCTTTGGTTCCCAGATGGAGACGGAGGCTGTGCTGGCTAGTCGTAATGTCTCGGATGGAGACAGTGGCTGTGCTGGCTAGCTGTAATGTCCCGGATGGTGGCTGTGCTGGCTAGCTGTAATGTCCCGGATGGAGACGGTGGCTGTGCTGGCTAGTCGTAATGTCCCGGATGGAGACGGTGGCTGTGCTGGCTAGTTGTAATGTCCTGGATGGAGACAGTGGCTGTGCTGGCTAGTCGTAATGTCCCGGATGGAGACGGTGTGGCTGTGCTGGCTAGCTGTAATGCCACCTTGACATACGCTATAGTCACTGGAAGAAGATATCTCAGCGGAGCAAATGTCCCTATTACATTGGCCTACAGTACATTTTCCTTAGTAACAATCAATGTGGGAGGGACCAACTCACTGCTGATGGTCCTCTCTGTTATAAGAAAGGAGGCTGGGCAAGCTATAAGGGACAAGCCAGTGAGCACAGTTCCTCCATGGTCTCTGCAGCAGGTCCTGACTTCTCTCTCTCAGTGATCAAGTGTTACATTAGCTGAAATAAACCCTTTCTTACCCAATGGGTTTTAGTCATGGTGTTTTATCACAACAATAGAAATCCTAACTACAATAGTCAGCAATCTTTCCCATCTATACTCTCTGTTCCCTTCCCTGTTTCTCTTTTCTTGGAACATACAACATTCTATCTGCAAACTTTACTTAACAGATAGGGAACATATAAGGAATAAGGACACTGTGCTGCACACGTAGGAAAAGGTCGGGAGGACCAGCTTGCGGGCTCCAGCACCTCAGGCAGGCTCTGCATGAGCCAGGCGGCAAAGACAGTCCACACAGAAGACAGCTGTGTTTCCTTAACTTGGTGCTCTGCTTACCCCTTTTTGTGAAATGTTAAGGAATATGAGTCATGCTCTTTGGTTCACTCTAGACTGAGTCTCTGTGGTGACACATATTTCTCTGTCCCTACTTTGTCTTCAAACTGGCCACCAAGCCAGAGGCTTAACTGGATCCAGAACCAGTTTCTGGTTAGTTCTAGTTTTCATACTGCCAGAAGCAACTGTGGTCTTCTCTGGCAAAACTGCACCTCTCTCCGACATCACGTGTACTCGTTGTTAAAACACTTCTACAAAGAGAACCTTTCTTTGCCAAGCCTTTCCTTTCTACAGGGCTTAATATGAACAGGGAAGGCAGCACAGTGGGCGTGTCGCAATGGAGCCCACTGTCCCTCAAAGGCTGGGATTAAGTTCCAAGTATCTGAGTAATACTGCTGTCCATACTGTGCTATGCTTCACTCCATGGCAATTACTGTTTTCACCAGTGTCCCAGTTTTCTTCCTCTGGCCAGGAGAAGGCCCCGCAAATGGACACCTGAGGCACCTGTGCATCATGGTGGAAGAGCACAAGGACACATGCTTTGATCCTTGATGTAGGAGCGTCCTTAGGCCTCCTCACAGTTATCTCACAAATACATTTCCATGGGAGACTCCCCAAGACAACGGCGTGTTTCACGGTTTGGCAGGGGCCAGTCTTAAATTGTTCTAGTGCCACTACCTATACCAGTGTGGGTGCAGCAGATTTATCTGATGTAATTAAGAGAGCCTTGGAGATCCAGCTCACTTAGAGTTAGAAGATGAGAAAGTGCAGTGCTGCTCTGGGATAGTGCTCAGCACCACCGACCCACGCTTTCTTATAACAGATGCCAATCTAAAGGAGCTTGGGAGGCTCTTTAAAAACAGCAGTTTTAGTAATTCAATGCCATTCAACATAAAATATACTGAGCACTTTTAATACTTGCCAAAGTGCCACATGCCATATAAATATCTAATTCCATATTGGCAGTGATGACAGTTCAGAACACAGGCTGTTCCCAGTGCACTCAGCCAGGTGCCTCACCCTGCTGCACCTTCTTCTCTTCCCTCTGCTCAGGAGGACGGAGTTCTGCACTCTAAAGCTCAGCAAGGTGAGCAGTGCAGCAGAGCCTACTGTGTGCTTTATGGGGATCTACCAGAGAGGAGCTCCAGAGCTTTATAGATACAATTATAAGTTGAGAAAAATCTCCCTTACTCTGATATGTTCACCACACAATGCATTCAGGTCCTGGAGCCATTCAAGAATGGGGACAATCACTGTGCAGTTACTGACAAGGAAAATGATAAGCAAACACAGATGTACCTTGATAACCACTGGAGCTGAACACCGCTGCTAAACTCTGCAAAGCCTTCCCTATCTTCTGGTACTCCTTGGGTAAGGCTGGAAGGAATTGTTGAGGGATTAGTCCTCGGAGCAGCCTGAAGTACACACAGCAGTTTGCTGGCAGTGACTCATAATAAAAGACATTCAAAATGATTTAAAATAGTGTCTATTCCTTAATGAAATACTGATGAAATGACTTTTCAACTACTGATTTCTTTAATTAACTGTCTATTATTTTTAACTGATTGCTCAACTAGCAGTGGATTGTACTATGAACAATCCACCCCCGCACTCATTCACTGGATGGAGCACAGGGAAAGAAAGCCCACTTAGAAGACACCTAGCTTCCAAAGCCTATTCGTGTGCTATGACCACCATTGTAACCAGAGACACCATGTCCATGGGAAGGCTTGGCAAATCTGGCTCAGGGTGGCAACAGAGGCTCAAGAGGAGGAGGGATGCAGTCTCACCTGTGGCAGGTGAGGGCTCTCTAACTGACCCTGTGGTTCCAGGCTGTGATCTGAGGACTGTCCTGGACAACCTCTAGAAGTCCTGATCTGAGGCCGCCTACGTACCTATGTACCTGCACAGGCTCCCTCAGTAGGCACCCGTGGCCTTCTGAAGGAGACCACTGCTTGATATCAGCTGGAGAGCAGCTTCGGTGGCGTGCTCGCTCTCGGCCTCTGACTGGCCTGCTTCTGTGGTTAAAGACTCATGCTTACTGCATGCAGTTCTGACTGAACAGGTTGGACGTTACGATGGCCTTCTACAAATGTGCAGCTAAAACAACTCATTTCTTTTAAAGCTGAATTATTTATTTGTATTTTATTGCTTTCTTTCTTTTGTCTGTCATGCTGGAAACTGAGCACCCCCACCACATGGTGGGGGTGTTCTGCACCTCACTGCTTTTGCAGGCTCGTCTACAGAGGGCAGCGTCTATCCTGGGGCACTGCAGCTGCACCATTTCTGTGATACAGAAAAAAAAAAAAATGCTCAGCAATATGACAGTCCACACATAAAGGATATGAAGAAATTCTTCATCCCAGGGAGGGTGAGCAGAGCCATGGCTAATGTACCATGTCCCCCTGTACTGGCCTAGTCTGTCTGACACATCTATTGTATTTTCTACCAAGTATTCAGGCTATTTCCTAAAAAACTATGGCTTTAGTCAAGTGTGCCACATCCTAAAACAGGCACATAAAGACTGAAAGTAAAGTCCAGAGCTGGGCCTGGCATCACATACTTGTAACTGTGATATCACTTGAAAAAAAAAAAAAAAGGTAGGCAATCAAAAAGAGTTAGAAACCATATAGACCCTGTCTCTGAAATCAAAGCAAAGCAAAACAAAACCAACCAAACAACAAATACCCTGTAAACATGTAGAAAGATTAATTTCCAGAGACCAGATGACCAGACCTTAAACTGAAGTTAGTATGGTGTTTTTTAATGACATTTCTTGAGCTACCTTTGTTATGCTCAATTTTCTGGTTTCAGCTAGTGTGGAGAAGTAAGGTCAGGGCAAGGCTTTGAGATTGACACTATGCAGCTCAGCTCAGTCCCTTGCGCGTGGGACAGGGCCCCATGAAGACTGCGTCACAGCCAAATCTGGGGGAACAGCACTTACGCCCCGTGCAGCGCTTCCAGTGCTCCTGGCCCACAGTCAGCAGCTCCTTCACACCGTCGTCCATGGCCTTGGTGAACTTCCCCACAGCATCACACTTCTGTTCTCTGAGAGCAGAGACAGCTGTCAGTCACATCAGAATGCAGAGACACACAGACCAAACATGATGCCCAGCCTGCTTGAGGCTCTGGATTTGATCCCAAATACTGCGACACAAAGACTTCTGCTCTGCTGGGCACTCCACAGATGTCGGTGTCTCTCTGTCACCTTGTCTCATCAGACTTTTCTGAAAACAACTAACAATACGCCAACAATGAAACAGACCTCGAGGAAGCAATGTTTAACCTGTTCCAGTAGGCAGTGCTTCCGTGGACACCATCTGACTGCAAACCCCACTCAGCCATAAATTCCTTTCTGATACATGAATTAACGCTGCTGCAGACCTGGCCAAGACAGTGAGCCAAAGGAGGTATGCAGACTGAGGGGACGGAAAGTCAGGTGGTGGCTCTTACATTTCTATCAAGTCCAAGTCAGGAGCCTCTGGTTCCATTGTGGAGAATATCATAACTCCCACCAGCTCGTCTTTCTCCGCCTTCCTCTTGCCAGTTTTCCATTCCTGTAAGTAAGAACGTGGCAGTGTCTCAGCCACCAGCAGAGTACTCGCTCTTCCAAATAACCGAGCAAAAGCGGCTCAGCTCAGGAACTAGATCCCTGTCTCCTCTTTTCAGGAGGCGGCTTCCACCCCACGTCCTCAGCACCACAGGTCCACATGGTATACACCCCAGCATTACTGTGTACCGGTCCAGGGCAGTTCTCAGGAGATATGTCTCTTGTGAGCGAACAGACTCAGCCACATTCCTTTTGCAATGGCTTCCAACATAAACAAAGAAGATATAAATACCTTCTATGAGAGACTCTTTGACAAAATTAACCATTTTATCTCTTTAAAACAAGATCAATTTTTTTCATGTTATATGTTATATGCATGTGTGTGCACCATGTAAACAGTGTGTGCTGACTAAGAGGGCATCAGATCCATGGACCTTGATTTTTGAAATAGGTCTCTTACTAAGACCTGGGGCTCACAGGTGAGGCTGGTGGCCAGTGAGCTCTGGGATCCACTTTTCCCTACTTCCTCAGCTCTGGGATTACAAGAGCCTGTCACCATGACTTGCTTTTCTTGGTATGTGTTCTGGGTTTCCCTAGCCCCCACTGTTGAGCCTCTCAGCTACTCTCTCCCTTTGATTTTTCACACATGAGATTTAGGCCCTTTTAAAATTTAAAAATTTCATCATTTTACAGGTAGATCTTTTGTGTATTTCTTCTATTTATTCCTAGATATTTGGTAACTTTGAAGATGATAGTTTTTTTTAACTTAATGATTTGATGATAAAAAAGGCAATGACTTTATCCAGCTACTTGATAATCACTTATTTCTGGTGATTCTAGGGACATTCTCGGGGCTTTTCTCTGCTCACCACCATGTTAGCTACTGAGAAACAGGACACTACACTTCTCTCTAGTTCTACAATTCCTCTGGCAGGTGAGGAGACTGTGGTCTAACAAGAATAAATACTTTACCAGGACCACAGCAGCAGACAGGAGTAGAAATGAGGCAAGAGTAAGTGAATGACTCAAAGTTCATTCTTTTTTATTTATATCACTCTATGGTGAGTTTACCAATTTTGGAAGGCAGCTTCACATCAAACAAATCAACCAATGTCTAAGGTTTATTATTCTTCATAAGCACACTGGATAAAACATAACATTTATTAGTGCCTTCTAAACCCTTGGTAATTCCTCTGAAATCCTGGGGGGCAGCCAACCACAGTGACTTGGAGGGGGCTCTAAGCAGTTTCAGTGACTACAAAGCAACACCCAGAATGCTCAGGGAGCCTGGTCTCACTGCTCTGATGTTCCAGGGACTCACATGCTGTAGCAGTTCACACCACAAAAACTAGGGTTGGCTACAGCAGCCTGCAAGGCTTGCCATGGGCAGACACAAACTCTCAAAGACAGCTGAAGCCCTCAGTGTAATGTTCCCCATTTGGTGACAGACAATACACCAACCACACCTGTAAAGTCTAGAAGGAGGCAGTCACTGAGAACAAGAGTCACATGGCTGGTCTACATCAGGGTACTAAAGCATACAGACAGAGTCTGGGGTTTGTTTAACACACTTTGTAAGCACATTACTTCTCCAAGGCAAAAACATTTAGCAAGGACATCTCTCTCTGAAGGTTCTGGTGGGAGATAAGGTATTCTAGGAGTTGAGCAAAACCAAAAATAACTTGTAACATTTTCCCCGGGGTCATACAATATTGAAGATTTGCTGTTACTTCTGAACTGGCCCATGCTTTCACTGTTCAGTGTTTTATGAAATCTGCAACATTTGTTCCATGTAAAATTACAAAGAAAACATCTTTGGAGACTAAACAATGCAGTGAGGAACACAGTACAAGCTTATCAAGAGAGTGCTACTTCCAAAGACAACAAGGTGGTGCCTGGAAGGCAGCTTCGTCTTGGTTTTCACCAGGACCAGATGAGCACAGGTTGAGTACCTGCATGGGAGCGGCAGAGAGACCACTGTCTGCTCTAGACTTACCACCTCTGCTTCAGGAAGAGGAGCAGCCCTGGGATGAAGGATCAGTCTCACCCTACTTCCGGGAAGAGGAGCAGCCCTGGGATGAAGGATCAGACTGACCCTACTTCCGGGAAGAGGAGCCAGCCCTGGGATGAAGGATCAGTCTGACCCTACTTCCGGGAAGAGGAGCCAGCCCTGGGATGAAGGATCAGTCTGACCCTACTTCTGGGAAGAGGAGCCAGCCCTGGGATGAAGGATCAGTCTCACCCTACTTCCGGGAAGAGGAGCCAGCCCTGGGATGAAGGATCAGTCTGACCCTACTTCTGGGAAGAAGAGCAGCCCCGGGATGAAGGATCAGTCTGACCCTACTTCCGGGAAGAGGAGCCAGCCCTGGGATGAAGGATCAGTCTGACCCTACTTCCGGGAAGAGGAGCCAGCCCTGGGATGAAGGATCAGTCTGACTCTAACTCCCTACATGGCAGGGCAGCACTGGGAGGCAAAGGCTCAGATAACTCATGCAGCCCATTTTCTCTCTTCAGGCCCACATTTGGGGTTTACTCTGCCCAGAGCCAGTTGTGTTTTTGTGTGTGGGGGGGGGGGGGGGGTGCGGGTGACAAGTGCCAGTGTACATGTGAAAGGTCCAAGGACAGTCTGCTCTACTACTTCCTGTCTTGTTCCTTCAGACACAGTCTCTAACTGACCTGGAGCTAGGATGGTCGTCAGTAAGTTCCAACAATCCTGCCTCCACCCTCAGTATGCTGCAGTCACAGGTATGTGCTTTTAATGTGGGTGTTGGGGATCTGAACCTGGGCCCTCATGCTTGTGCACTGAGTGGTCTTCCTGAGCCCTGGCCCCATTTAAGGAGCAAGCTGGGAAAAACTTCACATTTAAACATGCTCTTGATCAGTGCATCGCCCAACTAGGGCTGAGCCCTCAGCATACAGAGCTATTGGCAGAACTCTCACACCGCACAACACACTTCCTATACCTGGGACTTAGGTTTCTGACCCTTCTTGATTTTTTTGGAAGGGCTGACAAATAACCAACATTACTTTGGCTCCTTTTACACAAAAATTCACTGTGAACATGCCAGCACCCACTTCCCTATGACGGTAGTACTAGGCTACACCTACCTTCTCATCCCGGAAATTCAGGAACTGCTGGAAGACTTCACTTTCTGACACCACTGGGTGCCGACACATCCTGGTCATCCAGGCCTGGAGCCTCTCCATACGCATTTTGATAAATTCCTCTTCAAAGCGACCTAGAAGAGACAGAGTGAGAGTGACACACAACTCCTCTAAAGAGAATTGTTATACTGCAGCTCCCGGGACTATTGGATATTTGTCAGAAAGCAATTTTTGTAAAAGGCTCAGAAATTTACAAAGATGCTAGACTATTTTATGTGTGCATGTGTGGGAGCATAGTGTATATGTGTGAAAAGGTGTGTGTGTATGTGCACGCACGCACAACAGAACGTATGTGTCTGTGCAAGGGTGTATATGGAGGCCACAGAATGATGTTAAACATCTTGTTCCATCACCCTCTGCCTTATTCCTTTGAGACAGGTCTTTCACTGAACCGAGACTAGGCCCGCAGCCAGCATGCCTTGCCATTGCTCCTGTTTCCCATTCCCAGTAGTGCTGGGGTCAGCACACGTGTGGTCATGCCTGACTTCTTATGTAAGTGCTGGGGTCAGCACATGTGTGATCATGCCTGGCTTCTTATGTAAGTGCTGGAGCTCAGGTCATTGTGCTGGGTGGCAACTGTTCTTACCCACTGAGCCATCTCTCCAGCCCCAACTCTTCAGTTTTTAAGAATGAAATTCCAGGCAGGAGATGACTCAGAGGTTAAGAGCACTGGCTGCTCTTCCAGTGGACCAGGTTCAATTCCCAGCACCCACATGGCAGGTCATAACTGTCTGTAACTCCAGTTTCAGGGGATCTGACACCCTTACAGAGACATACATGCAGTCAAAAGCTCAATGTAGCCGGGCATGGTGGTGCATGCCTTTAATCCCAGCACTAGGGAGGCAGAGGCAGGTGGATTTCTGCGAGTTCAAGGCCAGCCTAGTCTACAAAGTGAGTCTAAGACAGGCAGGGCTACACTGAGAAACTTTGTCTCAAAAAAAAAAGAAAGAAAGAAAAAGAAAAAAAGATCAATGTACATAAAATAAAAAATAAAAAAATAATTTTTAAAAAAGGAATTTAATTCCAGGGGCTGCAGAGATGGCTCAGTGGGCAAAAGCACTAACTGGTCTTCTATATAACCCCAGTCTGGTTCCAGCACCTACATGGTGGCTTACAACCACCTCTAATTCCAGTGATCTGAAATCTCTTCTAACCTTCACGGGCTGTTCCAGGGGACCCAGTGTGTCTCGTGGTCTCCTGCATGTACATGGTACATATACACTTAGGCACACACACACACAAAGAAAGCAAGAAATAAGAAATTCCAATTAATAGATTAACAAATATTAATATTGGCAAGAATATCAACAATGTTAATTGCCAAGATGTTGCAAAGAAACATCTGAAAATGGAAAACTATCCCTACTTTATAAATAGTCCTTAGGCCACCATCTGGGCAGGTGCATGAAGCTTTCTAACAATGAAGGAGTGGTGAGTGAACGCCACTATGCCACTCTTATGAAGTAAATGAGACTTCAGTAGTTACAAAGCATGTCTACTTGTAGTATTCAAACACGTAAGTACTGAACATTTGCACTCAGTACTTAGGTCAAGTCACCCGCAGCAGACATGGCATGTCTGTAAGCCAACACATGGCGGGGGTCAGCAGTACTGCGAGTCAGTGGCTAGCCCAGGTACACAGAAAATTCTTGCCTAAAAATTAAACAAACAACATCCCCAAACACACACACACACACACACACACACACACACACACACACACACACA